>JAXRJS010000071.1:0-367500 GCA_037127375.1 Dione juno
TTTGGGGGGGCACTTGAAGGGCCCCACGTGGGTAGGGTCGCTGAGGTGTATGAACGTTTTCACGGGGGTTTTTGGATATTGTCTTCGCAATGCAGAGGGAGAAAATATTCTAAGAACCTGCATTGCATCTGATTTGGCTATCGTGAACACTTTTCTTCCAGAAGAAGCTCAGCACCTTATAACGTATAAGAACCGGTCCCACTTAACTCAATTGATTATTTGCTGACTAGACGGTGTCATATAGGCAGGGTGACCAACTGTAAGGTCATTCACGGCGACGGCCTGACGGCCCCAACATCGTCTCCTTGTCATGGACTATAATGTTACTCCGAAAAGAAAGTAGCCGAGAAACGCAAGCCTAGAATTAAGTGGTGGTTGTTGAATGGGCCGATGCAGACCGACTTCTTGGCGGAGGTGGAGAGTCAAAATCTACTGACTAACACCGAGACCGCTCAGACTGCATGGGATCGAGCTCATTCAGCAATCATGCGGCGGGCAAGCGAGTTCTTGGTGTTACTAAGGGTGGGCGTGTCATCGACAGGGAGACATGGTGGTGGAATGACCAGGTGCAGGGGGTGATTCAGGAAAAGAAGGCTGCGTTTAAAGAGTGGCAGCATTCCAACTCTCCTGAAGACAGACTGGAGTACATTGCAACGAAACGGGCCAGCAAAAGAGCTGTAGCCAGAGCCCGCAGAGAAAGTTTGTCGCCATTGTACGATAAACTTGAAACTGTGGAGGGGCAGAAGCTCATATACAAACTGACTCGTGCTCGAGACGAGAAAGCGACGCAGGATATTACAAAATGTCTTTGCGTCAGAGATTCTCGGGGCACGTTGCTTTGTAGTCATGCCTCTGTGAAGGAGAGATGGAGAAGCTACTTAAGGAGCTGCTGAACACTCAGCAGTCTTGTAGTCCTCCTTCTGAATTATCTCCTAACCTCGGACTTGTTGCTCCAATAACCCGTGACGAAACTCGTAATTGTCTTCGACGCATGAAGAACGGAAAAGCGGTAGGACCTGACGACATCCCAATCGAGGCGTGGAAATCGTTGGGCTCTCTTGGTGTGCTTATACTTACTGACCTGTTTAACCGTATCTTGAATACTGGAAAGATGCCACATCAGTGGCGGCAAAGCTTTATTATCCCTATTTACAAAGGAAGAGGCAGTGTTCAAGATTGCGGTAGTTATAGGGGCATTAAGATTATGAGCCACACCATGAAGCTCTTCGAGCGCATTATCGGCCTCAGGCTCCGCCAAGAATGTACTGTCTCTGAGTCTCAGTATGGGTTTCAACCAGGATCAGGCACTATGGATGCCATTTTTGCCCTCAGAACTTTGATGGAGGCTTACAGGGAAAAAAGGAGAGCTCTGCATGTGGCCTTTTTGGACCTGCAGAAGGCCTTTGACTGTGTGCTACGTCAATGTATCTGGTTCTCGGTGTCCATAAATGCAAAAAAAACTGTTGTAATGGCACAGGGTAGTGCGGAAACACTGTCGATCAAGTTGCATGGTGCGGCCCTCGCTATAGTTAACAAGTTTACGTATCTAAGTTCCACAGTGTCAAACAATCTCTCGCTGGATGGGAAGATAGATATTCGTATTGACAAAGCGGCGAACATGTTTGGGCAGCTAAGTACACACACACATATTTCCTATTTATAGTTGCGGGTCTATTGCAGGAATACAGGTTTTTGTAAAATTTCGTGCAACATTCGATTATTTTGTCTTTGTCCCTTTGTATTATCCCCTGGTTGTCTTTTATGCAAGTCAATAATGGTCTTCCTACTTCTGATCCTTGTTTTGCTTTCTTTAATGATATTTTGTTATGAAGTACTTGTGTAAATGGTTTTAAATTATAATTTCTTATATCTTTGCGTATGGCCCGTTTAACTTCTCTGTCTTTAATTTTGTATTCTGTGGTATATAAAGTGTGTTTTTGTCTGTCGTCTATTAGTGCTTTCGTGGTATTACTTAGAGGTTTTTCTTTACGTTTAATAGGTTTTACTTTTTGTAAAGCTTTTCTTATACAGTCCTTTATATTTTTATATCGTATATCTACACTATTTTCTATGCCGCCATTATCTAATACGCTTAAACAGTTGTTGTCGTCTGTTGTCGTCTTGGTTTGAAATGAAAGTATTTTTCTCTAGGCGTTTTATTGATAGTTTGAATTTTCGTATTTAATTTGAGTATGATACGTACCGGTCGATGGTCAGATTTATGTTGTACTGTACTGTTGAAGCTATTAATTTTTTCTATATTGTTAACTATATGCTTATGAATAGAAGATGTTAGGAAAAAGTCAAATGAGAACCAAGTCCAACGGCGATGAGGTTTTTTGTGAAAGAAGGAGTTACATATGCTTAAGTTCCGTCCAAACGCAAATTGTAGAAGCCGAGCCTTTCATTTCTAGTTCCTAAACCATAAGGTCCAAGAATTTTGGGGTCATTTAGTTCACGCCGAACTCCAAGCTTTGTATTGAAATCTCCCATTATGATAGTCCACGTGCCTTTATGGTCTTCATAGGCTTGATTGATAATGTCATAATAATCCTCAACTTCACTATCTGGGTGTGAAAATGTTGGTGCGTATACCTGGATGAAAGTTATTGTTTTTGTATCTGAAACGCGGAATTTAAGAATTGCTACCCTATCTGAACATGAAAGGAACTCTAATATGTTATCTTTCCATTTGATTGCTGCAAGAAATGCAACACCGGTATGTCTTGCCGCTTCCCCTATATAAGAAAATAAGCTATCCTTTCTTTGCAAAACACCTTCTCCCGTCCTTTTACCTTCTAACAAGCCTATAATGACCCAATTTATGTTTTCTATTGCATTTTCCACTTCAACCAATCTTTCTTCAGTGGACATTACTTGTAAATTGTAAGTAATGACTTTAAGTTTATTAAAATCCGTTTTTCCTGCCGGTTTCGTTGGGCGGTTGGGTTTCGTCACTCGGAGATTCTGAAGCCCCATGGTTCCAGGGAATGACTGCACACCGCCAGTAGCCGACACTCCACTAGAGCCGCCGAGCACTGGGGGCATATTATTTGTTGCGATCATGTTATAGAGGTAAAGGGATGGACGTTTAACCCCCACGCTGGTCCGAGACGGGTGGGGGGTGTGTTGTGAGCAAACTAAGTAAGCTCGTAGGCGCCGCCGTTGACGTTCTAGATGTTCCTTCGCCGCCACCATAAGTTAACCTACACTAATATTAATTGTTCCATTCCGGCCTGTAGAGAGTATAGTACTCAATCCAGTCCGAAAATGGCGTTTTTACATCAAAAATGATGATGATCAAACGACAGTTTAACGTCCTGTCGAGGACGGTATTGAATAGAATGTAAAAATATTACCCAGACCCTTGTGAAAAATCCTACCCTAATGCATAAAGTACATAAAGGAAAATCTGAAAAATTGTTCGTATACGTATTAAAAAAACAAATTTATAATGTAATAAATACATTTTCGACACTTATTATTTTAATTACAATTGAATTTATTAAATTCCTAACACATCTTCCCTTTTCCCTCCTTAGTCTAGGAAATCTAAAGCTTTATAATCGTGATTTAAAAATTAATATTATTAATATTATATTAAGTTTCACTTCTGATATGCGTACTTTTCTACGCACACAATTTATTTTAAATAGAAAATAACGAAAAATACCTGACCCCTGAGAAAAATGTTAAATTTCTCTGAAAAATCACTTGTGTTTGCGTGTAAATTATTTAATTAACTTTATCGCCGATCATCATGTTTCCAAAGAGCAATTACAACCTAGGATATGTACACAAACTACGACGTAATGCTATAACAAATTGGGAGAGTAAGGAAAATCTGAAAATATGTTGCATATGAAAATAAAAATTTATATGAGACTTTTAATTAGAGAACAATTCACATATAATGGAAAATATTCTGTAAGATTCAAAACAATGTAGAAATCGCAGTGTGTAGAAACTGTCAGAATTCCGGGATAAAGAGCCTATGTGTGGCTCCAAAGGCTCCTCTATCTTTCTCTATCTTCCATAAAATATTTAATCGTTCCTTATGTTAGTATGGACAAACAGAAAGACAAACAGACAGATTGAAATCACAAACAGACACTCCAATTTTATTTATATGTATAGATGTAGAGATAAACTTTGTTACATGAAGTACTCGTACTTTAATTATTCACAATAATTTGATGTTCACGGTCCATTTTAATTAGTAATAAATATTGAAAAATTTTATTGATTTTAAGTCCTTGAGCAACAGATTTTCATGATACTTTGTATAAAGATAGTCATAATTGCACGTTACGTTGACAATTGTCCTTATTAACTGCTAGTCAAATATAGCGTCCAAATTACCTCAACCTCTCAAACCGACGACAGAACGCCAAAGGTGAAATAATTACTCAAATAAATATAGCAATCAAAATGTAAATAGATATGTATTATAAAGTATAATGTCTGTTTTGGACAAAATAAATACTACAGTATTTATTTTGTCCAAAACAGACATTATACTTTAATGTATGTAAATATAACACCGGTATAAATGTTATATATAAAAAAAAGTTTAATATTTTTAAATAATTAAATATACATACATTGTATGTAGAAACAATAATATCGTTGAAAGTATATAATAGTAATACTATTAACTATTTTAATATTTTACCTTGCTCTGTGAATTGTATAGCTAACTCGTACATCAAAGCAATTAATATATTATGAATGGTAGAAATAAGGAAGCTATCGTGTTAAAAAGTTTCTACATTTAAACAGCAAATTATTGTCGCTAGTGTAGCAAGTAGAAAATATAAAAAAATAGAAGTCAAATATATACTCTTAATTTATATTGTTCGTAACTTATGTAGTTAATAAATATGCGTCCGTTAGTAGCAGCAAAACAGAAGTGTTTATTTACTAATTATGGTTAATTATCTCAAAAAATAGGACCCTTATGACTTTGTTTTATGTCTATCAGTTAGTCTGTACGTCTGTATAAAACATTTTCACAAAATCGCGTTGAATGTGACATATGAGCGTTTACTTTATTTTTGTGTGAAAATCACCACGTAATTAAAACCTATAAGGTACTTCCCGTGGACCTAGAGATTATCGTCTATAAAATTTTCCAATACGTTAGAATTTATAGTACAAACAGAGTGCAAGGACTATTATCTGCCTGTCTGACCCAAGCCATAATTCCACAACAGTGGAAGACAGGCAGGTTAGTCCTCATTAAGAAGTAGGGTCGCTCAGCGGATTCGGCCTCTGCCTACAGGCCTATAGATCTCTAGTGCGAGATTGCCCAGCTTTTAGAAAGAGTTGTAGCCATGAGTCAATAATGCTATCTGGCAGGGACAGGCCCAGACCTCTTAGACCTACAGTATGGCTTCTGCCGTGGTCATTAGACGGTGGATGCTATGCTCCAGGTGAAGTTCCATGCGCAGGATGTGCTCGCTTAAGTCGAAGGAGTTTTGGCGGTATCCTTGGATATCGCAAGCGCCTTCACCTCCTTGTCCTGGGCCTGCATTAAGGAGGCACTTTTATATCACTGTAAGCCTCCAAATCTGCGCCGTTGTCATCGGGGCTTACCTGTCAGGGAGGTCTATGACATTTCCCGCTCCTTAAGGAGGCTGGGAGAAGTACGAAGTGTTAGTCGGTGCTCTACTGTCCTCTGGAATATCAGGTATGACCGGCAGCCGCGGGACTTGGATGCTATTTCTCTGGTGTAGATCTTATCTTATTTTAACACATGTTACTTTGGCGTTACCTTAATTTTCTCCCTTTCAGCTGAAATTTTTAACACACTGAGTTGGTGCTCCTTAGTTCTACACTCCATATAGTAGATTAAACGAATTTACGTTAATTGATGAATGGTAATGTTCATAACGTTAGAAAATTTTCAACAACTCACACTCTAATAATAAGAAGACAGGAATGGTTTTACAAAGTAATTAAAAAAAAATAATGATTCAAGTAAAACCTTACTCGATGCCTAAAAATTATCAAATTAATCGCGATGCAAATTATAAAATAAGATCATTGTCAAAAATATTAAAAGTGTTTTTTATAATATTACAAATAAGTTTCGCCGTTGATTATGGATTTACGAAATTCATTCCCGTTCCTAGATTTATTGTAAAAGTGTTTACTGCGTTTTATGCTTTGTCTATTAATGTATTATGCTTCGTCTTAATGGAGTCAGGGATGCATGTTGAGTACTGGGCTTGGTATACTAAATATCTCTGTGAACATTTGACTTATGTTTTATTTTTTTTATTTATACCACAAAACAAGTCGCTTTGTAATTATTTTGAAAATTTACAATCAATTGACTATCAAGTTGGGGTGAATTGTAAATATTTCACTTTTAAGATGATTTTGTGTTGCGTTACGTGCTTTTCGGTGAAATTACTCTTAAGCGGAGTGTATTGCTCTAGAAATCAGGACTGTATCATAACAACATTGCCACAGTTGATTTATTTTATTCCTTTCCTTGCCTTGGATTTGCCTTTCATTATGATGTTATTCACGTTCTACGCGGCTCGCTTACGACTCGTGGCTCTTGGAAACTGTCTTCAAAGTAAAAAAATAACAAGACAGATGCACCACGTATACAAGACACTTATCGATTTGACGGAAGCTATTAAAAAATCGTTTGATCCTGCAGTAAGTTATTTTTTTACAATCAAAATAAAAAAGCGTAACACTGTCAAATTATGCTGTGAAAGGGATATACGTGAGGTTCCTGCAAGCTGATTTGCACAAATGCAACCATCCTGAGATATTTTCAATTTATCTTCCTCGTAAGTAGATATCACAAGTTTCAAAATATGGATTATATCTCTATAGGAAATAGCAGTTTTAATGTTGGGTATATCATTCATGGAAATTTGAAGTCAAATCAACAAGTTACCTGGAAACAAAAATTAGAACAACAAAGACAGCAGCTGAAGATATTGTCGACGACAACTGTCGGCCAATTTTAATAAGCCGACAGTTGTCGTCGACAGTAGGCCGGCCATAGAGAATCGATTCACACTAAAACTGCTTAAGACCGGAAAACTAACAATAATGATAATACAAATACGAAAACCAGAATAACAATGGCACGGATGCCATAAGTCTGTGGTGAACAAAAAAGATATATATGTATACATATATATATATATATATAATATATATATATATATATATATATATATATATATATATATATATATATATATATATATATATATATATATATATATATATATATATATATATATATATATATATATATATAATTATCACTCAACTTAATATATGAATATTGTTGAAGGAAACACCGTCGGCTAAAACATACAAAGCCTCCACAAACGATATCGAACGAATGTACAAAAGTATTGACAAACAAATATAAAGAAATAGACAAATATAAACAAATAGACAATGTTATAAGAATTGATTGATATAGAATAAGGAATTTGTGGACAATATTCTTCAAGCTGCAAAACAAAACAGAAATCGCAGAGAGTAGAGAGGGTTTCAAAATAATTTTCCTTCAGTTTGGTAGATGAGCATAGTTGATTGTCATCAGATAAATCATATGAAAATGTATTGCATGATGATTAGTTTGACTCTTGGAAGAAATCCACCAAAGAAAAGATAAAAAAGAGTTTTGTCTCTATACTTTTATCACTACCTACGTTTGGCGTCCGTGAACAGAACATAAGCTGTTCTGTTTTTTTCCTTTTTTTTTAACGTAACTTAGTCGTAACGCGTAAACACTTAGAATAGGAACTTGGAATGCTAGAAGCTTAAAACAGGATGACAAATTACATAACGCCTTAAGTGAAATGCAGCGGTTGAAAATGGATATTCTGGGTATCAGCGATACGAAATGGCCAGGACAAGGAAAATATTTTACCTCTGATAGTAGTGTTTTGTATTATTCAGGGAGCGATTAAGATATGGTTTGAACGGAAAGATATGGTTTGGGAATTCTTCTCACAAATGAAATCTCCAAATCTGTCATAAAATTTATTCCCTTATCTAACCGGACTATGCTTATAACACTGGAAGCAAAACCATTCGATATAAACATCATTCAGGCTTATGCACCTACTGAACAGCGACCGTTGGCTAAAGTAGAGGATATGTAGAAGGAAATTGAAATTCTTTTGGAAAGCACAAGGGGGGTGGATGTAGTTCTTGTAATGGGGGATATGAATGCCAAAGTGGGTTAGGCAGTCGTTCCAGGAGTTACAGGTGCCTATGGGTTGGGGTTGCTTACATGTCCTGGGGCTGATATAAGGTCAGATCACAATCCTGTGGTGGTCGACATGCAGTGCATGTTGAAAAGGGTACGATGTAGGAAAACAGAGAGTAGGCCAAATTTAAGAAATCTCACTGATTTGGAGACACGAGCAAAGATCCATAAGGCTATTAATCAATGGGCCATAGAGCAACAAACAGCACTTTCGAACTTTCTAGACACATTGAATAGCCTTAAGAATACTGTAAGCGTTATCTGTAAAACTTGTCTGCCTCCACCATTACATATCAGGAAGAAGGGCTGGATGATGGACTCAATTTTATACCTGATAGAAGAGTGGAGAATGTACAAAAGTATTGACCCTAATAAATATAAAGAGATACGCAATGTTATAAGATAAGAGACCGACTACAGTCAAACAGGTTTTATCCTGAAAATTGTGAGCGCTTAAAGGACCTTTTCCGGAAACACGACAGCTTTAATTTGCACAAGCATATAAAGCTTATGATGGATGAGCCTCGGAAAAAACTATCTACCTTGTTTGATGGTGCTGGCAAGTTGCTTGTTGATCTGAGAGCAGGAAAAATCAATGGATTGAATTCGTTTCCAAAACGTTTGCAGACAGATCAACTAAGCTTCTGGTAAGCGACGACGAAACTGGGTCATCTGTCCTAAGTTCAGAAGTCCTGCACGCTATTACCAATAGAAATTTACAAGTAAAAATTTTAAAGCTTCTGGAGCAGAATCAAATATATGTACTAACTCAATTATTGAATAACATCTACAATACTGGCAACATATCTAGATAGCTAAAATCAACGTTTATTACTATCCCAAAAAGGCAAAATGCCAAAACATATGGAGAATATCGTATGCTCAGTACCATGAGTCACGTACTAAAAGTATTTCTAAATATAATCCAAAATCGCATAAGACCAAAGCCAATTTGGTTTCCGTTCCGGCATGGGTACTTGTGAAGCTTTGTTTGCCCTTAATGTACTTGTGCAAAAATGCAGGATATTCAAAGAGATGTATTCCTTTTTTTTATCGATTACGAAAAAGCTTTTGACAGAAGTAGACATCGGCATCTTATTAAGAACTTACTCGATGGTAAAGATTTAAGGATCATCCGTAACCTGTACGAGGACCAAGTGACTACCGTAATAGTTGACAACGAAGAAACCAGCGAAATTGAGATCTGTCGTGGGGTCCGACAGGGCAGCGTCCTGTCTCCACTGCTTTATAACGTTTACTCAAAGACTGTGATGTCAGAGGCTATGGCAAACCTTGATGTTGGTGTAAAAATCAATGGAAAGGTAATCAGACGACAGCGTATTCATTGCGTCTTCTGAAAGGGACCTGCAGACAATTGTAGACAGGGTTCACCAAAGTAGTGAAAGAGCAGGATTGTCGATTAACATCAGCAAGACCAAATTTATGTTGATTTGAACAAGGTAGATAGTTTTTTCCGAGGCTCATCCATCATAAGCTTTATATGCTTGTGCAAATAAAGCTGTCGTGTTTCCGGAAAAGGTCCTTTAAGCGCTCACAATTTTCACGATAAAACCTGTTTCGAGTGCAGTCGATCTCTTTTCTTATAACATTGTCTATTTCTTTATATTTGTTAGGGTCGATACTTTTGTACATTTTCCGTCATCAGGTATAAAATTGAGTCCGTCATCCAGTCCTTCTTCCTGATATGTAATGGTGGAGGCAGACAAGTTTTGCAGATAACGCTTACAGTATTCTTAATGCTATTCCATGTGTCTAGAGAGTTCGAAGGTGCTGTTTCTTGCTCTATGGCCCATTGATTAATAGCCTTATGGATCTTTGCTCGTGTCTCCAAATCAGTGAGATTTCTTAGACTTGGCCTACTCTCTGTTTTCCTACATCGTACCCTTTTTAACTTGCACTGCATGTCGACCACCATAGGATTGTGATCTGACCTTATATCAGCCCCAGGATATGTAAATGTGTCAAAAGGGTTTTGACACAGTTTCGGAACCTTTTGCTTACCATTATGTAGTCTATTTGCTTTCTTACATTATGATTAACTGTGTGCATGTGATGATGTCCAAGTATATAATCGTCGAGGTGGAAGTGTGAAGAGGGTATTTTAAGAACAAGTTCTTTGTCCTGGCAAAATTCGATAAAAGTATCACCTCTTTCATTACGCAACCCCAACCCACTTTGGCATTCATATCCCCCATTCCAAGAACTACATCCTCCCCTTGTACTTTCCAAAAGAATTTCAATTTTCTTGTACATATTCTCTACTTCAGCCAACGATTGCTGTTCAGTAGGCGCATAAGCCTGAATGATGTTTATATCGGATGGTTTTGCCAATGTGATAAGCATAGTCCGGTTAGATAAGGGAATAAAGTTTTTGACAGATTTCGAGATTTCATTTGTGAGAAGAATTCCCACACCATATCTTTCCGTTACTTGATCGCTCCCTGAATAGTTCAAAACACTACTATCAGAGGTAAAATATTTTCCTAGTCCTGGCCATTTCGTATCGCTGATACCCAGAATATCCATTTTCAACCGCTGCATTTCACTTAAAATGTTATGTAATTTGCCATCCTGTTTTAAGCTTCTAGCATTCCAAGTTCCTATTCTAAGTGTTTACGCGTTACGACTAAGTTACGTTAAAAAAAGAGAGAAACAGAACAGCCTTTGTTCTGTTCACGGACGCCAAACGTATGTGGTGATAAAAGCATAGAGATAAAATTCTTTTTTATCTTTTTTTTGGTGGATTTCTTCCAAGAGTCAAACTAATCATCATGCAATATATTTTCATATGATTTATCTGATGACAATCAACTATGCTCATCTACCAAACTGAGGGCAAATTCACATTTTGAAACTCTCTCTACTCTCTGCGATTTCTGTTTTGTTTTGCAGCTTGAAGAATATTTTCCACAAATTAGAAATATTTTCAAAAAAAAGGAACCAATACTCGTATTTTTCATGTGCAACAAATTTTCAGATTTTCTTTACCCTTTCGTTTTGTTATTCGATTTCGTTTGGTTTGTAGATAGCTAATGAGCTATCTATAAATAGCTTGCTAATAACAGCTAATAATCTGTAGATGTTTCTTATATAATTTACATAAAATCATCTAAAGAATTGCATCAAAAGTAATGTTTAAATACGAAAAATTGCCGTTTCTTAAATAAAACTAAAATTGAAGTTATCTCAAGATCTGTGCATAGGATATTATAGGTTCAAATCAGTTTATAAGGATATCCCCTTCACTCCCTCCTTTATATCGAATTACTATTAGAAATTGGACGATACATTCTGTATTTATGAATAATATTCAATTTGCTAGTAGCTAAAGTATAACATTTTTGACATATTTTCGTATGTGCTTCGTTATTTTGGGTACATGTTCAGTTTGGGGAAAATATGCCTGCAGAGATGCATTATAGTTCAAAATATATTTTACTCATATAACCCCAGAACCGTATAGTTAGAGAAAGAGATATCCTCTTTCTCTATTAATTTATATAATAAATCTATTCATTTTAGATCATTACAACTTTGTTATTCAACATACCAAGTGTAATGTTTATCATGTATTGCATGATAAAAGACATTAAATATAGTAAGGTAAGTATAATTTTTTTAAATAATATATTATATTAATATGTCAAGTATATTATATAAATAATAAATTGGTCAAATACGAGTGATACTCGGGATGATACGCGCACCAGGGGTTCCGTACGAATTTCATGGTTATTTGTCGAATGTTTGTAGAAGTTTGTATGAAACAAATGGGGCAAAAATAGAAGGTTGTTTATAGTTTGTAGGTATTTAAAAATGAAACATGAACTTATTACCTTTTACAGAAATCACCAATAGACTATGTGTCGGAGTGTTTGGCAGTGACTTCGTTGTTAACAGTGATTTTTGCACCGTCTATATTTGCATCATCTCTTGTAAATGAGACGCAACATATTAAAATAATGCTTCATGATATGAAATTACAAACTACAGGTAAGAAATTAACGTTAATATATGCAGAATAGCCTGGTCGGAAATACTGTAACTTGTTTATAGCCTCGTAATACATTGCCGCTTGTATTAGTCGAATGTTTGTGTATGCGCTATTGATTGATACAATGAAATCTCTTTTGTTTATATAAGAAAAAATGTGACTGTTCATGTAAAATTCGTCCAAAAAGGCGATCAACCGGTAAAAGAAAGAATTCGAAAAGAATCCTAGATCCATTAATGGAACCATATCGCGTATTTGAAACGATGATTTGGCACTTGCAGCCTTTAAGAAATCTGACTGATAATTTAAAAACAAATACAATGGTAAAACCAAAAGGAAAAGGACGTCACAGCAAATTGTATTAAACTACGAGAACAACTAGATACTTTCTCATAGACTCAGAGACTGTACACTCTTGGCGGAGCCTGAGGCCGATCATGCGCTCAAAGAGCTTCACGGTATGGCTCATAATCTTATTGCCCCTATAACTACCGCAATCTTAAACACTCTTAAACACTGCCCCTTCCTTTGTAAATAGGGATAATAAAGCTGTGCCGCCACTGATATGGCATCATTCCAGTATGCAAGATACGGTTTAGCAGGTCAGTAAGTATAAGTACACCAAGAGAGCCCAACGATTTCCACGCCTCGATTGGGATGTCGTCAGGTCCTACCGCTTTTCCGTTCTTCATGCGTCGAAGATAATTACGAGTTTCGTCACGGGTTATTGGAGCAACAAGTCCGAGGTTAGGAGATAATTCAGGAGGAAGACTACAAGACTGCTGAGTGTTCAGCAGCTCCTTAAAGTAGCTCTCCATCTCTCCTTCACAGAGGCATGACTACAAAGCAACGTGCCCCGAGAATGCACCTGGTTCCACCACCATGTGTCCCTGTCGATGACACGTCCACCCTTGGTAATGCCAAGAACTCGTTTGCCCGCTGCAATATTGCTGAATGAGCTCGATCCCAAGCAGCCTGAATGGTCTGGTGTTTCATCATTTTGCACCCTCTACCTCCGCCAGGAAGCGTCCGCATCGGTCCATTCACCCCCATGCCTAGAGCTCGTTTCTCTGCTATGCTTGATGCTGAATTTAGTCCAGACAGGATGAGTTGGGCCTGTCAGTATAGAGGATGACTCCTAACAAGAAGTCGGTTATAGTCCTTCAAAACACACCGCTACAAATCCTTTCCGTGCGTGCTCAGTATATTCATGGGGTAACCTTATAGCATGATTTAAAGAGATGAGGTTGGGCCATCAGGTTTCACGAGGAATGACCTTATATGAAGCTCGCCTATATATATGAAGCTCCTTAGAAAGCACTACCGCCACACAGTTTTTACCTGTAGGAGGCCCAGTGTATATAAGGCGGTAACCCTACCTTTTTTTTTTTTGACCCTGGGACAAAATGATATTACGCATTCCCTCCCCGCCGGGGGGCGGGAGAGGGGTATGTGGGACTCCCCGGTAAAGACGTTCCTGGTATACCCACTAAAAATACCCAGCGACACTCCGACCTCACCTGCGCGCGCCTGCGAGGGCCTGGGAGTCCATAGCGTCCAGGCCCTCGCCAGTGACTGCCCGCCCTACGGCAAGCCCTTCACACCCCTCCTAAGTGGGGAGGGGTCTTTACAATGGCCGGAGTGCACGGCCATTGTGGCCCGATGAGTGGGGTGATCCTTGAGATGCGGGCGGTGGCGCCCCCACGCCTGTCGCCCGCTGATCACCCCCTGGGGCGGACGATGACGGACGTTGAGTCCGCCGTCTTCCACCCCTTCTTCGTCTTCGTCATCCTCCCGCATGCGCTCCGCCGCCTCCTTCTGTGACATGACGTCCTCACAGAAGGAGGCTACCGCCGCCAGCTGCCACCAGGGCGCGGCGGGGTTCGGCCCACGATGGGCACACCACCAGGGTGTGCTCCGCCGTATCCACCGCGGCCTCGCAGTGACGGCACGCTGGTGACTCCTCCCTCCCGATCCGGTGCAGGTACGATCTGAAGCATCCATGCCCGGACAGCACCTGCACAAGACGTAGGGAGAGGGAGCCATGTCGCCGATCGAGCCAGTCCCCCAGGACGGGTCCGATGGCATCCAACAGCCGTCGGCCGAACGGCGCGGAGATGAGGTCCTCAGCCCAATGCTGAGTGGCGGCGTCCCTCATCAATCTCCCGGATTGCCTCCCGCTCCCTCGGGTCATTTAGAATAAGTATAAGTTTAGTTTCACGTTTAGTTTTGTAAGAATAAGTTTAGTTTCACTTACACAATCTGCTAAATGAGTTTCCGCTGTTAGGTGTGACACTATGTTACTAGAATGGGTGAAAAGTGGACACAGATATACTTAACGAGAATTCCTCTATACCTATTCTTTTTATATTCCTTTATTTCCTAAGGCTTACATATTTACACATTTTGTACAATTTCAGATCATATTCATGTGAAGGATATCGACAGTTTCATTCAATATGTAGAAGCTCGTCCCTTCAAATTTTACGTACTGAAGATTTTTCCGTTGGACGCTACATTACCAATTATGATAATTAATTTGTGTGTCACATATCTTATTGTTATACTCCAACTAACGCATACATATTAAAAACATTTACTGTAATATATCTCAAATATTTGTAAAATAATACGTCGTTAAAAATAATACGTGTTTTGGAATTTGAACATAAAAGACTTTACTTTGAGGATTTAAAAACTATGTTGGTACATTAAAAAACGCGTAATATCTAGTACAAATAAAAAAGTTATCACTCAGATATAATTCAAAACTTATGATATAAGTACAAACTACTATAGAGTCCATAATCTACCTACTCGTATACCAATAGTCTATACCAAACTCAACTGACAACAATGTTATGTTTTATATTAGTGGAATACGCTTGTAAAAGTTTTTAGCGGAATGTTTTAAATACTATTTAATATAAAACTTCGCCCACTCTACTAGCCACTTTCAGACTATACAATCATTCTACTAATATTATATACGTGAGGATGGCTGAAAGTTTGTATTCCCACAAACTCGAGGGCCGATCTGGAGTAATTTAAGATGTAGACCTATTTCTCCAACGATCCTATTACTACTACCATGGTAGCTTCCTCCTTCCAGCACGACAACATCCTGACCATGACCTAGAATTGTATCGGCCATGAATATGGTCTAGAGCTTAGGGAGCCTTTGGTACTGTATGTGTTGAGTTTGGGGAAATTACAATTTGTGAATTTAGATAATAAGTAAAAAGACTTAAATTTGGATACGCACTTTATGTTTTTTTGTATGGAATGAGCTAGAAATTTCGGTTTGTAATGATTTTTTTCTGTGATTATTTCTTCTAATGATTATTTCTTTTATTTATACTGTACCTCACTCCTTTAAAACTCTCCATAATTGTAGATTGACGTAGATCATATACCATGTAGGTTTTATAAACGCTCCTATCTTTTGATTGCATTTAGTAAAAAGTAAATTTTTTAGTTCTTCTAAGAACATTAAACTGGACTTCGATGTTATTTTCACATTGTTACCTCTTTTTACTAAAGATCTTCAAAAAAGTGCTCTTAACAGATAAACAGAGAAACATACAGACAGATAACGAAGTGATCCCATAGCGGTAACGGTTCGGTTTTTTTGAACTTTGAAACATGTATGTTCATATTGATGAAGAGATTTTTAAAATCAGTCTAGTAATATTTAACCTCTTATTATATGGATAGAAGAAGGACTATAGAATTATATGTAACACGGATCTGTGCAAAGCCGGAGCCTGCTTTTTATTGCTGATGAAAGAATATTACAGGATATTGTTATATATAGTGTTTAAAGATAGTTTTTTGGAGTCTACTTTTGAAAGTGTGACGATTGCAGCTTGACGATTTCCTGCATTTTCAATTGCTAATAGCTTCTATGATATTCATTTATACGATATGCAATAAAAGGTTTGATGTATGTTTTACAATAAATATACAACGTATCTTAGTAACTCACTCTGGAATAATGGAAATGGCTGTGTTTAACTTTTTCAAAAAATTTAACGTATTTGTTTGCTATGTACCGTAAAAATATCTAAAAAGTTTCTTGAACAACCTTCACAACAGAAGTGACTACGTAAAAGGAAATACATGAAGCATCGACTCAAACGAAAATAAACGCAAATTTATGACTTTAAAACAATTTTAAAATTATTAAATATTTTTTTAATTTATTAGTCGTATATTTCGATTATTTTTCTGGTAGTATTTCCCATTCTCAATGAACAGAAGTTCATTGGAATGAAATTAGAATGGTGAAATATACATAGTTTAATAATATATACAGTTTAATAATATATAGTTTAATAATATATAGAGAAATAATTTATACTATATATTTTATTTATTTATTTATGATGATCTACAAGTGATGTTTATATTAAATATTAAGAAAAAAGAGTAAAACCAAATAGCAACTTAAACCCACTTGCGACTATCAGGATAGTAAATTTATAGTACCTCGTGTAAATTTAAAAGAAGTAAGACACTCATCAGTGAATTTATTATAATTATGTATTAACAATTTTCAGAATTCTCAGCTAACTGTAACTCAATTTGTACTTGAAATTTTTATTTCCACAAAAATTTTTAAGCGATTTAGTTCTTCTCCACATTCAAATACTATTATTTTGTCATACAACTTAAGCTAATAGTACCGATAGTTATTATTTCCGCCATTAATATAAAATTTTATGATAAAATGAAATGATCTTCTTCTTTTTATATGTTTGTTGAATATAATTTAGTCCATATCTTTAGATAAATCTGTGGAAATTTTCACCATTACTCAAAGCACATAGTAAAATAATCTGTAAATATTCTGTATTAAAATAGTTTCGCTCTCACCACTATTTAAAATAAAAAAAAAATACATTAAAACTATCAAAGGAAGCGCGAAACACGTTTTATACCTAGCGGTAGCCAGAGAGATCGGTCCCTGAGTGTCTCTTACACCTCGTCCACTTACTTGACTTTTCTCCAGTATATGACATTTTGTTCTCGAAGGTCAGCCGAGGTCCTACCTCACTTGCCACTGCTAACTGCACTGGCTCATTCTTGCATCACATATATTTTGTACCAATCTTTCAGCACTCATTCTCTCTACTGACTACTTCCCCTGACTGGAAACAAAGCCCATAGCTGGCATAAAATACAAACCCTTAAAATGACTTTTTTTAGTTGAATTTTAATCTCAGGAACCATTTGTTGAAAAATTTTTTAAATTTTTTTGGGCAAGAGTCTGTTCTACTTACAAACTTAATGTTTTATACGGAGCCCCAAACACTGTGGTCCCTGCCTACCTTTTTCGCCTCGCCCACTGTCTTTAACCCTTTCTTCGTATACCCCTCCGGGGCTCTTATTTTTTTTCTTTCCCTCAGTTTTTGACCGTGTTTTCGAAGGTCCGAGGTTCCCGTTCCTCGACATTTTCTTCTATATCCTTTTAATTCTTTTATCACGCATCTCTCGACGTGCCCAAATCCGACATTCCCTTTTTATTTTTAGTACATTCCGGGACCTATATTCTAATATCCTTCGTTGCACTTTCTGTCAGTTCAGCTGACTTCGCATATCCTCCGAAAAGATTGCATCTCCACAGCATTCATCTTTCTTTCATTATTCCACATAACAGTGTCGGCATCAGAACGGCAGTGTATACAGCCCACCGCGCAGGTACAGAGTCTGTTTCTTCAATCATATTGTATGAAGGCCATCACGTTAATCATTTTGATATAAACCACTGTACTTGCGGACAGGGTTACCACGGACATTTAGAATAACTTCATTTGTCCTACAAAGTTCTTGGGTTATTTTTATTTGACCGTGGAGGCGATTATATTTAAAATTAGTTTCACTTACACAATCTGCTAAATGAGTTTTCCGCTGTAGGTGTGACACTATGTTACTAGAATGGGTGAAAAGTGGACACAGATATGCTTAACGAGAATTCCTCTATACCTATTCTTTTTATATTCCTTTATTTCCTTTGGCTTACATATTTATACATTTTGTACAATTTCAGATCATATTCATGTGGAGGATATCGACCGTTTCATTCAATATGTGGAAGCTCGTCCCTTCAAATTTTACGTACTGAAGATTTTTCCGTTGGACGCTACATTACCAATTATGATAATTAATTTGTGTGTCACATATCTTATTGTTATACTCCAACTAACGCATACATATTAAAAACATTTACTGTAATATATCTCAAATATTTGTAAAATAATACGTCGTTAAAAATAATACGTGTTTTGGAATTTGAACATAAAAGACTTTACTTTGAGGATTTATAAACTGTGGTGGTACATTAAAAAACGCGTAATATCTAGTACAAATAAAAAGTTATCACTCAGATATAATTTAAAACTTATGATATATGTGCAAACTACTATAGAGTCCATAATCTACCTACTCGTATACCAATAGTCTATACCAAACTCAACTGACAACAATGTTATATTTTATTAGTTTGTGGAATACGCCTGTAAAACTTTTTAGCAGAATGTCTTAAATACTATTTAATATAAAACTTCGCCCACTCTACTAGCCACTGTCGGACTGTACAATCATTCTATTAATATTATATATGTGAGGATGGCCGAAAGTTTGTATTCCCACAAACTTGAGGGCCGATCTGGAGTAATTTAAGATGCAGACCTATTTCTCCAACCATTCTATCACTACTATCATGGTAGCTTCCGGTAGTGACGATTGCAGCTTGACGATTTCCTGCATTTTCAATTGCTAATAGCTTCGATGATATTCATATATACGATATGCAATAAAGTGTTGATGTATGTTTTACAATAAATATACAACGTGTCTTAGTAATTTACTCTTTTTCAAAAAAATTTACGTATTTGTTTGCTATGTACCGTAAAAATATCTAAAAAGTTTCTTGAACAACCTTCACAACAAAGTGACTACGTATAAGGAGATACGTGAAGCATCGACTCAAACGAAAATAAACGTAAATTGATGACTTTTAAAACAATTTTAAAATTATTAAATATTTTTTATTTATTAGTCGTATATTTCGATTATTTTTCTGGTAGTATTTCCCATTCTCAATGAACAGAAGTTCATTGGAATGAAATAAGAATGGTGAATAACATAGTTTAATAATATATAGTTTATAATATATAGTTTAATAATATATAGAGAAATAATTTATACTTATATTTTATTTATTTATTTATGACGATCTACAAGTGATGTTTATATTAAATATTAAGAAAAAGAGTAAACCAAATAGCAACTTAAACCCACTTGCGACTATCAGGATAGTAAATTTATAGTACCTCGTGTAAATTTAAAAGAAGTAAGACACTCATCAGTGAATTTATTATAATTATGTATTAACAATTTTCAGAATTCTCAGCTAACTGTAACTCAATTTGTACTTGAAATTTTTGATTTCCACAAAAATTTTTAAGCGATTTAGTTCTTCTCCACATTCAAATACTATTATTTTGTCATACAACTTAAGCTAATAGTACCGATAGTTATTATTTCCGCCATTAATATAAAATTTTATGATAAAATGAAATGATCTTCTTCTTTTTCTATGTTTGTTGAATATAATTTAGTCCATATCTTTAGATAAATCTGTGGAAATTTTCACCATTACTCAAAGCACATAGTAAAATAATCTGTAAATATTCTGTATTAAAATAGTTTCGCTCTCAACCACTATTTAAAATAAAAAAAAATACATTAAAACTATCAAAGGAAGCGCGAAACACGTTTTATACCTAGCGGTAGCCAGAGAGATCGGTCCCTGAGTGCCTCTTACACCTCGTCCACTTACTGGACTTTTCTCCAGTATATGACATTTTGTTCTCGAAGGTCAGCCGAGGTCCTACCTCACTTGCCACTGCTAACTGCACTGGCTCATTCTTGCATCACATATATTTTGTACCAATCTTTCAGCACTCATTCTCTCTACTGACTACTTCCCCTGACTGGAAACAAAGCCCATAGCTGGCATATATGGTGTTTAAATTTTAAAAATATATTTACATATTTTTTAATTATTTTATTTACAAAATTTATAGTTTTTTATCATTTAATCTTTAGCAATGTTTACTATCCTAACATGTTTCAGTCTTGTACCTTCATACCTTAGACTCAGTGGTCCACATCCGAATCTTCGAGGAGGAATGTGAATCCAGAACCCTATAAAACCAACCAAACACTACATTTCTATATATGTGTGTTGTAAGGAAACGAATATATATTTATAGATTACTCCTACTATACTATTTACTACATATTTAAAATCACTATAATTGAAGTATGTCTGTAATAAGCTTGTTGAAGAAGTTTTTTTAAAGTATCCTAGGTTGCTATATATAATATAAGTATTATCTGAGTTAAAGCAGGAAAAGGGGAGAACGGGGAATTTTAGACAATAGCTTAAAAAATACCGTTTATCCTAAATATTTCATAACTTATTTCATGTAAATTTTATAACTTAAGTAAAACACGTCTACCTGTAAGATTAAGGGAGCATTGGCTCATATAGCACATATAGGACGCATTTATAAACTTTCTGACTATACGCTCGAAGGTTGCAAGTTAAATATAAAATATTTTCTATACGGTCGAGTCTAGACTCTATTTTTTTTCTAGTAAAAAGTCACTACGTTCTCGTAATTTTGTATTATAAAACCACTTCTCTCTATAATGTTTTAAATATTAAAAGTAATAACCTATAATTTTCTTAAAATAACAGGACTTGAACCCGCTACTATGAAACTGTTCAAGCGCAACTGTTCAACTGTTAAGCCTGTGTTCTGTTTTTCCTGTTTTGTTTAAGCCTGTTTCTTAAACGCATAAAACTATTTTATGTTTTTTATATAATTTTTATACATTTTCAAATGCGTTCTCTCCTTTGTTTCTGTCTTTTGATACTTAATTTATTTTATGAGATTTATACTTAGTTTTTTTAAAACAAGTACTTACTAATGTAGCGTTTGGAGTAAACATATGTACCACAAAGCTATAGATAAATACAAAATACGATATGGCATCTGCAAGGATCTAGGAAACGAATCTTGTGGTATGTCCTCCTCTTAAACAATTTAAATTTTGATCTATTTCCCATAGACTTTTGTCCAATAGTCTCTCTCTATAAATTGATAAATTTGATTTGTTAATTGATTTTAAAGGGGGCCCTTTAAACTAATACTTGGGTTGGTGGGTAGCTCCTTTTCCTAGATATTTACAATATTCACATTGTAAATATCAATAATATAAAATAAAAGTACATAGTAAAAATAATATTATTTGTGAATATCTACCTTGTACAGTGAATTTTATAGTACATTAAAGTAATTAATATATTGAATGAGTTTACATAAATTGATGATTGACTGATTGATAATATTCATTAGGTTAATACATTTCAAACAAGTTAGACATTACTAACAAGGACAGAGGAGAAATTAAACGTGACAAAAATTTATAAGAAATAATTCAATAATATTAAAATATTCATAATGATTCACGTAAAACCTCACTTGATGCCTCAAAAATTGTCAAATTATAAAATTAAACCATACTCGAAAATGTTAAAAGTTTTTTTTATAACATTACAAATTATATTCGCCATTGATTTTGGATTCACAAATTCAAAATTCACACACGTACATAGGTTTTTTGTTAAAATTTTTATTTTGTTTTATGCTTTATGTGTTGATATATTATGCTTTATCCTATTGGAGTCAGGACCAAGTGTTGAGTACCGGATATGGTATACCAAATATCTCTTAGAACATATTACTTATGTTTTAATTTTTTTGTTTATACCACAAAACAAATCATTTTGTAATTTTTTAGAAAATTTACAGATAATTGACTGTCAAATTGGAGTGAATTTCAAATATTTCAATTTTAAGATTATTTTTTGTTGCATTACGTGTTTTTCTGTGAAATTAATTTTAACCGGAGTATATTGCTCTAGAAATAAAGATTGTATCGTAACAGCTTTGGCACAATTGATATATTTCATTGCTTTCCTTGCCTTGGATTTGCCTTTCATTATGATGTTATTCACGTTCTACGCGGCTCGCTTACGACTCGTGGCTCTTGGAAACTGTCTTCAAAGTAAAAAATTAACAAGACAGATGCATCACTTATACAAGACACTTATCGATTTGACACAAACTACCAAAAAATCATTCGATCCTGCAGTAAGTTTAAATAGTCTATTATGGAAATAAATTTTCTTCAGAATTCAATTTATTAAAATGTTAATTTTTCACAAGTGTCATAGTAAGTTTAAGAAGTTACTAGTTCTAGTTAAATAATAATAATAATTTCAATTTTAGGTAATTATAACCTTGTTCTTCAATATACCGAGTGTAATGTTTGTCATGTATTATATGATAAGAGAGCTGAAATATAGTACGGTAAGTACATTTTTTAAAAATATTTATACAAAAAGGTATAAAATTTTACATCAAAATTAAATTTGTATCAAATTAAACGTATCAAAAGTAGCATAACAATGATATAGAAAATAAAACTTAAATTAATCAACGTTGAGCATGCCAATGGACCAGCGTTTATTTCGCCTTATATGGATAACACACGACGGAGATTGTATGGTAAAACAGACATAACTATACACAATTATATGATCCATCTAAAAAATAAATCCAGTTCAAAAAAATGTTTCAGTATTAGTATTCAGTAAAATTTTATATATCTATACAAAAATACACGCATACGCATCTTGTGAGGGACAACTTAATTTAGGGCAGGAGAAAATGACAATGGGAACCGTCGCGTCGTCCAAGCCATATTCGTACAGTCGATCTCTAGCATAGATAAAGACGCGACACGGACACTGGCAGCACTCGAGACCGATAGACACCATTGAGTAGAAACTTCGCCAAATAATCAATTTATTATATGTAATCTTTAAAAATATTGGTCAATTAACAAAATTTTATTGAACAAGACACGGACTGATGCATTTCAGATGTATTAATCAAAATTATACTAATAAAAGTCCTTACTTAGTATTTCCTCTTCTTGCAACTTCACAAAACGTTTGTAGTTATTTATAATAATAATAATTTATAATCTAATTAACCTTTTACAGAAATCACCAGTAGGCTATGTGTCGGAGTGTTTTTCAGTGACTTCGTTGTTAACAGTGATATTTGCACCATCCATATTTGCATCATCTCTTGTAAATGAAGCGCAAAATATAAAAATACTGCTTCATGATATGAAATTTGAAACTACAGGTAAGAAATTAACGGTAACAAAGTGGTTACAAGTACATTATATTTAAGTATTTATAAATAAGTCCATGATTTAAAAAGAAAATATTATTAAATTTAAAATCTGTTTGTTTGTTTCTCGTTTTCGCTACAAGTGTAAATATTGTTGCTTTCTTAAAATAAAGTGGGGCTGTAAAGAGAATTGAATTGCTGTAATATTTGTTGAAACTCACAAGGTGAAGCCAAATGTAAATTTTTATAAGGAGATTGCTTTGGATTTTTACCCTTTAAGAGACACACTGGTCATTATTTAACTAATAATTTAAAAATCTATATGGTGGAAATCAGAATCACGTAACAGTGATATTTTAACAAGCAGAATGAACCAGTTCATTCTGAAAGCCTTATAAACGCTTTCTTACTATTCAGAAAAGAATAACTTAGATATTCTCCGGGTTCAGTGATGATTTAGTGGGATGGTACTAGTAGCTATCACGAACGAACGTTCGAACTTATTTGATTAATTAAATATTTTTTCGAATGTCGGAGAGTCCATTTCGAATATGGCTATAGGCCATATCTCAGACCACTGTACTCGTGGTCAGGGATACCTCGGCCACGTAGAATGTGGATACACAACTCTTAAGCTATTTATATTTGACCATGATGTGAAAACTTACGTGAATATGTGAAAACATTTTTGGGTCGTACAGTGCAGTTGGAAAATTCAGCGGCAGGTATAGGTTAAACAGGTCGCCAGAACACTCCCCATGATATAATCGGTAGAGAACGCATATCGAAGAAACGTCTCTACGCAACGCCGCAAGTGTCTAGCTTTTCACAGATAATTGGGTCCCCCAACAATTCGAACGGCTCTACGTTGTATGCGATCAAAAGATTCAAGCCTATACTAGGGTGCGCCAGACCAGAGATGAGAACAGTACTCCATATGAAGCCTAACCTGGGCTCTATACAAAGCCAATCAGTGTAAAGGCGTGAAGTACTGTCTCGCTGTCCTGATGATACTCAGTTTCCTGGCGGCCAACTTAGCCTTGTTTTCTAAATGATCATCGATCTAACGCCAACGTGGAACAGCATCAGACTGTACCCACCCAGCACACCATGTCACTAAAAAGGGTGAAAAGTGTAGTGTTTTGTAATATGATGTAATGATGTCTTGTTGTTATGCAGAAAATTATTTAGACAATTAAAAATAAAAATGCATACATATATTGTACTAAATATAGTACAAAGCTTATAATGCATATATTACACTATTTCAGATCCAAATCAATTGGAAGATATCGACCGCTTCATTCAATATGTGGAAGCTCGTCCCTTCAAATTTTACGTACTGAAGATTTTTCCGTTGGACGCTACATTACCAATTATGATAATTAATATGTGTGTCACATATCTTATTGTTATACTCCAACTAACGCATACATATTAAAAATATTTATATAGCCAGTATTTACTGATATAACTGGCATATCTCAAAGATATGTGTATCGCAAATATTTGTGAAGTAGTAAGTAATTAGGTCAAGTTTGTGAATTTTAGCAGAGATCAGAGTTCACTCATACAAATTTTGTTTTTCTTAATGATTTAGAAACTATATAAACTATATATCACAATTAATAAAGGCACGTAATAACTTGTAATAAATAAATATAGCGACACTCAAATATAAAATAAAACTTACTATTAGTACAAACCTATTAGGCAAGCATAGCGTTCGATATCCACTCGTATATATATATTTTTTATATCGTAGTTTAGTTCCGCCACTCACAACAATGCGCCCACTTTCCGCCTTTCGAAGGCGGAAAGTGGGGAACGGAATGTTTTAACACAAGATTCCTTCTGCTTACGAGTGCCTCTTCTTCCCTGCATATGTGTACAGTTTGAAAGTATTATCAGCAGAGGGAACTTACTGTTAAACTGAAGATACCGCCTTTTCAGATATTGCGTGTTTAGTGACGGAGCTTAACGCCGCGCTTTGCCTTATGAAAATGAAAATATTTCATTCTCTCTTAGTGGAAATCGAAACTACAACCTTCGCCTTTAGTCAGACGGTCACAATCGCCTTGACTATCCATCACGGATACGATGAACATGTTAGTAAAATGTATTGCTAATATATTACCTAAAATTTAGTTTACCTAAGATTAATTACCTAAGATTACCTAAGATTAATTTCCTACATAAAAAGACAGTCTATATTTTTTCCTAATTACAAATTTTTGAGTGTGTCTAATAAAAAAGAAAAGAAGAAGAGAAGAGTGCTTTAAATAAGATAGCATAAATTATTTACTGTGAGCTTGATAAAAATGTCCAATAAAAGCATATAACGCAATCGTTGACGTTTTATTTGAGATATTTTTATTAAATACAATCTTAATTCTCTGTACATTAGTGTTTAGTCTTGGTAAGCAATGAAAGCGCACAAAAATACATTTTATAACTATATATAATAAACATATATAGTAATATAATAAACAGTGCCTTCTTCTAAAAGTCACACTGTCTCTCCGTGAAAACCGCATTTAACTCTGTTTCGAAGCTTTAAGTGTGTAACTTTGTACAAATTTGTTGAAGTTTGGAACGATTTAATTTTATTAGAGATAAATAAACTAATACAACTAATAAATATTTTAACTATTCATACATAGTTATTCGGAGAGTTTATTGTATACTTTGAAAAATTATAAGTCAATTGAAAATAAGAGCGTTTAAAATTTTTACATGTATAATCAAATGACAAAACATGTGTACCAATTCTTTTTGTACAAATATTTTTTTTATGTTGAGTTGAATGGCAAAACATACATCGCAATATTTAAATTTAACAGGAAGAGGAGAACTGGGAAATATAGGCAATAATCTAGTCATAAGAAAACACATTTTTTAATATTGAATAAAATACTTTAATTTTAAATGTTTAACTTATCCCATACTTTTTTTACATCTGAATAAATTGTATAATTACAATAGTAAAAGAAGTACAAGAACCTATAAGATATAAAGGTGAAGAGACGTCTAGGTAGAAAGCTCGCCATACAGAGTATCTGTAAGGAGGCAGCTCCAAATACTTGAGGATATCAAAGAGTTTATTTCTTGTTTCTAGTTTGTTTATTTCTTTCTAGTGGACCTAACACAAAAAAGTATTTTAAATATTTTAATTGTAATAAATAATAATTTGTAATAAGTATAATTTTTAATAAGATTAACAGAACTTTTAACAAATATTAGAAGATTAAAATCATTAATAAACTATATTATTCTGTGTGGGTTGTTAAAGAGATATAATGTTGTCTTGTATAAAAAATTATAATTTTCAATTTTCTTACTAGTGACATGAAGAAGGTGGTCCTCAATAAGTGACTGAATGTTGCCAACTTCAATGTTTTCTAATTCCACAAGTAACGCTGGGACTAGAGGTATAGCCAAATTTATTATCAAATCAACGAAGTAAAACATTTCTATCTGTAAATTTTGGAAATATTTGATTTATTATGATATATATATATATATTGCATATAAAGCTGTGTAGCTGCTGTGAAGCTGTGCTGTGTGTGTAAGCTATCCGAGAATTATTGCCAATTAAGCTATACGTTCTTATCGAGCAACATCGATATTCTTGTAAGCTTATTTATGTTGTTGGTATAATTTGCAATTCGCTGTATTTTGTCCTTCTTCACAACATGTACGTCACAACAATATTTCTAACGTAATATGTTTTTTAATTTTTAAATGACCTAATGAACTGAACTAACTGTAACTGTACTGTATTTTAAAATAAAATGATGTTAAAAAGAGGTACTTACATTTGAAACGCCTGGCGTAAATATATTCACCGCAAAACTATAGATATATAAGAAATATGATTCTATATTTACAAGTATCTAGGAAATAAATGTTATTATTTAGAATTATAAAAATGTATATATTTACTGTAAGAAACAATCACAGTTTTTTATGTATTTCAGTCCCTCGTGGCACTCGCGGTTATTTCTTTTATTTTTGTGTGAAAAAGCGCGGTGTTGTCTTGCGCCTCGTCTACAGCACTGACATAACTATTAAAATTAATATTTATTAAATTGGTACTTACTAAAAACTTTGTTACGTTTCCAGCATATTTCTGTTTATATATGACGAAGATCCATGTTCAGAGTTGTTTTTAAAAATAATGACGTCAGCATTGCTGACGTCATTAATGTCACAATTTTCCATAACAAGTAAAACTCGCAAATATTTCGTATAGACCTTTATTTATTACAATAAAGACGTCTACTGTTTACGATTGCTTGAGTCCGAATGCCTTGTGTAACAATATTCACTCTTACTTATAATAGTACCCCCACCTATGAGTTTCTACAAAATCTGGCTTTAATCAATTGCTTGTCTATAAATCTTTTAACAAATAATAATCATAATAATAATTTTAATTATATCAACTTATTTAGTTATATTAATAATCATTTTAGCAAATAATTATATTTTAACATTCATTCAATTCACATACATTCATTCAATAATAATTTTTTATTTAAAAACTGTCGTTACACCGTTACGGCCGTTCTGACCGGCGGTGCGCGCTCTGCACCTGCCGCCTTTATGCTCTCTGCCAGAAGAAGTTTGCGTTTTGTCTGTAATAAAATAATATTTCCCTTTTTCAAAATTGGTATCTGTATACCTTCATACAGTTAATAATAAAGTGATTGTTTAAATTACATTTTATAATGTAATTAGTTATGTGTGAATTATGGCGTACTCTGTGGTACTTTTGTACACTGTGGTACTTTTATACACTGTGGTACTTTTGTACACTGTGGTACTTTTGTACACTGTGGTACTTTTGTACACTGTGGTACTCTTGTACACTGTGGTACTCTTGTACACTGTGGTACTCTTGTACACTGTGGTACTCTTGTACACTGTGGTACTCTTGTACACTGTGGTACTTTAGTGTTATTTGTGTGTTTGTTACGGCAGTGAATAATACAAATTCATAACTCACCGCTTAGTTTAAACATTTTGATCTTGGGTTTGTTGCTCATTAACGTTGGTTCTCGGAGTCGACGGTTCAGGGTCGTCGGTTGATTGTTCTTCTTCCGCCGTTACGGTTATCTGGTCTCCTGGTTGAGGTGCCCGACGAAGTTGATCATGAGCGACTTTCCTTGGTCGCCCCGAGCCCACGACTTTTTTTACTAGGTATCGATCATAATCCAATATTCTTAATATTTCGTATGGGTCACTGAACTTAACATCCAGTGATGTTTGATTGCGAGGATTATTTTTAACTAAAACATAATCACCCCGCTGGAAGTGACGGATTTTCGCTTTTCTGGAGTTAAAACGTTGTCTGTCTTGTTCAGCATTTTGCGACATCTTTTGTCGAACGTAGTTACCGAGTGCTTCAATATTTACAGTCTGCTCGTCAATGTTTACAAGACTGAGGAGCTCTGGAGGTACGCAATGCTAGCGCTGAGTAAGCAAGGTTAGTGGAGCTACGCCAGTCACACGATGGGGAGTGCAGTTTATTGCTAACTGTATTTCCTCAAGAGTTGTTTGCCATTCCTCTGTTTCATAATTTTTAATCATGATCAGAGTGTTTTTGAGCGTAGCCACAACACGTTCTACCTGACCATTTGCTCGGCTGATTCCTGGTGATATAGCATGGATCTCAATCCCCATACGGTCGCAGTAGATTTTGAATTCCCCTAGGAACTCTCGTCCACCGTCAACTATAATTTGTACTGGAGTACCGAATAGGTGAACAGTACGTTTCAAGGCGGCCAAAGTACTATGTGGATTCTTATTGGTCGCATAATAAAATAGCACGTACTTTGTAAAGGCGTCTATAGAGACAATTACATACTGATGATCACCAGATGTTCCCATTTTGCCCGTTATATCCATGTGTATAACTTGAAAGGCGGTATTCGGTTTCTGAATTGGGTGCAATTGAGCTTGAATGGCACCAGATGCTCCTTTGGATGTTTTACAAACTACACAATTATCAACGAACTTTCGAACGATTGTACTCATCTTATCAAACCAGTAGTCGTCCTTAATTTTGTGTAACGTTTTCTCCCAACCAGGATGTTTCAGTGCAGTGTGAAACGAGTTAATTAAGCTCCACTGAAAAGATTTTGGCACAACTGTACAAAGCTTTTGACCAAAAGCTGGATCTTCTATGATGCGTTTTAGAACATTGTTTTCTAGTACATAACCATTCCTTCGATCATTACTATTTATACTATCCATTATAGCTCGTAATGTTTGGTCGCGTCTTTGTTCCACTTTCAGCCAATCGATATCTTTGGTCATCATATTTACTGTGAGATCTACAGGATTCCTGCTGAAGTAGTTGAAGTGTTGAAGTTGTTGACCTTTGCGGTATTCCACCTCAAAATTATAATTTTGTAAAAATGCCCACCAGCGATGGATTCTAGGCAGTAGATCCTTTTTGTGCTTGGACGCCTTCAACGCATTACAGTCTGTGATGACTGTAAATTTGCGTCCATAAAGATATTGCCTGAAGTGTTTTATAGCTCTAACTACGGCCAAGGTCTCTAATTCATAAGAGTGGTATCTACTTTCAGTTTCGGTAGTCCTCATGCTCATGAACGCAACGACATGTTGTCGTCCCGCGATGACTTGTACCAGTACTGCCCCGAAACCCAGACTACTTGCATCGGTATATAATTGAATCGGCGCTTCCTCTTGAAATAGTGTAAGTACTGGAGAAGATATTAAGCACTGAATAACCTTTTCTCTTGCTTCCTCATGACGTTCATTCCACTCCCATTTAGCTCCTGGTTTGGTTAATTCATAAAGTGGAACTATTATACGTGAGAAGTCCGGTATAAATTTTCTAAAGTAGTCAGCCAGACCACAAAATTGTCTCACTTGCCTGGGTGTTGTTGGTACAGGCGCTTTTACAAGAGCATCTATTTTTTTTGGACTCGGACGGACTTGACCATTAGATACCGAGTTGCCTAGATATTCAATTGAGCGCTTGAAAAAGCTGCATTTGTCAGCATTAATAGAGAAACCCGCATCTTGTAAGGCGATGAGAATCCGTTCAATGTTTGACAGCCCTTCTTCGGTTTCTTCACATTTGCTTAACACATCGTCAACATAAACTTGAGCTCCATTGCCTCGTAATGGACTCAAGGCTCTGTTGATACATCTTTGACAGACGGAACATGCGTTGCTTAATCCAAAAGGCATAGTCACATATTCAAATAAACCGTCTGGTGTCACAATAGCTGTTTTTTCAATTGACGACTCTGCAATTGGTATTTGATGAAAACCCGCGGCCATATCAAATGTTGTAAAGAACTGTCCTTTGGCCAATTGATCGATCTGATCCGATATCAATGGCAATGGATAGTGGTCCCGTACGGTATTAGAGTTGAGCTCTCTGAAATCCACATACATGCGATCATCCCCATTCTTCTTTTTCACTAGAATAATGGGACTAGAATAGGGAGATTTGCTTTCACGTACAATGCCATGTTCCATTAACTCTTGAATAATGGCTCGTACCTTTTCTCGTTCGATTGGACTGAGCCTATATGGTCTTCGTTCTACATACTTATTTGGATTTTTCAATCGTATTTCCAGTTCACCAGTCTTGACACGAGTTGTTGGGTACCCTCTGATAAATAAGGGGTTGATATTTGTTTAGTAGAGTGCGTAACCTTGCAATATCCTTTTCATTTGCAAGATCACAGTCAATTTTTTCAAACATCGGGTTTTGACTTTGAACTTGGTTGATATTCAGCTGGTGTGCTAACTTCGCTCCACCCGACGTAATTATCATAATAACATTCGTATTATTTAAGAGGTTCATGCCCACTAGGATGTCTGTCGTCATCTCATAGTCTGCCACTATATGGAACTGTAGCTCTATGTTGATCTCATTTATAACAACAACCGCAACTAGGGTAGCTAATGAAAGTACCGGAAACTGTCCAATTCCTCTCAAGTAATTTGTTGTTTGTAGTCTTTTCCCTGGTAATTGAGCTGCTATGGATTCTCGCACAAGTGAACAGTCAGCACCACTGTCAAATATTGCCTGAAAAGTCTTTGTACCGATTTTCACCTGAATCGGAGCTAGTTTAGATCCAGCAATGAGATTCACATTTGACTTCAATGAACGTTCACGCTTGAAGCATGTTTCAAAAGTATGCCCAGGTATTTTGCAAAATGAACAGATTGTCTTGGTGTTTTGGTTGGAGCCTGCCTCCTTGTTTTTGTTAGTTTCAGTTTTTGTAATATTCCTTTGTTCATATTGAGATCTTGGTTCATTCGATTTATAGTAACATTCACTGGTAGTGTGATTGGATCTTCTACAAATACGGCACGGCGAAGTGGATGTTGTTGCATTCGAAAACTTGTATTCAGTAATTCAATCCTTAGTCCGTCCAGACCTTAGTTTCGTCGTTTACGCATCCTATCACTGCCTCGACTGCATCTTCATTCGATAGTTTGTCCTTAGTGATCCTCCTCCACAAGACCCAAGCTCGTGATAAAAATGCTCATGCTCTCTGAATCGCACTATATCTCGAGAGTAACGGTTTTCTGGCTCGAATATTGTGATTAGATTGTTGCGCATCTCAGCCCATGAGACAGTAGTGACCATCCAATCATCAATCCACATTTTTGCTCTTCCCTTTAAAAGGCTACCGACCTTCATTCGCACATCAAAATCATTAAGTCTATAGGTTTCGATTGCTTTGTCGATGTGTTGACACCACTCACGTACTCCCACGCTAGTGTCAGGGTCAAATGCTGGAAGATAAATGTCATTAATACGTACCTTTGCCTCTGCTGGTGTATTTAAACGTTCCGACATTTGCTGCATCATTTGCATCATTTGCATAATGAACTGCGGCGGTATACTATTCGTTGTTGCATTAAATAAGGCTGATTGTTCTTGTTAAATAGAAGCTCCAGTATTTCCTGTGTTATTTAATTCATGCAACCGTTCTTCTTGACTTAAAGTATCAGGTTGTTAAGCGGAAGTGGCGGCACCCGATTCCACTTCTGATGACGAAGATCCATGTCCAGAGTTGTTTTTAAAAATAATGACGTCAGCATTGCTGATTTATGTGTTTTATTTTTGAGTCTACGCCATATAAATCGCTTCCATATTCTAAACACTCTTTTATTTCTTTCCTTAGTGACATCAACTTACACCAGAGACATTCAAACATCATTATTTTCGTTATATGCATCAAAGCTTGTATTACCCACGGCACTGACGATATTATTAACAAGGAATTCTTTATATATCCATAACTGACATGAAAATATACATATCTTATGAAATATTTTACTAATATACCACTAAATATCAAGAATTTCTTGTGTATTAATAATAATCCATGTACATTTCCGTACCTCAAAAGAAAAAAACGAAACCCTTATAGCATCATTCTGTTGTCCGTCTGTCTGTTTGTCTGTCTGTCTGTCAAGACCAATTTCTCCAAATTACGTGGAAGAATCAAGCTGAAATTGATATGAAATATCCGAATCGATAACCTCTTAAGGCACAGTAAATATAAAAATACCTGACAAATTCGGTTGTGTGGTCTCCAAGTGAGATCAAGTATAAACTTATGATGGAACGCGTCCAAAATAAATTAACCAGGGTCCTCTATCTCAAAATCTACGGAGTGTATCCGGGCTATCCCTTACTGTATCCTACTTTGTTCATTATAGGCATGGTGGGATACAGTAAGCTGGAAACAGGACGGGAAGTTGCATTGGTCAGATACCTGGTAAAGGTATTGCGGGGTGAACTGAAAAGTCCTGCACCGCCTAACAGTGTCCAGTGACGTCGGCAGCCGCCGATGTTTTCGCCGCCAACCGCACGCACGAACCTGCTGCAAGACACGCCGCTCACGTGGGCATTACGAGTGCTCAACGCGGCGGTATGCCATTGGACAAGTTCACTGGAGTTTGTGATAAATTATGTTCGTCATAGTTACCTGTCTTGGTATTGTAGTCCTTAAAATTGTATGACATAGGAAATAATTTTATTTGGCATTGTATTAGATTGTTGTTCATTATTATTTATTATTGTGTAGATTGGTATTTATGGAATCAACTTTACTAACGCATTGGGCTTCTGTAATGTTAGCTATAAGTTTTATAAATAATTAAAAAAAATAATGAACAAATAAATAAATCATTATTTTCTTACGATATTATTTACTATTATTCTACTAAATATGACGAAACTAATAAAAGATTCGTTTCGTCTGTGTCTCAGTAAATTATTAATTTCAATAGAATTGATACTTTTCAGAAAATGCATTATGTTTTCACCATCGCTGAACAAAGACAATATGGATGTTAGAACGATATATACGACGCTGAAAGTTAAGGGAGCTAAGAGAAAACTCTGTTTTTCAACATAAATAGATAATACTTGAGAATAAACATAAAACGACGAAATTGTAACACCAGTACAGTACAGTTTTAAAATGTTATTAATTATTCTACTGGTACTCAAATTCGCGTATAGGCCAAGGAAAAGGCGGACATATAAGATTATATTCACGTAAACTTATTGTTTAAAATGTGGATATGAATTTGCTGATTTAGTCATATTTCTACAAAAAATTTTAAAAAAATACGTGTGCTCATTACAGAACTACGAATATAATATACAGTACAAGTATTTTATACAATAAAACCGAATCCTGTTAATGTGTTATTGAACAATTTTGTTCGTGAGTGTCGATAATAATCTATGATTACATGTTATAATGAATTATTGTATGATTGTTTGTAGCTATAGCGATGATGCACCTCCCATATTATAGGTGGGTTTGAGTAGGCAGAGAAAACTGAATAATAAACTCTATTCTGTACTCAGACGATATGTAATGTCAGTGTAACTGAATGGATGTATGTAATATGGCAGAAAGAATGAACAAGAATGTGTTCAGGTGGTTTGGTCACTTTGAGAGAGTCAGTGATAAAGAGTGATATATGAAGCCAGTATCAGTGGTACGAGAGGTAGGAGGAGACCTCGGTTGACCTCCGAGAACACAGTGTCAAAGATACTGGAGGAATGTCATGTAAAAAGCTCGAGGATGGCATGTATGAAAAGGTTTATGATAGTGGGGTATGCCAGGCAAAAGACTTCTCCCTGGCTACCCCGCTAAGGATGAAGCGTGAAGCTATGTATATATGTAAATTACATTTCCATTTAGTACGATAAAATTCAACATTACGTTCTGCACTGCTCTTGAGAGAACTTTTCTTAATATAATATAAATAAGAAACAAGTGTATTTATATTTAAATGGTATTCCATGCATAGGTAATAATTGTCTATATTTGTAACTATATTTTCAATTCTAACACAAATAAATTATGTATTCTCTCTCTCTCGACCCCCGGGGGGGGAGAGGAAAACGGCTTCAGGGCAGTGCCCTCTTGCCGTTAGGCTCTTCCGCCGCCCATGAATATGGGCGGGTCCTTGGGTTGGGCGTTTGGCCTGAGGTAAAATGTCCTTAAGAGGGACAAGATTTAGAAGGACTGGACGAAAGGAGTGAGCTATGCGCTACCCGGGCGGTCAGCCTGGCCGAATGAGACCCTCGGTGATCCCGGGGAGGCTCAGCCTAGGCAACCAGCGACCTTGGTAGCAGCTCAGGAATCAGAAGGAGGGGGAAGGATGTCTCGAGGTAGTCTTCGGGCGTCTGGCGGACGGGAGTGCCACGGAGCGATGTCTCGGATGTGAGGGTGATCCGAGGCGTCGGCTCCGTGGTAGACGCGGGCAGCTAGCTGGGTGATGTGACTCTCTAGGCTTTCGATACGGAGGTCGCGCTGAATGGTAGCGTTCCTCACGTATCTAGGAGCCTGGACGACTCGTCGGAGAGCCACATTTTGCACCGTCTCAAGGACCTTCTGAAGACTAGGTCTCGTGAGGGAGTACCAAGCTGGTACAGATGGGGTCTGACGTACGTTTTGTACAACCCCAGCCTGGTGCGGAGGGGAAGGCGGGATCGGAATAAGGGACGCAGCAGGGCCAGTGCAGCTCGCGCTGCGTTCCTGGCTTTGGCTACCTTGGCCGACATGGAAAGTTTCCTTTCTATGGAGACGCCCAGGTAGGTGACTTGGTGGGACCACTTGACCTGTTCACCCTGGAGAACAAGCGGAGGAGGCAGCAAATAAATTAGTATACGTATACTTCATATTATAATAAATATTGTCTTAATGTAGTCCTCAAAATGAAAGTGGCCTATCCTGATAAATTAAAATTGGTGTAAATTAAACATAGTAATTTGGAAAAACACAGTTTCACTTCACTGTTAGCTTTTGTTAAAATTATTACTTGCTAAAAATTTGAGTTAGGCCACTTTCATTTTTGAACTGTAAAAAAGTACAATTTGTCATTTGTCACTTAAATATAGTCACTATACATATTTTCTATACACATTTACGTAGGTTTATGTTATTAGTTGATTGAAGAACGTCCATCAAAAGTTAATGGAAGTTACATAGTGGAACATTACATTATTGTTATTACTTTGCAACTAAACCATCAGCTTAACCTCTAGTTACTTACTTACTTTACGTCAAGTCCCTCGCATTACCTAACCTTATCTTATGTTGTATATAAAACGAAGACATGTTTGAGGGAAACCAAGGAACACAAATAAGTGTTCGTGAAAAAACAACAAAAAAATATATGGAAAATTACAATTTGACATTATCCAAGTCTCTATATGTATATTTTATTATTATACGCATAATATTCGCGTTAGATTTCGGTTTCGTTACATCCAAATCGTTAAAAACTAATAGAATTTTCAATACAATGACCATTCTTCAAAGTATTTTTTACTTAATTGCGTTGCCTGTATTTATTTTCAATGATTTTCCTGATTTAGTCAAGTATTGGTACAGTATATATAACTTTCAATATTTTATCAACATCATATTTTTACTTACCTGTGGCAGAGATAAGACAATTCGAAGGTTTTTGGAAAATCTCCTTTTATTTGATTTTGAATTACAACTGAACACTGGACGTTCTGTTGAACTTGTTATAATATTATATACAGTATTTTTTATACTTTCTAAGTTGGTAAATTGGATTATATCATGTATGTACTTCGACGTCGTGTGTCAATATTCCGAACTTGACCATATTCTTACGTTTATAATAGTGTCTGGTTTAGGTGTACCGCTAATTGTTTATTTCTTTTTGTTATACTCTGTATATTATCGCTTGAAACGTTTAAGAGCTCGTCTTGGAGACGATTGTACAATTGTCTGTGGCCAATACTTTTATAAATATCTCTACGATTGCACAGAAATAGCTAAAGATAAGATTGATTATTTAGTAAGTTGATTTCTTATATTTAATAATTAGAAATAAAAAAATGTTGTATTGTGGTAATTAATTACTACCTTTAAAAATTGATTTCTTTATTTAGGACAAATTGCATCGCGAATAAAGTCAAGTTATATTACTAATTTTCTTTTACAGTTTTTTCTAGTACTGCTGATAAAAATACCTGAACTTCTAAAAACAATATATTACACAATCAGCGAAATAAATCCTTCATTGGTGAGTATCAGTAATGGTATAATAGGTATATGGAATTAAGCAAGTCATATTAAAAAATCATAAACAAGTTAACGCGCTAACAATAGCCTCCAATATAACACCTGTATGCTGTAAGACCTGTATTAAAACCTTTTTAAGATTGAGAGAACCTATGACCTCTAACTTAATTTATTTTAAAGTCATTCATAACGAGGCCAATAAAATCTGCTTTAATTTTTAATCTTTTCATATATTTTTTTGTTTTGCGAAAGGAGATCCTTCATCATGTGTCGATATATTTCTACATATTACAAAATCTAATATTGATTTTCTTACCTGCTTTCTTAGCCACAGTAATTCACAATGAAGCTAATAATATTAAATTATTGCTACATAATAGATTACTTCTTGAAACAGGTACTTTTTTATTTATTTATGATATAATTGATACAACGGTATTGAAATATCTTAGTCGACACATTAGTTGTAAGTTCTAATATATTCTAATATTATAATAGTAATCTGAGGCATTAACTTTAGTGAAACGGTAGTAAATTATGTGACGTTCAAAAAATGAAGCTTTTATCTTCTTTTCTATACTTACTAATAAATAAAATTGGAGTGTCTGTTTGTAATATTAAAATAACCGCTTTTTACTACATGCATATGAATACATATACCAAAATAACATTTTTTTTAATTTTTTCTTGTCTGTCTGTTTGTTTCGACTAATCTCTGAAACAGCTGGACCGATTTTTATGCAAATTTTAATAAAATTAGTTGACTTTGGCTTAATGGAACTAAATTCTCCACAATCCACTTTAAGTGAAGTAGCGTAAGCAAACGCCGTGCTTTATTCGCCAAAATAACAAAAGCACTTGTAATTTTTTGTTTTGCAGATCAATCTCACATCAGTGACATAAAACGTTTCATAAATTACATAGAGGCGAGGCCGTTCAAGTTCCGTGTTTGTAATTTCATACCTCTCAATTCAAATCTACCTCTGATTGTCATTAATATGTATATGTATACTTACTTAATTGCTATTGCACAATTTTCGCATGTCAAATAAAATATTGTAAAAATAAATTTTATTTTTTATTTTCATTTTACTCTTTCGTTATTTTTCAACATTTATGTATTGTAGTTAAGTAAAATAAATCCCTATTTATTCTTCCCTACTGGGAATCGAATTCACGACCGTCGTGTTAACAGTCAGACGCTGTGCCACGACAGCCCCACAGATGCTAATAACATACCTATATATATCGTCCATAATCACCTTAGAACCAACTCCTAGGCATGATTAATAATGTTTCAACCGAGCTTTTTTATAGCAATTTTTTTATATATATAAATTACATACAAAATTTAACTTTTACAAGCAGCCAATGATATTAAAACACTTTTATATAATATAATAAGATACTTGTCATTCGTACAGTAGTATAAAACTTCACAGTACCGTCCCGTGAGATCCAATCTGATTTTTGTAAAATCTGAAAAATTCATGAAGACTACTCATGATAGTGAATATGCCATTGACACTGTTACACACTGCATGGACGGACAGAAAGTCTTGAAAAATGTAGAAAAATATTTAATATTTCAATTCCTTGCTCTATTAAGAAGCCAAAGTGCAGCGTTAAGAACCGCCGCCCATTACACAATATCTCGAAGAAAGGACGACAGGAATAGGAGTTTAGTTCGTATTAATCTCTTGTAAATTTGCCTATCTTACAATTTACACGCGAGACCTACCTCTGTCTTTATTTCATAAATACTTTCAAGTTCGTCAAAACCGAACGTAGAGTTACTCAATACAAGACGCAATTACTATAAAATGTCGAAGAATGGTAAACGGAGTGTCTAAACACTATCTCTCTGCCCACCTCTGCCCCTGGAAGCAGCACTGGAAGCAAGAAATGTGTGTAAAATAAAAAATATATACATATCCTTATCAGCAATATGTTATATCAAAAGTAAAGCTCCCACCCGTAGTGCCATTAAAACACGCGGGATCAGGGAAATCTCGTCCGGGATTTTATAACTTGAATACATAATTTACGACCCGACTTCTCTCCTGAAGTAGTTGCCGTTACTCGTACGCTGTGGAAACTGAGGATCTAGGGATAATTACTTTAGGACTTATGATCCAGACATAAATATGTACGTATATTTATACTGAAATAAAATTTCTTTGAACAAATAGTTTTAGTGGTGTAGTTATCTTCATAATATGTTCTATAGTAATAGATATTGCCAGTTCGATTCCCGTACAGTTTTTTTTTTATGAAACAGAACATTTTATCATTTACCGTGACTGCGTTCTCCATTTTTTACTATATAAAAATCACAATCTAAAAATATTTATTGCTAACACCGGATTTATTGAAATACCGCGTTTCTTGGGAAATATTTCTACGTAGCTAGAGAGAATTTTTAATTATACATATATTAACACTATATAAACATTATTTTTCATAAATTTTTAATAAATTAAATTAATAAGCGACACTAATATAGATTTTTCGAGACATTACGTGTTGATTCGCAACACTTTGTATTCTTACTAAACCCATTCAATGAAAATAATTTATTCCAACTGGGAATCGAACCCACAACCGTCGCGTTTACATTCAAATACTGCACCGCTGCGCCACGACGACTTCAAAAATACTACAGTGTGTATAAAATATTATGAATATATTCTTAATGTTACAGAATATGCTGCTCCATATGTAACATAAGAAAATTCCAGTCAAACACATTGTAATTATAATTTTTTTATACAAAATTCACATTTCATATCCCAAATCCCAGTAGCGATTTAAAAACTGTCAACTTGTAATCTCAATAAGATTGATGATTCCAGTGTTGTATAGCAAATGAGAACAGCGGCCAGCACTCAATGACCTCTCATACAATACTGTTGTAAACAAAACAGAGGTCTGTCGTGTTTGTTGATGAAATTATATCACCAGTGTACTTTGAGATGTGTTATTGATGTTATGTTATTGTACATACATAGGTGATTTACTATTAAATATTAAAAATAAAGTTTTCGTATATAAGTCATGAAAAATGTTCATTCAATAAATGGATTTTTAAAAAGAAAACTAAATTTAATATGAGTCTACAAACATCATGTGCTAAGACTATGAAATAGAAAATAGAATAAAAAAAGTAACTTTATAAAACTTATATAAAAATGAACATAAATAAGTTTTATCATTTTACACGCTACAAGTCCTACTACTAATTATGTAAATGTGGTAACCAACGGAACGTCCTCTTCTAGTAGTTTGGACAGTATCCAAAAATTCCAGGTTCATATACCTGTTCTCTCAATTCTTATACAAAACATCTATAAACCCAAACTCCATTAACTACACATTACTCTGTACATTCATCTCGACGAGCTTCCCATCGCTGGTTATTTGGTATCCGTTGAATTATTCATATAATTTCATTCAGACGTCGTTCGACTTTATGTCACATTATTCACAATTTGCGCGAAATACCTTAATTCGCGTGTCATGTAATACATATATACATATATATATTTATTAAGTGTTATTACGTAAAGTCGGCTTTTTTTTTAATATTGGAGATTGGAGTACAATATAATCCTACTGTGAACCGTTATGCTCAACAAAATAATTTAGAAAATAAAAAAAAAACGTGTTATCTTCAATTGGTCTGGTCCATACTTGCAAAAAATTGCATCCGATAATTGCATCCATAACATATAAGGATGCATTCATCGGAAACAGTTGCAAGCCAATTGGAAGACAAATGGGACATGATAATCAATGCAGCGTTGCATTATTTTCATATATAAATTGATAAACATTGGAATATATAGATACGAATAAAACTTTTCGTCGCTTTGGTAACTAGACAAAGCGCGGCGTTGAATTCCGGCACATGCCATGTCTTGAAAAGAGGAAAACGGAGTCTTAAGGCTGCCCTTAAAAAAAATAATAATTCTGGTAAGCTGATGTGTCAAACAGCTTGAAATATTCTATGTAAATTAAGGTACTTATTTAAAAATTTGATTCAAAATTCAAGTTCAGGAAGTTGACAATTATAGAGTTACTTATCAAAGTTGCTGCCCCTGGGCGACGAGCAGATGAATTTTCTGCCATCCATCATCCCCCGTCTCTCGAGTACACTCGTTCAAAAGTTAAATTGACTCTTTTCATTAGCTACACGCCAAATATATCATTTGTTGCCCAAGAAAGACGGAAGAAAGCTCTTTTTTAAAAATAAGAAAATTTAATATTTTAAACAAATCTTAAATCGGCTATACATATATATATATATATATATATATATATATATATATATATATATATATATATATATATATATATATATATATATATATATATATATATATATATATATATATATATATATATATATATATATATATATATATATATATATACTCAAAATTATAATTTACTCATAAAATTTTCCCTTTTACAATTTTACACAAGTACATGTATACCTATATTATAAGTTTGCTAGATGTGAGTTCAAGCCCCACTGAGATAAACAACTGCGTACGGAAAACGGTGTGTTTTAACACATAGCGTGCCTAACATGTTAATGAATGCTGATCGTTTCATTTTGAAAATACATAAATATTACAATTACACAACGCTTTGTGGGTTCGACTCCCACTCGGGGAGAATGAAATATTTTAATTTTCTTCGCTCTGGCAACAAAGCAAAAGCGCGACGTTGAACTCTGCCACACAACACAATGCCTCGAAAGGCGGAAAGCGGGGAACGAAGTGTCTTAACACTAGGTTCCTTGAGCTTACGGTTCCCTCTGCCTGCCCTGCTATGTGCTATATATGGATACAGCGAGAACCTAAAAAAAAAGAATTAAAAAAAATTACAATTACAATACAAACGCGTATATAATAACTAATAAGTATTGACAAAAACTACTAAGCTTAATGAGGCTACTATATTTATAAACAAACTCATCACAAGTAAAGCTAAAAAAAAAGAAAATAGCATTTTTGTTGTACTTTCTATGTGTAATATTAGCGTACATTATACATATTAGTATACATAGCGTTATGTACATTAGCGTTGCAGGAATTTGTCTATTTGTATGGCTAAAAATGATTAAAATTACTTCAATTAAGCTTATTCAGTGAACGAGGCGTCGCGACAAATATTCATTATTATGAAATTAGTCAACATTAAATCTACGTACGGCAATAAATTTATATCGAGATACCAAATAATACCTTTAGACAAGAGCACAGAACATTGCGCTACTAAATTGTGTAGCATCTAATATTATTTATATGTTTACTTTTTTTTACCCGTTAATCGTTAATATGAGAAATAATAATAATTCTATATAATTTTTTTTTAAGTATGTGGTATTTAATTTAATTTAATAAATTATTAAATAATAATATATGTAACATGTATATATACATTTATTTGCGCTTTGATTTACGTCAGATACAATTTTAAATATGTAGATAAATAAATTTATATACATTATTATATATATAAAAACAACAAATAAGTAAAATGATACATAGAGCCTGATTAGATTGAAGAAAATTTTATTTTTTAAATTACATTGTAGGTTTTTTATTGTATTTATATATATATATAAGTGAAAATCGATAGCTACACTGGTAAAATCGTTAACTTAAAGCTAATGGGTGGATATATCAGAGTTTTGTGATACTAATTAATAAAAACGATAAAAAAAGAAGTATAAAAAATCCAATGTATGTATGTTAAGGCTTTCCAGCCCTAAATAATAGCGTAATAAAATGTTAAATGTTATATAAGTCTGGATAAGTCCAAGTAAAAAAAACAAGTCTAGTCAAGTTTCAACAAGTCTATTAAATTAATAACATTAAATATTTAAAACTTTTCAAAGCTCAGGTTCTCCATTAGTTAAAAGCTCCGCGTAACATTAATAAAGAGCTTAAAATCGACACTGATATATCGACAAACGATTCGGACAAATGTCTGGGCGGTTTATACTGGTTTTGGCAGTTGCATACAATACGATTAATGAAACATTGCCTTTAAAGTTTTACTGTAGGTGTTTTCCATTCAGCAATAAGAAAGATCTTAATTATAATTGAACTTATTTAAATTCTTACAAACATTATAACGCAAAATATTGTATGAATAAAATAAGCTTTTATTTACAGCTTTGGCCGCGTAGTCAAAAGGACATACATGTGTATGACACATTACACATACAAAGCTTCCAAAGTACAATATGACTGTAGAGACCGTCGATAAGATTGGTTAGAACTTTTCAATTACAACAACCAATAGTTCCTGATGTTCAATCCTTTAATGCAAAGAAAATTTGCAGCTTCATAATATAAATATAGATGATATATTATCATCGATGTATATATCTATATAGGTAGAATAAAACTCAAAATGTGCCCCTTTATTTGGCACAATTTACAAGCTTATTCTAATATAGATTTGATGCACAAGTTACTTTGAAATTGCATATATGTAGGTGTGAATACAAACATATTACAGAATTTTACTGAATCACAGTTATATGTTGATTATATACTCATTGCTTTTCAACAATGAGTAGTAGACTAATAAATAAATTAAAAAATACTTTTTATTCCGTATATAGCAACGTAGGCAGAGACACCTTAGTGTCAAACAATTCTCTGTTATAACGCTGCAGCTAGTCTTACCACAGCAGGACGAGTAGTCATTGAACCCACAACCATCGCTTTTGCAGTATATATATATATATATATATATATATATATATATATATATATATATATATATATATATATATATATATATATATATATATATTTTAAGACAAATATATACAAATCAACCTATTAATAAATGCGTGTGGTGTCCGCTGTCCATATATCGCGACGTTAATATACGACCGCTTTGATTTACGACTGCACTTCATTACTTACCTATCACCTATGTATGTATGTGTCTATACAAGTGCTAATATTTAGTTACACGTAATATTAGTCTAACTTGCTTTGCCAGTGTATCACAAATATATTTGGGAAAAGGTTCTTTATAATATATTATTATTTATATTTTCTATTATTATTATAAAATATTTTTTTTTATTAAATTAGTTTTTTACTTAATGTTAGTATATTTTTTTAAGATTAAAGATTGCTTGTTGAAAGAAAGACGCCAGAAGTATTAAGGTGTTTTATAATGCCAATAATCATTTTTACTACTTTTTCTATATACAAATTTTATTTATACAAAATTTAGATTCAAATTTTAGCTTCGCGATATCCCGCTTATAGCTGGGTAACCAGAGGGTACAGAGGTAGAATAATTCAATCTCCTTAAGTGGGAATCGAACCCACAACACAGTCAGACACTGTGTTGCTGCGCCACGACGGTCTTTTAGATGAAAGTGTTCTAAAAATTGTTTTGTGTGCAACTCCAAAGAGTACCTGGATGCTTTAAATACACCGGCATTCAGTAAGTGACACCATCACCACTACCAGTGAGATCTACGTGTTCGATTTGTACCGTATAACTTAAACTTAAAGTAAAAAATGTAAACTTAATATTTAAATTTCTCTTATAGTATAAAAATATAATTGATAATCTAAACTTCATTCTTCTTTTCGCTGGGTAAGAGAACTTCTCACTTCATGCTGTTATAAATATTAAATAGATATATATTTTGTTACCATTTAATATGAATTTTTAGGAAATTTTAGGTATATTTAGCGACTAAATGTATAAAACAACTATATTATTAACCAATTTATTACACATATTATTATATAATATCAATATAGGACTATATGTATACACAAAACATCCATCCAATTTGTGAGAGTATCGCTTACAATTGCATCGTATTCAAACGTCGCCATATTTACGTACCCTATTTGCTTCTACTTAGAAAGGTAATATTTTTCAATGGAATAAAAATGTATTGACATATTTTAAATAAATATAATATCTCAGTATACTCTATTGTATGCTATAGAGCACTTTTGTATGATAATCGAACATAAATATCGATAAATACAGTTTTTTTTAGTTACAGTTAAAAAATGGGTTTTAAAAGGGATCCAAAAATAATTGTTTTGTCCTTAAATGTCTATTGTTACATTTTACTGTGTTAAACACAATGTAGAATATCATATCTAAATTACTTTACCAGCAGGTAAATAGATCCTGTCACCATTTCTACTTTGAAACGATATTTTTTTTTTATACACAACGGATTCAGTTTCAGTCGAACAAAACCTCCATAAATCCTAAACAATTAGTCCACCTATATATTGTTTTGGGGAAAATGGGGAGAATTTTAAAAAATGAATATTTCCCGCTCACGTGCAATAACCTCTCGCTGTCGTGGTACAATGGACCATTGGGCGCGAGCTCTTTATTGTTGATGTGGTGTAATTTTAATACTTCAAGCGATTGATAAATAAATATATCATATTTCATTAAATATATTATATATTATAATACGGAGTATCTCACATTCAGCTCAATTTTTAAGTAATTGCACGATGATTTAACAACTTAACGCCACGTTATGTCACTTACTAGCGCGAAGAAATAAAAATAGTGAATTTCTCTGATCGAGTGGATATCGAACGCGCGCGCAGGCGGAAATCATTTAGATTTTTTATTTTTATTTTTAAGCTACAAATTTTATTTACCAACTAATATGTTCTACATATGGTAAGTAAGGTTTACTGTTTTACCTGGTACACTTATATTTAGTCATTTTGCTATGTTGTTTAGATACATAAAAAATTTAAAACTTAGATTTTTTTTGATATATCTCATATTTGCTCCGGTAAAACAAAAATATACTTTTGAATACGAGTACTTACTTAGCATTTTAATACTGCATAATGTTTCTAAATGAAATAATTTAGACTAATTTCATAATAAATCTTTACAACCGCTTACAAATTGTCCCACACATCTCGATATCACCGGTACACACTAACTGTACATCAGGAGGACATCCGAGCGCACTCGTACGCATACTAGTTGTTAATTTTGCACGAAACGCCTACACTCTACTGGTTTATTCCTACGGCTATAACCTCCGGGGGGTGATTTAGATTTGGTACTTGGACAATGGAAGACTCTTATCCCCATTCAAATTCAGGGTAGCTGCGGTGAATGCTGCGTATTTCAGCCTACATTATTGCCTTGATGATTAAATAACTGTTGTAAAATGTTTCAAACTAGCTGGCTTGTTTATTTGTATACCCTACAATTGGACTCAAAAATGTTTATTAAATCTAGTAGTTTTAATTGTTCAATTAAATTTGATGTTCTTAATTTAATTTGCCTATAAATGTTTTCAAAATATGTTAAAATTATCCTTTTAAATATATGTAATACTAAAAAAATTTAAAGTGAATTATTTTATCGTGTTATCACTCATCAACTGCTTCGTGAATGCCTTCCAGAAGTCCTTATACCGATACTGTGTTCTCAAAGGTGGAGGACCTCCTACCTCTCTTGTAATATGCTTTTGTTGTTTTTTTTTCAACACTTTCGTTACCTGTCAACATGGCCATACCTAAAAATGGCTCTAAATAAGCTGATAATTGGAAAAATTGTTTTAGAAATATTAAAATAAAATAAAAAATATATTAATAATCTGCATTATACTTATACAAATCTTCTCAACAGAATATTCAACTTCACATAACATAAACAAACTATGATATGTACATGCAATTTCAATCAGGCGAGTGGTCATCCGGCGCCAGCTGCGGCCGTGACGAGTTAATTTCATATGCTAATATGCAACCTGCGCTAGTATTAAAATATGAGACACTACTACAATAAGTCATTGAATTCTCGATTTTTATATGTCTAAATAAACGCCTGTTTTTCTTATAATTCTGAAACAAAATATTATTTAACTATAAAAAACTAAGCAAGGTATTTAGATATTTTAAAGTACTTGAAAACTTTTTGAATTAGTAAATTGAGTAAGTTTACTGACTTACTTGACTACGTGTCTTAAGTCGGTTAAATTGTATGTATAATTTTCACACTTACTGAATATAAATATAGTGTTTTATACCTACATAGCAAAACTACGTAGTACCGTCCGCATATTTATTAATGGACAAAAGTTTACATTTGCTGTGGAGCTCTTTTATTTCGCCGATTTTATATGGTAATGTGATGCGGAATAAAAATATTTACATGAAAATTTTAATACTTTCCTACTTTGTTGCTGTAAAATATATATATTTTTTTATTTAAGCTATTTTTTACTATTACATTTTTTTTTATAAATTTATATATTATAAAGGAAAGGGTTTATATTTAAATTGAGTCGGCTAAGTTCAGACCGTGTTTGGTTTGAATATATTTGTATAATCTTGTATTTTACATACTAACGTACTATGTTGTTATTATATACTATATTGTGTAATTTATTTTGAATATTTCAATTTCAATGCAAATTTTGCAAGATTATAGTATCAGAAATTCTATCAAGTAAGAAAAGCGATTTGTGGCTGTCTTGGCACAACCGTACAGCATCCGACTGAAAGCACGAGATAAGTTCAGGTCTAATATACTCGCCGAATAGAACTCGAGGGAATGAATTATTCTCATTTCCTCGCTCTGGTAACGAGACAAGGCGCGGCGTTGAGTTCCGCCACTCAACATGGTACTGTTTGTCTTAACGTTAGGTTGTCTCTACCTGCTACATGCGGGATACAGGAGCGTGAAGCTAAAAAAAGTATCATAACCCATAACCATCGAGCAATCCAAGCACTTCACAACTGCCCCAGAAAAGCATCAGCTGCCTTCCATTTATATAAATCACTGAAAATTGAAAATCTAAAATTATATTAGATTCTTAATGAACAAAGGATCCCAGTAAAATATATTTTGGAAGCTATCCTAATGCAATATCGCGATCGCGATCTGCAACTACACTATATTTATCTAAACAATGATTAATTGCACTCCGGAACGAGTTAACGTTAACGATGTATTGTTAAGATTCTGGATTAATGAACTCGCAACAATCGCTGATTAATTATATTTCTAGCTTACTATTTTCTTACGTTTTCTTAATTATTTTTGGAATCAAATTATGGTACGTAGATATGGCGCCATTTTGCCGGTAAAATGGCAAAATGAATTTAGACCGTATATCGAAAGATAATTGGATTTAAATGGAAACTGTTACAAGTTGTAGAAAGAAATATATTAGGTTAGCACGTTTTTACTAATTGATTAAATTATAAGTTTTAGAATATTGTATAAATTAAAATACATATATTCCAGCTTTTTGGAGCTAAATATTCAAAAACCATCTGGTGCCGACACCTTTTTATGAATACAAAAGGATTTGAGTACTCTAGTTTTATTAATTAATTAATTAATTGATAACTTCACGCTGTATCCCGCACATGGCAGGGTAGACAGAGGGAACCTTAGGAACCGTAGAAAACTAGTGTTAAGACACCCAGTTCCCCACTTTCCGCCTCTATTTTATTTCTACAAATTTTTCTTAACATACGGCTTATTCCCCATAGCATTGTACTCACATATGTACACAAATATTGCAAGTAATGTTATGAATGTATTAAATTAAACCATTAAAATAGATAACAGTTCTATTAACTGTACTTATCCCCTATTCTCAGTGCTAAAAGCATTGACAAATCCATTCCAATATATCAGGGTTGGTGTAGGCCGGAACACAGCAATTACGCGTCAAACAAAGCGTATATGTAAATATAGTGTGTGATATTACGCGCACCTACCTACCTACGCCCACGACAGACAGACGGACGGATGTGAAAATTATACGGTTCCACTGAATGGTATGTTTTTGATATGGTCTTTGTGTTTGATAGTTAAATGTAGTTTGATAGTTAATATCATAATCTATATACATATATAAAAGACGAACCTGACTGACTGACTGATTTATATGTCAACGAACAGCCAAAATTACTGTACCTAGGAACTTGAAATTTTCACAAGGTTTCCTTTCATAATGTAAGTGACCATTACAAAACGATTTTTAGAAATTCTCCCCTAAGGGGGTAAAATAGCGTTGCAACGCTTATATGGAATTTTCTTTTTAAAAATGAGTGTATAAGTTTTGGATTACAATGAAAAATGATCAGTATAGACGAAATAGATAAATTCTCCCTTAAAAGGGGAAAAAAGGAGGGGTAAAATTTGTATGGAACATTTCTCATATCTGGACTTAACAGTATAAAAATTGGTATACAAGATCATGATTAGAAATAAATATTATATGTGTAGGTAAAATGGACGAAACTCCCCTCTAAAGGGGTAAAATGGAGTGATAATTTATTGTCACTACTGGTACACGTGGAGGAACCGCTGGCGAAAGCTAGTATAATATATTTATAGAAAGGTATATAATTTTTAACAAAATCTTATTCTTTTTTCCACTTCTATATATATATATATATATATATATATATATATATATATATATATATATATATATATATATATATATATATATATATAATCTCTACTATATTACTATATACCACTATATATCAATCTTGTATATTAGTAAAATTCATACCTTGTTCATATGATAAAAAAACTTTTTTGTATCTATTCCAGTAACAGTAACGTAACTTTACTTAGTTTTGGTCATTAAACAGGGATTTGAAGGGTCGAATGTGCTCAAATAAAGTTAGTCTCGTCCTATTGAGGAACTACCGTGCATTTTACAAGTGATTAAGACAGTTTAGAGAGGATAAGTATAAGGTTTATTGTGTTAGATTAGTTGGCTTTATTGCTTTATCTAGCTTTCATATCCTTTTGTATTTTTTTTTTAGTTTTTACACTATTACAGTACAACTGGGCACATATTTTTTTTTTAGCTTTACGCTGTATGCTTAAGTATGACCTAGTGTAAGGACACTCAGTTCGTCGCTTTCCGTCCAAATCCGGAAGTTTGAAATTGAGGATATTAAAATCCGACTCGTTTCAAAATTTAAATTTTCCAAAGTAAGGATAATATGTAATTTTAAATAATAAAGTGATTTATAAGCTTTATTTTATTTTCAAGATAATATGTAATTTTAAATAATAAAGCGATTTATAAGCTTTTTTTTATTTTCAAAATGTGTGAAAATAAAAAATACTTGCTAGCTAAATTACAAATTTGGCAGCTATATTTTTAATTATCATTTTAAAATTTCCAACATACTGATTCAAATTGTTGCATACGTGTACATATATAGATCCTGTTACCCAACAAAAGTCTCTATATGAAAGAGAATAGCGAAATTTTTCTCTTCTCTTTACCATATATTATTTATATAACTAACTATATGCAACTAGTTTCACCATACTTTGATTAACGGTCAAAGTTTTCAATAACGGCTATAGAATTTATCACTCAAATGCCTATATATTCTCGGTTCTCGGACTATCTCGTCTAAACACGCAGCAAGTCATAAATCACAGTTCCAGCTTAGATGACTATATCGCTTAGAAATTTAGCATAGACATCATCTTGATGAAGTGTTCGCATAAATTCAAATTACTCTACAGATTAAGATTTTTGTTTAGAGTATATACATATGTTTTTGTTGTTGTATATAATATATATGTTAATTTTAGTAAAATGTATTACTTACAAATAATTATTCAATTTCGAATTATTTTTATTGATTATATAATGTCTGTCTGGAAACATTAAGGCTATGGGTTGGGTTGCCCACTCGAAGGGATGCCCTTATATTTGAATTTCTCCAAGCTTGCAAGCTAGAATGCATTATTCGGTTCCGTCGCTCAACACACAAGGTCTTGAATTTGGCTGGAAAGATGAGAGCTGAATGTCTTAAGATTTGGTTGTATCTACTTACTCTGTTATATGCGGAATGCAGTGAGAAATAAATAAAAAAATAATTGGTGCATATGTTATTAGCATACACGCATGTAGGTACATAGAATCTACATATATTTTTAACATTTATCAACTATCGCAGGGTCGGTTATTAACACCAATGATACAATACAGCTATGCGTATTTTACTTAAGAAAAAAATACAACATCAAATATAAAAAGAAAGCACTAATTAATATATAATCCCGTTCTTTATAATTGCCGCCATTAGCTAATTACTGTAATAACAGTTTTTCCCGAGGGATTTACTAGCTGGAACGGGGGTAATCCGTCAACAAATGTAGACGGAGTAAACGCAGGTGCTATTTAAAAATAGCGGAATTTTAAAAGTCTACTTTGCCTTTTTGCTAGAATAGGTTTATCCTTTCGAGATGTCCGGAAAGATTTATAGTGTTACAACAAATCGGAATTTAGAATTAAATATTAGTATTAAGCGTGTTTTTTTATTGTTAAGGAAATTATGATGTCATACTGATGTAGTTGGATATTATATACCTGGTTTGGAGCTTGAAGATGAGAGGGGAAGAGTGAAGCTCAGGGCCTGGGATTTGCAATCCATGTATAGACTTAGGGGGCCTCTATCTTCCTAACCAAATTCAATATATTCTACCAGAGCTGTAATTCTAGAAATAAACTTATAAAAGTTTTATTTAGGCCGAAATGTTACAAGAGCTAGGAATTGAACCCGTAACAGCGAATTTAAAGTGCCATAGATCAATTTTAATTTTGATTCAATACATTTTAATAAACATACCAGATCTCAACATCCAATAAAAACCTTCCGTTTTCCCATTTTTCATATTATTATCGTCAACAAAATGCGACTAAATTTAACAACGTGTATTTACATTTTCTTTATAAACCTAGTTATTCGATTTCTTATTAGCATATAAGAGGGGCTCGGGGCCTGAGGCGACAGGCTTGCCAGCTTTTGTCAGCGATATCTGTATATATGTTATACACAGGGTGTTTGTTGATATTGTCTTTTTTTATATATTGTAAAATTGAAGCTTGTTGAAAAGGGTTATATTTTAACTTATTTGTATTAATAACACACGCTAACTTATAAGAACGTGCAATAAATTACGTATACTTTTAAATTATATGTGAAACTGTTCTCGATCCCCGCTCAGAGAAATTTCGATTGATATTTCAACGTACATAAATCATACTAGTTGTGTCATACTCCTACAAAAAATATACTGAGATATAATATATTGAAAATATATCTACAAAAAAATACGCTTATTAGCATTTAACTGGCATTAAAATACATATATTATATTTGTAATAAAACACTTTACGGTTCACTTCAAATACATTTATTTCATACTAAATATAAACAGATATCGACGTAGCTGTATCATGACTACTTATTGTTCTCCTTAAGGCGCCGCCACCGCGCCGCCAGAACCGCCAGAACGGTTGGCCAAACATTTATACGTATCATCTACACCCGTACAATCGGCCACTTCTAGTATTATATCAAACTTTACAAAATGTCAACAACTAAACTATTTAAACAAATAGCAAAGTATATTCAACAACTCTTTAACGCCATATATAAAGACAACAACAACAACAACAATTCTTACTAACAATTTCATGATAAAATATATAATTTATTATAACAACATTGAAACATAAAAATAATCAATAATATTCATTAAAGAAGTAAAAAGTAACAATCAAAACAATATCTTATTTCATTATCCAGCAAAAGCTTTAAACAAATAATAATAAATTTATGATCAATCATAGTACATAACACAAAACTTCATTGTATTTAATATAGTTGGAAAAAAATAATCACCCTATATATAAAATTTACGTATGAAAGATTACGCTAAGGCAGAAGCCAGAGCGTATATATCATAATATGTCATCAAGTCATAAATTATTTACGCTTACGTTCATACATACCTGCTTCCGGTTATTATTGCTTTGAAAGTTGAATCGCTTTGTGAACTCAGCAGAAATTAGATTTAAATCATACGAAATTTATAGCGATTTTCTTTTTGTTTGCGATAATAATATTAATGTAGCTGCAGAGCTTTAGATGTTAGATAAATATTTTATACGAGCAATTTCATTTGCTTGCTACAGCTCGTATTAAATAAATAAATTCCAGGTTTTTACAGTTTCTGCTGAATCTTGAAGAAATTCTCTCCTCTGGTCCCCGTGCCTCCTGCTCCCTCTGCCCCCCTCTCCTCTACACTCCGCAAATAACCTATACTCTAAATTACAGGTTCTAAATACGCAGACTGTCAGTCACTTAATAAATAAAAAAATCTATATAAATATCTAGCTTAAGTGATACTTATATAATTAAATGGTACCGTTCATACTAACAGTCATACTAATATACGTAGAGGGCTAAGATGAAAAGTCTACGACGTAGTACATATGATATATCTTACAAGAAGATAAATGAGAAACTTATAATTTATAACAAATTTGAAATATTTTAGATTGTAATAATAATAATGGTTCTATTATGTAGACAAGTGTTGCTAAAATGACATAATACGTAATATCTATACTAAAGTAATACTGTAAAAGATATGTGTCTGTCTGTACACTGAATAAATTTGTACATTTTATATAGATAAATATTTCTTAGTCCTTGATAAGATCTTTATGGTTTAGTAAATCTATAAAAAATCCATGCAATGTCGTCTTAGCCAAAATCATTCAATCTTTATACATTTTCAATGGACATATAAAATAAAAATTTAAGGTCTGGAACATTTAAAATATGATCGGTTTGCATTACAATATAAAAATATTTACACGTAGAGCGATTATATTTAATTTATTTCCAATTTCCCGCAACCACGCAGCAGTGACTCTAGCCTGAAGACTAGTTTTTAGTGGATTACAAAAGTCAAAGATATGGATATATGTTGTGAAACAAATAGATTAGCGTTATAAGATAAACATTTACATAATTTTACGTATAGTATGTATACTGAGTATATATACTATACTGTTGGGAGGTACGTATGAAGTGAAAGTGGTGGAATTTTGGATTAAAATTTTAACGATACTGAAATGAAAAAAAGGAAATAAGGATAATAAAATCAACGCAAACGAAGTTGCTAGCGGCAACTAGTTCATAATAATATGTTTGGAAGTAATTGAGAGAATCTGTATGACTTGGATCTAAATATTATTAGTAGAAAAAAAATTGAGCTTTTCACCTGCAGCTACACCTCCTTGGTCAGAAATAACTAAGACTTTTGTATGACAAAAGACATATTTTAAGTTACACCTATCCTTTCTCTGTAAATATCCAAAATAAAAAATTCATCAAAAGACTGTTCGAAGCTTTATAATATTAATATAAATATAAAACAGTAGGAATATTGCTGTAGGTACTGTTATTTGTCAGATTTAAAGCTTATATTGTCATATTTCAGTTCTCATCTTACAATACAAATTAAAATAAAATACAAATTAAAATCATAGTATATATAAATTCCTCAATATTGTTTAACAAGCATTAAATAAATTGTGGCCGCGGGCGAAATTTTGTTATACCTTCTTTGATGTAGTGAATTGAAGGGTGCCGTTTTGAAAGCTTAAAAGCTTTTTATTTGGCAATAAGCTTATTGACTTAGCTGAAATAGATAAAAGTTATATTTTTTTTCAGTTTCACTTTGTATATATATATATATATATATATATATATATATATATATATATATATATATATATATATATATATATATATATATATATATATATATATATATATCTCAAATTTGATCATTTATAAGTTTAACGCGAAAAGAAACCATTAGAAACTTATGTTTGTAGTAAATTTCATACAAAATGCGTGGATACGACGGCAAATTTAAGTTACGGAACATAAAAAACATAAAAAGTTACGGAACCGTCAATGCGCGAGCACTACTCGCACTTGACCGATATTAATCTTATATCGGTGCACGGTGGGGAACGGATGTCTTAACACTAGGTTAGCTATGTGCGGGATACAGCGTGAATCTAACTATTATATCGGTACATGCATGTATATAAAAGTACAAGTACAAATAGGTTAAGGACTGTCGTGGCTTAGAGGCACGGCGTCTGCCTGTAAACACGATGGCTTGTGAGTTCGATTCCCACTTGGGCAGAATGAATTATTTTCATTGTCCTCGCTCTGGCAACAAGACAAAGCGCGGCGTTGAGTTCCGCCACTCAACACGCAATGCCTCCATGAGAAGAAATTGAGGAGCGGAGTGTCTTAACACTAGGTTCCTTCTGCCTACCCTGCTACTTGCGGGATATAGCGGGACAAATAGGTTAATTCCTTTCTGCTTGATGTTTATTTAAAAATATCGATCTAGTTTGTCCATTTGTTTGTGCTGTAGGTAAGTTCTAGCTTTATTACAAATTTCATAACTCTAGGTCAACGGGAAGTATCTATAGGTTTTCATAACTCGTCAAATTTCATACAAATTCGTCAAAAACTAAGCATAAACTTTCGTATATTTTGATTGTGTTGACGAGCCAACCGACCAAGCAACTTGACATTAATTTTAACTCGATACCTCCACGTGATTTTGAGAAAATAACCTTGGCTGACGGACCTTAAAGTGATAAAACAAGGATTCCGTTTATATTTTTTAAGGTATGCTAAAAAAACAACTATTTTAAATAGTAATGTTAACTAAAAGAAAATGCCTAATTTCTAGTGTCTGACCGAGTGTTCGGTTTCGGTTTCGGTTGAGGTTCGGCAAAAAAATGAGTTTCGGTGACAAACCTGACAAAACTACGACCGAAACCGAAACTCTGTTCGGGAGTTGCCGCGCTGTCCTCGGTCATGATGGGTGCGGTAAATGCCTAATCATGTCGTGACTTGTTTGTGTTCGCAATACGTTTTGCTTGTCGCGAGTTTTCGTGTTTTGTTTCAAATTCGTTAAGTTGTAACGTGTGATATAGTATGAGTTACAGTATATAGTAAACATCGAAAATTTTTTTAATTTAACAAACAAATAAATAGATTTTATATAGTATAGTCAAAAAAACCACGGTGTTCTAAATTTAATGTTTTTTTTTTTAATTAATTATCTTTCTATCCTTAGTGTGGAGTTTTATTTAATTAAATATTCTTTCTATCCTTAGTGTGGATTAGCACTTTTAAAAACTTTTTACTATTAACACATTAAAATATTTAATAAAAATAGAATTCTCTTTTGTCAAATGATTGTTCTTTGCCATAATTATTGCATAGCCGAAAAAATCTCCCTACAGAGATGCTAACAAAGTAATAAGTTGTATGAAGCATATAAAAATTTCGATACAACGCATGGCTTAGTGGTCAAAGCGCTTGGACGGTATTTATAATTTTTTTTATTAGTTAGTTACTTGATACTTACTATAGTGCATTAGTGGTGATAATATTAAGGATTTAGAGCTCCAACTTTCAATTTAATAATTATTACCAATATAACCAAGTAGCGAGTACAGTTAAATATTTGATTCTTTTGGCAAATTAGCACGCTTATAATGAAATGAGTGGGTACTTCCAAAGATACCTAGGTATCCATTTTATAGGTTTTGTTTATCACTTTAATACTAAATACCCACTTACCTATAACAATTATGAACAACTTTAAAAAGTATTTAAGTTATTATTTGACGAACTTTTAAAACTGTGATTTAAAGAAAAACATTAAAACAGGACTCAAAACATGATAGAACTTCTAAGAAAATTTCGGTTTCGGCCGAAACTGAGATCGTTGCCGAAATTCGTTTTCGGTTTCGGTTTCGGTCGTAAATGTCAGTCCAATAAAATAATACAATTTTTTATAATAAATTTATTCATCTACATACATCTGCATGCAAGAGATAACAAAATTGCCTACTTACAATACAAACTGTAAAATATATTGTACAAACATTTACACATGTCAGAAATTATATAGATCAGTGCTAAAGGAATAATGGGACATAGACAGACATCTTAAAGCCGTATTACTTTAAAATAGAATTAAATAAAAGTTACAATACAATAAAGATTTTTTTTATTACCATTATATCTCGATATTAAATAAGGTAAAAACTCATTTGGCAGAACTCAACGCCGCGCTGTCTAGCCAAAGCGGGAAAATTAAAAAAAAATAATATATAAAACAAAACGTTTAACAAAGTTATATCCCATTATTCGTATTATAATAATAAGAATATCATCACTCTCATATTGTTGCGAATTATAAAAATAAATTGGACGACAACGTTAAGTAATCAATGTGGACTATTTAATCAATATTAGGTGAAATGAAATGTACATGAAAATATTTATACACAAAACACACAAAAAATGAATGTGTAAAAAATTTCAAATGCACAAATATATTTCTGTTTACACAGTATAAGTCAGAAATGTATTAATTTTTTTGAAAAGCCCGCGCTTCTTCATGTACTCCGCCTAATCACTTATCGCCAATTCAATCGTTCCAATCGTTACATTTACTTTTTAAATTACACTTGTTATTTACTCTTTATGAAAAAAAATAACAACTTTGTTAGCTTAAATAATAAGTATGGAGCGTAGAAGTAAGGAGTACCAACTCCGTATAATAAATAAAGTGTCCGCTTAATATTTGTAAAGATTTAAATATTGCAATTTTTTTTTACCACACGCAAAAAATATATTCAACTAGGCACAATATATTTTTTTTAAAACTGCTACATTCATATCATTTCCACTTGCCATATTCTCGCACAATAATTTACAAGTGGATAATTTTTAACTGGTATTCTTATAAAGGTAAACCCTCCCAACTTACACCTAACTTTTACCCTCCATAGTAATAAGTAATCAGTAAACAAAGCTTAATTCATAAAATATTATTTTAAAATTAAATATCAAGTTTTAAATTTTTTATCTGCCTTTTAATCTGCGAATTAGAGCCTAGATATGACGTCTTGTATTCAAAATTGTATTCCTTACAAGACCAACTGACGTCACCAGAGCCACACTTGTCATAATCATAATGATTTTATTGGCGCCAATTTTGACATTTTTGAAATTGAAAATGACGTTCATAGTATTAATTCATATAATATGTGCATAAATAAACATACGTACATATTAAATACATGTATATTTAATTTCACCGTGTTTTACACAAATAACAATAATTATTATTAATTATCAAAGATTAAAAATAAACCTACATCTAAGAGGTAAATATTTGTATGACCATTACCTAACAGATACAAAAATATAAACAATTCTTTACACAACATATGTACGTACCACGTACTTAAACCATTAAAAATATAATAGTGTTCATGAAAAATTAAATTGAAAATATCGATATATTTTAAGCTTCTAATATCGATTTTTAAGATTAAAAAAATAATCGATTTTTTATTACAAAACTAGAAAAGTCTGTATAGAATATCACATACCGCAATCGATTTTATATAATTTTATATTTTTTAAACACATTTACGAACAGTATCAATTATGGTTGATATTAGATTATAATTAATAATAAAAGTGAGCAGAGAGAACGTATTGAGACACTATGTTCTCCACTTTCCAGCATTTAAGTAAGTTTATTTATACTTGTTTAATATCAATTAAAACTATCATTACATGTAAAAATATTACTCATATATATTTCCAGCCGTATCCAGACATTGACATGTTCACTAAAACACATCTCAATACAATATCAATAACAATGTCCATTAATACAATAAAAGCATTACATTCTTGTCATCTATTAAGAATATTTACATATTTGTATATTGTTTTTTTTACAAATACAAATGAAAATGTGGTAATAACCTAAGTAGTTTGTAAGTACGCTGACGCTAGCGGACAATTAATTGAATAATAATATTATATATTATTATATATTTCATAATTTTTTTTTTAGAATTATTATATTGACATTTTTAATTTTACAAGTAAAAGACTATTTCTTTGTATTTCGCATCTAAAGTCAGTAAATTATCATTTTAGTTTTAATTATTTAAAAAATGTGTATTTATTACGAGCTTTTAGTGTAAATATTATACAAAATAATAAACACTTTCTTATAAAACTTATTTTGAAATATTTAAAAGCTTTTACAAAATGTTTTTTTTTTTAATTCCATTAGATTTTTACCTAAACATGGTATAATTATTTATTATTGTAGTACAAGTGTACATTACTAGTTATAAAAAAAATGGATACTACATACATATATTGTCTGAATTCGAATGGAATAACAAAATTAAATAAAAAACGTAAATGCGCATTATTTAAAAAAAATTAAATACAAAATAATATTTTTGTTCCCATCATTCAAATTAAAAGTAACGTTACAAATTTATATTCATATAATACAAATTGCATTAAGCTGCCATTTTCAAATAATTTATTATTGTCATTAAAAAGTATCTTACAAATGACGTCATTATTTTCATCATGTTTTTCATTATTTCAACCATAATTCAATTCGATACATATTTTTATAAGATATTTTCTTAAATTTATTTCATTGACTTAACTTCAATATTACTTGTTCATCTACTTCATATAAAGGCTAGGAATGCAATGTTCATATCAAATTTAAATAATTTTTTAACAAATTATTATATATTTTTTTTATAATTTCGTAAAAATCTTTATAATAATTAAACCACCGTTAGCCAGTGTGCAAATAGCACTTCAAATGAATTTAGATTTTTAATTAATATTTATTTTAGAACGTTTTACATAATACAAATATTTGAAAATATCGATTCAGTACATAGCAATACAAAAATCGATACCAAACAAAAAAAAAACATTATTAGTTATAATTGGCGCAACATGTTATGATATCTTAGACAGAAGTAACGAGTCGCGTACAAATATAATATTTAATTAATTAATTTTAATAATATGTGGACAAGTAGGGAATCATATAATAGTTGTAAATAAAGTAAATAGTTGGAAATAAAGCTATGTATAAGTAAATCAAACATATTTAAAATTAAGAATTTAGTTCCATCAACAATGTCAATAAAAGACTAATTAATAAATATCAATATTAATAGCAAACTAAATTTTATAGTCAACACGAAACTATTTTTTTTTAAGCCATAGCGTTCATTTTTTAACTGTACTTTAATATTTATGGTCGACTTCATAACGTGTCGCGCTTATTAATACCACAGAAAATAATAAAAATTTAAAAATAGAACATCTCCCATTAAATTAATCAATTATATTCTAAATCCGAGTCGTTCGGACGCGGGTTATTAACGACCGCTTCAGGGTTAACCGAATGCACCGGAGCCGGGTTCATTATTCTATTATTGACGTTTATTCTAGATATATCTAGAACAGGCAACCGTAGTACATAGTCTTGGTCTAATCTATCCACTCTCGGTCTCTCGGACCACGGTATAACCCTGAAGTCAGGGTTGACAGGGTTAAGTCTAGGTATTCTTTGAGCAAGATTTCTAAGTCTAGAATTAGTACTTTCGTTTCTATTCTCCTGTCTATTCGTGAACATGTGTTGATATCTTGATATTTCGCAAGGTAGTAGCGGCCGCGCGTCTCTGCCTATTCTGTGTACAGTTATTTGTCTCTGGTTTTGATTGTTGTCTATAGTCGGATGGACAAGTATGCCGTTTTGGGACACTCGAGTCGGCGATGGAAAGTTTAGCGCCAGAAAATCTGGTAGAGGAACGCAGAACACGCCTACTTCATCCTGTAACAAATAGATAAAACAATAAGTGAACTAAACTGACCAGGATGGCTGGATACTATGGAAATATTGTATAATTTTTTTTTATCCAAACAGCACAAAGCTGTAATATTAGCTATAAGATTTTGTTTCGTCATTGAGCCCATAGGTCCCAGTCGGACAGCGTGTGAATGTAATCACAATGGTTGTGGGTTCCATCCCCACTCACCGGAATGATTATATTTATATTATTTTCATTTTCCCACTCTGGTCAAACGAAGCACGATAATAAGTTCCACCACTTAATCTAGGCAACTTCAACGTGAAGCTTCTTTTTAATATGTTTTTCGATGAGAGATCAGATTAGATTTTTATTACATTTTTTTTGATTTAACAAATAAAAAAATGCGGAGAAGTTCTCGATGTCAACTAAAAATAAATAAAAAAAACTCACACTTGAGCTAGACGTTCTTTCTCCATTATCCGGCGCACTTAGGAATGGTTTTCTTTCTATTTCACATGAGCCTTGCTTCTCTTTCTCCTTGTGTTTCTCTTCTTCCTCTTCTAACGCTACATCTGGTACAACTTGTAGGTCCTCCGGTGGATTTGGTATTACTACGTAACTCGCTATTATACTGGATAATTGATCTAGAACCTAGAATTATTTATATTTAAATAGCCATATATACATATATATTATTATAATAATTTAACATAATCAAAATTAGTTATCAGTATAGAATACATTATAGAGGCCATCATGCTACACTATGACATTATCTAACTATTCACATGAAGGTCGTGGGTTCGATGACCACTCGGGGGAATGAATCACCTTCGTTTGCTGCTTTGGTAAGACGAGATGCAGCATAATCATAGTCTTCGTGTCTAAAACTCGGAAAACTGTGTGCTGACAGTTCGAGAGCGGTGATGAAAAAATAATAGCATTGAAACTATTTTTCAAATGCTAAAGCATCTATTAATATATTTTTTTTAAATATCTCTAATTAATTTTTTAAAAATAACTGGCATTAAGTGACTAATTATTTATAATTAATGGCATTGTTTATAGACAACATATTCTAGTCTTTTTAAATAGTTTATGGACAAATATTGATGACGAAATCCTTAAATATGATATTCAATGATATCAAAATCAATGGTCATTTAATGATGATGAAAATATAAACACATTAATTAGTTCACCTGGTCAGCCAGTAGCCTGTGTTTAGGATCCTTCACCAACAACCTCTGTATTAGAAACACTGTGTTATCTGTCACTTGTACTGAATTGCCATCTCTGAAAAATATAATAAATAGTACTTATATTATTTAAAATAATAATTATATTTATATTTAGCTTCACGCTGTATCTCGCACATAGCAGGGTAGGCAGAGGGAACCGTAGGTTGAAGGAACCTAGTATTAAGACACTCCATTCCCCACTTTCTGCCATTTCATATTATATTTAATAAATAATAATGAAAATTTATTAAAATATAAATCTAACTATATCAAATGTTGAATAGGTATTTAAATACAATCGTTAGGTCCCCTTTCATCGTTTTCGATTTTACGAAGTTTTTCAAACAACTATTTTCATTTTTTTAACATGTGTCCATGTTAAAAAAATGACATTAAAAAAATGTAAATTAAAAAATATATAATAAATAAAAAAAAATCCGCCTGCATAGAAACGAAAAAGAAAAAAAAACCAGCCCAAGAGTTAAGAATTATCTGAAGAGTAATACATACTGAATAATGACATCAATAACCCAGTACCATACACATGTGTGTATTGTATAAAAAAATTATGAACCTGGACCTGAAGAATACTACAAACTATTAAATCTTCCCAAGGAATCCAGTATAATTTAAAAGTGTCCCCGAGACTGTTAATCATTTTATTTTGCAAAAAGAACAATTTGTCTGTGTGTTCTTCCTTTACCATGGCACTGCAAATATCTTTATTTAAGTGCCCGCAAGTGCTTATCTGTTACTACTGCCTCCTACAGAACCGGTGTGGCAAGATTTTTCAGTTTTTTTACCAAATTCTACTACCACATTACATTGATCTGGGAGTAATTTGGACATTTAAAATTTCTACATCACTGAACAATTGTGATTTGGGTGGGTGCATTTCATATGTGCTTATACTCATTATTCTCATCTTGCCAAAGAAAAGTAACAAATTGATTATAAATAACCTACGGAGGTATATTATAGCTGGCTGCTTGTATTCTGCTGAACAGCTGGGCAAGGCTTGTGTCACAAAATGGGAACTGTCCATACAGCATTGTGTAGAGCACAACACCGAGCGCCCACATGTCAGATGGCTTGCCAAGGTAGGGCTTGCATAAGAGTACATCAGGAGATATGTAAGCTGGAGAACCTGGAATTGTTTAATTACCAAATTAAAGCTTTGTAAAAAAAAAATTGAATTTCTATATGTAGGATAGACAGAGTCTAGTGTTGGAACAGTCCTATCACCACTATAGGCATAATTTTCAGACACTCCTTATGCAATTCATTAGACAGAAGAAAGTTAATTTAAATATGACCAATGACATTAAGATCAATGTCAAACAATTCTCTACAAAGGAATGAATTATGTTAATTTTCCCCTTTTGGCAAGACAATGGGCGGTATTGAGTGCGCTTAAAGATTTCTTTTTATCTCTCTCTCGTTAAATTTAGGCGGAAAGTGGAGAGCAAAGTCTCTTGATACTAGGTAGTCACAGCCTACCCTGTTTACCTGAAATGTTAAGAATTAAGAAAGAAGTAACCTTCTTCTCTTTCTTAGTCATACACTCATGGCAGAGTAGTGGTACATAAATATATTTTACCTTATATTTTAAGACACTGTTTTTATAACCAATAGTAGTATTAGTCAGTTAATATAAACAAAACTTAAAAATTATCTGTAATAAATAACACTTGATTCTCAATGTTACATATAAATTATAGATTATAGATTGTATTAAGAGATTAGAAATATTCAGAGGTATATAAAAAATGTATTACTTATTTTGTGAATAACAATTAAAAAAATTTACATTAAAATATATGTGTGTCACATAAGGTTCCTTTTCAAATATGTAATAACATAAATCTTAACACTGTCTTACCTCTCTGATCTTTTAATAAGTCTCTGTCGCTGCCTAAATGTGTTCCTAGACAGAAGTTTGTTAGAATAACTCTGCCAGTTCTTTGATTTAGTACAATATTGCCAAGCTTTAAGTCTCTGTGCACTATATTTCTCTAAAAGTAAAATTTTCATACAGTTTTTTAGTTAATGTAAGCTTTTCCTTGAAATGGTTCTTAATGAAATCAAAATATATATTTTAGAAATGTAAGTTACTAGTCCAAAGTCAATTTTTCAAAATACATACATATGATGCAAATAGAAAGTATTTTTATAATAAATAAGTATTTTATTAAGTTTAATTTTCTAATTATCACTGTGATTTAACAAACTAAATGATCACCTTATGTAAATTAGCTACAACTCTAACAATGTCATAAAATATCAAAATAGCTTCTTTTTCTGGTACTTTTTTAACTTTAGTCACATATTGTTGTAGATTTATAAGTTCACTTCCTTTTTCACTAAATTGATGGGCAGTCACAGAATCTAGCACAAGAAACAGCCTTTGCCTGACTCTACCCGTATATATAAAGCCTGGACCATTTGGATTTGGTATTTCTTCTAGTGCATGATCCTGCAAATTAAAAAGTAAATGGTAAGATAAATAACAAAATATTATATAATTAATAAATAATGTAAGTTTTTAAAATGTAACATTTTAAAAATGTACTGACATTTTTTGTTTATAACAAACTAAATAGGTAAAAATTTATTTGGCTAAGCCTATTGATATGAATAATGCAAAAATTCTCATTTTAAAATTGTTACCTTAAATAAGCCATGATGATGAATTACTCCTTCTTGATCTTTTAATAAAGATAATAATGAATACTCTGTATGCAACAGCATTTTCCCTTGTCTATCATCTTGGGTTTCTGCTTGACCTTCATTTCGAAGAGTTAAAATTTTTATTTGGTAGTAGTCATCAGTCTTTTCCTTACGAGCTAAACACTGCACTATACTCTTAACGGGACTAGGCCCTAGTTTAGGCCCTAATAAGTAAGGACCAGCCTTACGAACATGTTTCTCTGGCACAGGAGTCCCTGGCGCTTGGACATCACTTTTATTATAAGATATTTTATTTTTCCTACTATTTAAACTCAATTTTTTGGAATTTTTGAGCACAGAACTTGAAGTTGAACTAGCGTATGCGGACACTCGTGCAATCTTCGGACTAGGTTGCAGTAACAAAGGTCGAGTCCTTTTTCCATGGTTTACACTACATCCAGGCTTGTCTTGATCCATTACGTTACACTTATTTTTATAAACAGTTCAATATATATTAATTATATACTGTCGAGTTAGTTGTCTGTCTGAATCCGTTTGGTACACGTGAATTTCTAAACCATTATTATTAAATTGTACGACGTACCAACGGTATAAAACTGAAAAAACTTCTTTTATTTACTTGGACAGATGTCCACTTCATTGTACCACAGAGTCGCTATACATTTTGTATAATAGACTTTTTTTCTACAGGTATCAAATGTGTCAACCTCGGTAATATCGATATTTATTACGAGTAAAATACAAATTTGTTATTTGACAGAAACTCAAGTTTTAAAATATTATCTATTTATGTTAAATTAGATCAACTTTCTTAGAAAAATAAAAATAAACTACCAAGTAGTTATAATTTACTAAATTACTCTAATCCAATTAATTAAATTGCTTGTGTAGACCAGACGCAATGTAATTACAAAGGGAATACCTATAGGTACGACTCCATTCCATTCGTCCGTTCTGGTGAATGAATAGACTTATTTTCCTTCTTTTATTAATAATACAAAAACGAGGCCGAAAACGAAGGACCAAGTGTCTTAACATAAGATTCCCACTGCTGTCTAAAGGATACTATGCTAACATTCTGTAGATTGTGATCCCGTCTATATTTATTGAAATTAAGAATCTGCCCGTTTCCGATTCTCTCGATTGAATCCGATCTGTCCGATCGAAACAACATTACTAAATGATAGGCTCAGCATGCTCTTACATAGTACAAAATATAATATCAAAAATTAAATCGTATTTAAATTTTAACGGTTTACAAAAATGTACAGATTAAATAATATAATTACTATATTTATTCAAGACTCATCATTTTAATAATTAATGAGGTACATGTTAATATAAAAGAAACAAATTCTTATATTATTTAAATCATACATTATATATTCAATTAGTTAAATACATATTTCAAAATATTGCGTGCAAATGACGAGATCATAACTTTTCTTGTGCAACACCAATCTATGATTAACAAATTTTGACAGATATTTTTAACCATGTTTTTGAGAGGCCCTATGTAGTTCCCGATAATTTTTTGTGACATAATATCGCAGTGATCGAAAGATATATAATATAATAATAGTTGTAAATAAAATATTCTAAATAACAGTATGTGGAAAGGACTTAGATTAACACAGTCTCAGTTAGCTAAACTTCATTGCAATGGCCATAAACTGCAATCCATTGGAGTTCCTGCTTTAGATTCTGTGCTGAATCAGTGGTATGAATTTTGTAAGAAACCACCTAAAGGGTTTGAAAAATATTTTGAACCCGGTGGTAGTCCGAAGCAAGCAAAGAAACCAGAATCAAATGAATCGCCAGCTCCCTCAAAGAGCTCGCCGCCTCCTCCGAAGTCGAGTTCTTCGCAAGATAAATGGAACATGAACATGTTCTCGGGAGCCACTGGTGGTGGCAGAGGTCCCGGCCGTGGTGGCTACGAAGGTCAAGATAAAGAAAAATGGATGATGTTTGGCGCTTTCGGAGTAGTCACTTTACTTGCTTCCATAGCTTACTTTGAATTAAGATATAAAGAAATAAGTTGGCGAGATTTTGTTAATTTATATCTAAACAAGGGTCTTGTTGAAAAGCTTGAAGTAATAAATAAAAAATGGGTCAGAGTGAGACTACAGGGCTCTGCTCTGGAAGGCAAGATCATATGGTTTGCAATTGGTAGTGTAGATTCATTTGAAAGAAATTTAGAAAATGCACAAATTGAAATTAACGTCGACCCACCTAATTTTGTTCCTGTCATTTACAAGACTGAGGTAGAAGCTGCAAGCTTGACAGGAATGTTGCCCACATTATTGATTATTGGATTTTTAATTTATATGATGAGAAGGTCAGCTGACATGATGGGAAGAGGTGGTCGCAAGGGAGGTGGCCTCTTTGGTGGAGTGATGGAATCTACTGCAAAACTAATTAATCCAACAGATATTGGTGTGAAATTCCAAGATGTTGCTGGTTGTGAAGAAGCTAAAATTGAAATTATGGAATTTGTGAACTTCTTGAAGAACCCTCAGCAGTATATTGATTTAGGAGCTAAAATTCCTAAAGGAGCCTTATTAACTGGCCCTCCTGGTACTGGTAAAACTCTTCTTGCAAAAGCGACAGCTGGAGAGGCTAATGTTCCATTTATTACAGTATCAGGATCAGAGTTTTTAGAAATGTTTGTTGGTGTAGGTCCCTCCAGAGTTAGAGACATGTTCTCTATGGCTCGCAAACATGCACCATGCATACTATTTATTGATGAAATAGATGCTGTTGGTAGAAAGAGAGGAGGCAGAAGTTTTGGAGGTCATTCTGAACAAGAAAATACCCTTAACCAACTTTTAGTTGAAATGGATGGTTTCAATACAACAACTAATGTTGTAGTATTAGCTGCTACTAACAGAGTAGATATTTTAGACAAAGCCTTATTAAGACCTGGTAGATTTGATAGGCAAATATTTGTACCAGCCCCTGACATTAAAGGAAGAGCTTCAATTTTCAAAGTCCATTTATCTCCTCTGAAAACTACACTAAATAAGAACAACTTGGCACGTAAGATGGCTGCATTAACTCCAGGTATTATTTACATTCATATTTTATTTATCTCATAAATAATTTTTTATTTTAAACAGTTATTAAAAACAATATTATTAATATAATTAAGATTAAAAGTTCTTTTTTTTACTAATTTCATACAACCTAAAAAGTGAAAGCGAAAGCAAATCCGAGTTAAATAACAAATTAAATAGCCTCATAAATATTTGTATATTTTTTTGAACTAAACTTGCTCAATAATATAAAAAAAATCTATTTTTCAGGTTTTACTGGTGCAGACATAGCAAATGTATGTAACGAAGCTGCCCTCATAGCTGCTCGAGAGTTAGCCAACGATATTAATATGAAAAACTTTGAACAAGCTATCGAAAGAGTTGTAGCTGGTATGGAAAAGAAGTCCAATGTTCTCCAACCAGATGAAAGAAAGATAGTTGCATATCATGAAGCTGGTCATGCAGTTGCAGGGTGGTTCTTACAACATGCTGATCCTCTACTGAAAGTTTCTATTATACCAAGAGGAAAAGGTTTAGGCTATGCCCAATATCTACCCAAAGAACAATATTTGTATAGCAAAGAACAACTTTTTGACAGAATGTGCATGACTTTAGGTGGAAGAGTCAGTGAAGAAATATTCTTTGGCAGAATTACAACAGGAGCTCAAGATGACTTGAAAAAGATAACACAAAGTGCCTATGCACAAATAGTACATTATGGTATGAATGCTAAAGTAGGTAATGTTTCCTTTGAAATGCCACAACCAGGTGAAATGGTTATAGACAAGCCATATTCAGAAAAAACAGCAGAGTTAATTGACTCCGAAGTTAGGGTACTTATAAACTCTGCACACAAACATACTACAGATTTGTTGACTAAGCATAAGCCAAATATTGAGAAAGTGGCTGAAAGGCTTTTGAAACAGGAAATCTTGAGCAGGGATGATATGATTGAACTCTTGGGTCCTAGACCCTTCCCTGAAAAGAGCACTTATGAAGAATTTGTTGAAGGTACAGGGTCATTAGACGAGGATACAACCCTTCCTGAAGGGCTAAAGGACTGGAATAAGGAAAAGCAACCCACCACTCCTCCCCCTGAGAGCATACCCTCAGGTGCAAGCCCTAGTAAAAATTAAGTTCTTTTAGTAGTAGTTTGTTGAGTTTTTACTTGGTTTATGTGAAATAAATAGATTATCTCTAAGACCTAAAAGGCTTTTTGTTTTAGTTTATCTTATATATAATATTAAATTATAATACTAAATAGGATTAAACAGTAAAAAAAATAATAACTTGGCAATCATTAAATTTTAATAAACCAGAAAAACTGGGAGTCTATTGCAAACAATAATTCATTACATAATTTATTGCATTTCTCTGATAAATAATTGCTTTATATATAACGAAGTTTATTTATATGTAACGAAGTTTTATAAAATAAATAATTTGTGTTAAATGGTAGTTTTTGTTCCGCACGTAGAGGAGGATTTAAATAATTTACTACAATTTCGAGTACCCAATATATTTAATTGGCCACTGGCTGAAATCAAATGTACATTTACCTCCCCTCGAGTACTGTTTAGTCAGGACGAGCACCTATACCGGGACCGCGATCTGAGAGGTCAGTGCGAAATAATGCTAGCCCTGTACACTAAAAGGAACAATTTCAACAAAAAAAAAAAGAAAAACAGGGTTATATTAAAATTATAATATGAAAATATTCAAATATCGGCCGAACGTACATCCAGCCTTCTTTCTGTTTATTTAAATATTCACTACATTACTTTATACATCACCAATTTCTTAAGTAAATTCAGTTTTTTGTACAATATAAAAAGAATCTTATATTAACTCTATGCTTACACGCGACATGTGTACAACACGCCCGCATTCTCATTAAACTTGATCTAACCGAGCGAACGAGAAATAAGTAATTTAACAAAAATAATTAAAATTATGGTAATTAATACATGTACCTATACTATTTTATGTTCAACATTTTATGTCAATATTCAATTATTAACTATACTTAAATTCTAGCCTATAATAACATTATAAATGATGAAAACGTATCTGCATGATATCATTCAACAATATTCCATTAACAATCGCATCCAAACTCGCTGCTATCGAATGGAAAATTAAAACTAATCTCAGTAATAACAAAAACTCCGTCGGTCAATGACAGTCTCTGGTCTTTTCTCCTTTCGGTTTGCGGCCGCGCTTCTTGCCGGACGTGACGCCGGCGAACACCATGGCGGCGCGTTTGGCGCGGCAAGACTTGCAGAACCAGTCTTCGGTGGCACCGGGCTCCTCCGTGATGCCCACGCAGATCCAGTGGTACCAGCCGTCGCAACCGTCGCAGCCGATCATCGGCGATCCGTTGTCTGGCTGTCCGCAAGCAGGACACACCCAGATTTTATTACCATGCTCGTCCACATAGTATGGTGTAGGCAAGGGGCCGGAAGGTTTCTCAGGCGTGGCCGTCGGTGCAGACGCAGGCGCGGGCGCTGGTAAATCTTCAGATATGGACGCGGTATCCTCCTCGTAATTATCGCCTTGACCTTTCTTTGCTAACGGTTTAATAAGTATTCTCTTGTACTTAGAAGAGGGAGGGCGATTTTTTCTTGTAGGTGAATCGCTCGGTGAGGACACTTGTGATTCTGATTCTATTGAGTGATTATGCTTCGAATGTTTCTGTTTCACCGGCGGTCTTGTCACTAACGCTGATATCTGAGCTAGCTCTGGAGACCGACTGTTTTCACGAGACCCGGGTTCATCTTTAACAGGGGAAGAATGTTCATCTTCTTTCTTTACTACGGGCTTAATATTTAATTTAAAAATGTCAGGCGAACTTGGTGGCATTGGTGAATTTGAGTTGGAAGAACTTATTTTTAGTGTCAATTTAGGTACCAAGCCATCTGTTGACTTTTCTTTCTTTTTTTCCTTCTTTTCTTTTTTTATTCTATCTTTGATTTCTTGTCTCTCTTCTTTTTCTTTTTTCTTTTCAGATTTATCTTTATTTTTATCTTTCTTATCTTTTTTCTTTTTCATTTTTACACCATCTTTGTCTCGTTTTTCTTTTTTATGTGATTTATCCTTTTTCTTTTCTAACATGTCTGTTTCTTTTACTTGTGACAAATCTGAAGGTGTAACTGTTAACTCTGGCTCTATAACCGGGTCAGGTTCAGGAATTGGCGTGGTAGGTAATTGTTCTGGTGAAGGTAATCTAGCCGGCGGTGGTGGTTCTCTTGGCGGTTCTGGTCTTACTGGTTCAACTTTTGGAGGATTTAATTCTATTGTGATATCAGGCTGGACTGGTGGCATTTTGTATATACTTGATTTGTGATCTTTACTAGACTTTGATTTTTGTTTTTGTAAAATATTTGGAATGGTTGTAGCTTTGTGCTTATCATGACGATCTTTTTCACGGCCCATCATAGGTGACTTGCGCATTATTCTTTCTTCTTCACTTTCTACAGGTATTACTTCCAGACTAGGACGACGTAACATTTGCGGTATCTTTACCGAAGACGATCGGGATGAATGAGGGAAGTTGCCCATTGGCATGAGATGATTTGGAATACCTGGGCCAAGACCGCCCGGTAAGAAACTAGGTCCTGGAATTAGTGGAGAACCACCACCCATTGCAAAGGCATTACTTAAAATATTTGGCTGTAAGCCTCTTAAAGCCGGATTATTTGCTAAACCAGCAAGAAAATCACCACCAGGAATTAGTCCAGGATTTGGAATTAAACCTGGTCCAGGCATTAATCCTCGTCCCGGAGACATTGTATGGAAAAATGGGAAACCAGGTGGCATTTGTGTCAGTTTCTCACCTTTAGGTCTTCCGGATTTCGAAGGTTTCTCATGTGGAAGCTTCATCATCTTTTTTTTCTCAGCCATTTGCACCATTCCAAAAGCTAACTGTTGGTGCTGTTTCTTTAATTTTGCCTCTAATTTCGCCGCTTTATCTTTTTTATCTTTATGTTTCTTTTCTTTCTTTAGTTTTGGACTGACACTAGGTACATCTTTGGGAAATAGTAATTGTAGTGACTTGTTAATAGACAATCCACTTGGCTTAGGTTCTGGAGGTAGAACTCTAGACTGGGGTGCCGGATTTGCTTCTAATGAGTCATCATCTATATTAATTACTTCATGTGATCTTATATCTATTTCTTTTGACAAATCTACTGGACTATTATTATTGTTCATTAAGGATTCTTCACTTTTTACTCTAATATTTTCACTTTCATGTGAATTTTGCAATCGTGAGATCATAGTTTCAGACTGTGTATTTAATTTTTCAGAAACAACCTCTGGAGCATTTTTATCTTCTTTAGATTTGTTCGATATTCTTTTAAATATATTGATTTTTGATCTGTCTGGCTGGGAAGCCAATTTTTCTTCCTCGTCTATGACTTCTTTTTTTATTTCAACTTCCGGAATTATGGAGTTTGTTGTGTGATGTTTATTTACAGGTATAGAATTTGAAACAAGTGGAGATTTTGAAATAGGTATTTTTCTTGGTACTGGTATTGCATCTTCCCCTAGTACTAATGGACTTCGAGGAATTACAGGTTGATCAATTGGTTCTTGTTTAATAACAGGCTTTACTGGTTCCAAAGCTACTGGAATTGGAACAGGTATTTGTGGGGGTGGCATTGGCTTTGGAGATGGTGCAGGCCTTGGCGCTGGCATCGTTACATGATTATGATGTGTAGGGTGTATATCTTTATTTTTCATAGGATATCCTGGTGGATACCTGTCCAATTTATTACTATCCTTAGATTTATTACTTTCACTTTTATGACTTTTATCTTTTCTTTTACTTTTCATAATTTTACCATTCAATAATTTATTCTTTTTAGATTTTTTATCTTTGTCTAACATTGGTACTTTCACTGCATTGGAGTGGTGAGAGTTAACTTTATGTTTATCATGATGCTTTTCAGTCATAATTGTTGGTGGTTTAGCTTCAGGAAGCTTGCCTTCCCTTGCAGGTGATAGAAACCCAGACATAGTCATCATAACACTACTGATTTCTCTAGTCCTTTCCTCTTCATCCAATCGTAACCTTGGTCTTTTACTATTTGGTAATGAGACAGGGTCAATGGGTCTTTTAAATGGATCTTTAGGTTTTTCTGGGCTATCTGTGACGGATATTTCAGGACTTGTACATGTTGCATTGCTATCATTACTTTCAATACCATTTTGACGAATTTCAACAGTACCTGCAACAACTGGTGTATCCCGTTCCTTTTCTGGATACATAGGAGGAAGGTGTTCATGAACATGCATAGGTCTTGTGACAACCTCATGACTGCCAGGCTTAAGAAAATTCAAATTAGACTCCTTTGGTTTGGGAAACTTTTCTGTTTTGACAGGTGCGGGTACAGGTGGTACACAGCGAGTGTAGTCAGTTAATTCAGGTAATTGAATATGAAGGTCACGAAACACTAATCCTAAGTCATGTAAATTTGGTTCAGTCCTATTGAATTGTTCAGCATATCTATTAGCTTGTGTGCCCAATGTGCATATGTATTTCTCCAAAACATGAACCAAAATATCAAGTGGGGTGGAGTTTATTCCATTCCATCCTATGGTTTGGCATATTTGCGCAACATTCCTCCGTAGTATCTCACGGGCGTACGCCTCTGACATTATGACACCAACAAAGTTATCTGGAACAAATGAATATATAAAATTAATACAACTAAACAATGTTCAAATAAGGTATGTGGAATTTGCTGACAATAATATGCAGATTCACGTTTAAACCTGATATCTTTATATATGATAGTATAGCTAAAACAGCAAATCTCATGATTTTCTTACCTGCAAGTGTCTAGTAGTACAGAGACGATATCGCAAACAAGTGGAAACTCCAAGTTTAGAACACACATGTATGCTTCGCTAGTATCCTTGTAATTCACGGATAATTTATCATAACACATTTAAGAGTTACAATGAAATATAACGAAGTGTTTACGTAAAAACTTCTCAGCATTCTACAAACACAGTGCCCCGTGCGCCATGATTGCATTTTGGGTTGTCAATGTTCTGTGTTGCAAGGCAATAATAAATAAAATGGCGGTCTTATATGGATACGTTCACTAATAAGAACATGCTGATTGTGCTAAAAATAACAAGTTAGAAAGTATAAAAACCGCAAAAAATAAAAATAAGAATATCCATTTTGACTTAAATAAGTTGTGTAGTACCTAAATTTAATAAAATTTAAAGTAAATTATATTAAATTTTAACATTAAAATTTTTTTTTTCTATTATACCAATAATTTAGTAGTAATCTTTTAAAATCTCTGTCATTCAACGTAACATGAGTAAAGTGATTTGTGTCTGGCTGATACTTCCGAAACGAGATAACTAAAGAACTGAACTGATCTCTTCAAATGTAAACGTAGCATTAATAAAAATTAAGGAAAGACACTAGAATTTTAAATTATTAACATCTCTCAAAGAAGTAACAAAACTAAAATTATCATATCGATTAGTTTTATTAGTTGATATTTTTTATAAAATGAGCTTTTTAAAAAGTTTGGTTGAATTTCAGGAACTATGCATCCGAGCAAAGTTGTGATTAAGCTAGTATAATACAATATGAAATAATTATTGCTTGATTTAGTAAGAACAGTTACAATTTACAAATATTTTTTTTTACACTTGTAGCGTAAACTAATGTGACTTAAATTATTTTCGGCCAATTCAACATTATACCTGATCTACTAGAACTACGAAGCTTGGAAGTACTTCTTCTACTCTTCTCTAAATAGTACTTCTATAAAACTAAATAAAAGTGATTTTAATATAATCGAAACGAACCCAATGTCCCCAATGGTATTTATTTATAATTGGTAAATCATGAATATATTAAGCTTTGTATACAGTAATAAGACAATGAAACATGTAATGAAAATATATAATGATGATTTTTAATATCTTAAGTCTAAGAATATGAAAATATTTTTTGTCAGCATATTCTACTTAAAATATGATCAACAAAGTATAAAATCTGTATAATTATTTTGTATAAAATTAATTAGATAATATTTAAGCAGTTATATTTTTAATATAGCAACACAATTTATTTTCGTAACCAATTACCATTATGACATTTAACATTGTGTCAAACAAAACCGCAAATGGTTTTCTGACGATGTGCTTTTGTGGATGCAATTTCGTTTATTATTTATCATTTTTATGTTTGTTGATATGTTATTGTAGTGTAAGACATTAATTATAAAAATTGCTATCTTCATGAAAATCGTTGAAGTAATGATAATATATGACTTTATTGTGTGTGAAGATATTGTCCCACAGTTTAGAAGGACTTGGTAATATTGGAAAATTTTAGTATTGTTTTTTATACACCCAGCAAAATGACTACTTCATCAGAAGATGTTTTGCTGAGTATTGGCCATGTCAGGTACAAAAAAGGCGATGGAACCCTCTATGTAATGAACCAAAGACTGGCTTGGATGATGGAAAATAGGGACACTGTTGCTGTGTCTCATAAATATGCTGATATTAAAAGTAAGCTATATTGGTTAAAATTCATAAATTATTTTTGTACATAGGTATGCTGTTTGACTATTTATAATTTTCTACCAAAAATGTTATAAAATAGGACTTATTTCAATTTCTTATTTCATAGTTACTGTAATACTATTATTTGCAAAAGATGAAACAGATTAAGTTAATCATATAAACTTACTTATTTTAATAGACACTTATTTTTATATCACTTAATACTATATATCAGCTTCTCATTTTAAATTTCTTTTTAGCACAAAAAATCTCACCTGCTGGTAAACCAAAAGTGCAATTACAAGTTGTTCTACATGATGGAACATGTTCAACATTTCATTTTGTTAACTCAGCTGGCCCTGAAGCTCAGGCTAAAGATAGAGATCAAGTGAAGATGTTATTACAGAATTTACTGCCAAAGTTCAAAAGGCAGATTGATGGAGAGTTGGAGATGAAATCTAAGTTTGTTTAAAATTTTTATATGAAATTTTGAATTATGTGTATTGAATATGATTAATTCTTGCATTTACATACATTATTTCAATTCTATTTTGGAATTTCAATTCTATTTTGTTACATGTGATTTATTTACACATGTCAACATATTCTAAATGTATATATCTATATTATAGAAAATATGTATCATAATCAGACAACCCTGTTTAAAGTCATCAGATATAACTTAAAATCAGTGAGAGAACCATTAATCATCTTCTGTGTTAATGTACATTTGGAATTTATTAGCAACATTTATACGAGACCTTTAGGGTACAACTTATCTAATAAAATAATAATAATCAAATCATACTATTCAATAAAAAGTAATGTAAGCTAAATTATTTTAAAAAATGTATATATTAAACTTATACACATGGAATATAAAACCTCCCTCGTTTATCGTTGCTTAAAATCTATAATTCATTCAAAGGTTACTATCACTACATCCTACACTGAAGCATTTATATGAAGACTTAGTTATATCTAAAGTTATTAATAGTGAAGAATACTGGAATACACCCACCTTGAAACATTATACAGAGTCGACGAATATGAAACAGGAAGCTGGTAAGGAATAATATCCATTCATTTCTTTGTTTATATAATCTTGGTTACTTTTGTTAGTAATGTTAACAGGATTTCTAAATTTAATGTGACTATTAAATAAGTTTATCCTTGAATGAATTTTGTTCTAAAATACAACAATATTTTTTTTTATTACTCTGAAATATACTCAAATTGAACTGTGCAGTTTTGATATGCCACAAATTAATGGATGTATAACAAAGTACAAAGTAATTTCTGTGTCTTACCTTACTTTACCACCAGTGTAAATATTAGTATGACCAATATTAACACCTGTTATATCCCGTTTCTCATACCAGACTGGTAAATGAGTACAAATCAATTTCACATCACAAGGTCATCAATGTATACCCATAATTCCTCTAAAAATAGCTTATTAATAATCTTTATATTGACAGGAGTATCAGGAGCATTTTTAGCAGATATACAACCTCAAACAGATGGATGTAATGGCCTTAAATACAATTTAACACAAGATGTAATAGATGCTATATTTAAAACATATCCAGCGGTCAGAAAAAAACATGTAGACTATGTGCCTAATAAAATGACAGAAGCCGAATTTTGGACTAAGTTTTTTCAGTCACATTATTTTCACAGGTAGATAAAAATAGTTACTATAAAATACTTTTAAAAATAATATATTTAATTTATTATTAGTATGTTGGTGTTAATTATTTAAATGTATTGTATATATTTTTATTGTAAGTTAATTTATTTATTAATTTTGTGTGTTTTGTTATTACTAAAATAAAAATACATTTAAGCCAATTTCTTGCCTGCCTATTGTAATTTACATTTAAACTTAATGTAAATTACAATACCACAGTATTGTAATTTACATTAAGTTTAAATATAAATTACAATACTGTGGTATAGTGCGACAGCATCTGACTGTACAGACAATGATTGTGGCTTTGATCCCCTTTCCCACGAATGATCAAATTGAATTTCCTGATTTGACAAGAGAAATTATTAAGGGTTTGAGGGGTTATAAGTTTTTTCAATCAACTGGAGAGATTCTATAAATCGGAAAATATAAGATGTATGGTCTTAAAAACTCCGCTCTCTCTACCTACATTACTATAAAGAAATAGTAGAAATATTATATTATTACTAGTTAATGATCTAATTTAAAAGGCAAAGAAAATATTGGCATGGTGATTTAACACATTTTGCAAGGCTTGACAAGTATCCACAAACACAAGCCAAACAACACAAACGAGTCTTAACAGAGTGTTTGTCTTGGCTTGTGAGAGTATGCCAGAGCTTGTCACTGATCAAGGCATGTCGATTTGTGTCAAATTAAAGGAAGCTTGTAGTAAGCGTTTGCGATGTTATTATACGTTGGCTCTTAAAGCTTGTAGAAGCTTACCGAGACTTGCCAAGTGTTTAAATGTACCATTAGATAATAATTATATTATTAATCATGTATTAGAAATTATATGATAATATAAATAATTTTTATCTTATCTATAGAATGATGCAAATTTTCATAAGTTTATATGTAGCCTCCATAGCTCAGGGGTTAGAGCACTGGTCTTGTAAACCAGGGGTCGAGAGTTCAAATCTCTCTGGGGGCAATATAATGTTATAATGTATGATTTTGCTTTTCAATTGTATTTTTACATTTTTTTTTTGTTTTTGTTTTTTTATATTTTTATATCTGTACATAATTTTTTTCCTTTGCTATGTCAAATGTATGTAGTTCTGATTTGGATTAAATGAAATATGTATTATTTAAAATAATCAATATATGTTTTTTCTTCACTTATACTATTTTTTTTAAATATGAGGTGTATCTTATATTGAAATTTTCATATTTAATTACATTACAGAGATCGTATAGCGTCGTCATCTAGTAAGGATTTGTTTGGTGAATGTGCTAAGATGGACGACCAGGCGATCGCGTCAGCTATGAAACACACACCTTTGGATATAACGGTATTTTATTATTTTATTTATTATCTTATTTACAGACGTCATCATGGCGCAGTACGGCAGTGGTTACTGATACTGTTAATACTTTATCTGAACTCGGGAGAGTGAATTTTTTTAATTTTCTCAAACGAATGTGTGAAATTCGGGTGAAAACTGGAAAACGGAGTGTTATAGCACTAGATTTTATTTTCCTACCCTACTATATGCAGCGTGAAGCTAAGAAAATAATCTTAATCTATATACATTATACATATATAAAATTGGAACATCACTCACACAATAATTAAGAAAATCGATTAATATAGATAGGACTTGCCAATTAATTCCGCCCCTAAAGTGGGACAACATATATGGGGAAATACTTAAATGTATGAAGATTAATTTACAATACAATATACTTCATACAATACAAAAGTTACATACATAGCTTGTATACTAAAGAGCTAATTTATTAAATAGGCGTAGTGTTAAGCTACAAACTAAATTTCTATTTAATATCCTTCCTTTCTTTCGGCCCAATTTTTTGAGATTTATTGAGTGATGGAACGCTGCGCTTTGTCTTCGTTTAGTACCACAGAGAGAAAATTAAATTCAAAAATTCCACGAGTGTGGTCGAATCCAAAATCATCAGGTTTACAGACGGAGTCTATGTCGCGAATTTTATTAAATATTATATTTTTTTGCTGTGTGAAGAAGTGTCTCCTACGTATAGCAGCATAGGTAGAGATAACCTAGTGTTAAGACACTCAGTTTTACTCGCTTATATCTAAGCTTACTTAATCTATATATTAATACGTAAAGCGTAAACTTTGGATCCCTTTTTACGAAAATTGGGCGGACGGAGGATAATGAAATCTGGCACACTTATAGTTTATGTATAGGAGAAGTGCAGAACGTTAATATTTTTCATTATTAATACTTAAAAAGTATATTAAATCAATAAATAAAACTTTACACACACTACCATAAGTTTAGCAATATAACTTTTGTATAAAGTGACATACACGTTGCTATGGCAACGCGTATTTCACGCGTCAACGGGTCCTCTAGTATATATAAAAACACTTCTTTACAGGTCGATATACCTCAATTCACGGAACCCATCCCTCTCTTACCTGAAGAAGATTATAGTGAGAGAGAAAAGGACGGAACGTCGATACATCGTAGTATGATTAAAAGATTTAATCAACACTCTATTATGGTGATTTTTGTATATAGTATTATTATTTTAATTTATGTATTTTATTTGATATGTAGATCGTACCATACAAAGTTTTTAAAATAAAGTAAAATATTTTACCTGGGTTTTGCCTTAAATGATTTTTTATTATTATATAGAAAGTTTGAATTGATTGTTTTAGGTTTTTTCTGAATTCAATATAGTACATACTGTGCTTTGCGTGAGCGAACCTAATGGAAAAGTTATTAACGATAAATATGTAACTAAAATTCAAATAAATTAAAATTCCAGGTGCTCAAAGCTAGTCAAAAAAGTTCCAGTTCCAATACAAATACAAATTCCAATTCCAATACAAATAATAACAATGGTAAAACAAAAATAATAGAGAATGGAATGAAAGAAAAGGAGAGTAATGGTATAGAGAAGAGGAAAGCGGAAGAGGAGGTTCAAGCTCCGGACAAAAAGAAGAGGTTATTGGAAAAGATTTACTATGAAGATTTAGATGGTGACAGTGACAGTAAAGATGTACAGGAGCTGAAGTTGTCTAAGGTATATATATAGCTTCATATCAAGTATAGTAGCTCTCTTCAGCGCCTGATCTCGATGGTCGTGGGTTCGATATCCATCTGGGGGTTATTTTTATTTTTATTTCCCCATTCTGGTAAGCCAACGCTTAGTGTCGAGTTCCGCCAGTAAATTTGTAATTTTAGTGGAAGCGGAACAATTTACTGTAAAGTTACGTCGGCCTACACCGCTGTATGCGGCGATAGCTGAAAATAAATTTACCTTTTGCCGGAATTATATTATTAAGATGTTTCGCATTGCTCGTACTTAGACATATTACAACGATAAATAGTCAAATGATAAATATAAAAAAAATTAGGTTTTTTAATTTTAATATTTTTTAACATACAAGTACTTTTTAATATTTGTATCCATTGAATGTGGATGGGTTCACATCCTATTCTATACAGATATTTGCTGTTGCTTTATGTATTCAATTAACATGAATGTGGAGAAAGAATTGTCTAGTGACACAATCTCATCGTATGCCATAAAATTAAAAAAAATGTATAATTAAGTTTTAATTGAATTGACAGGTAGAAAGATATTTATTAGGACCAGCGTCCCAAGTGAGCCAAACTACCACAAGTACGAGTAACCCGCCGCCTCTATCAGCATTAGTATCTATATGTCAAGTGAGTTATATTTATATATTTGTTCATTCATTCACCTATTTACTTGTTTGTCTGTGTTTCTGTATATTCATCTCTATTTATCACTTATCTGCGTATATGTTTGTCTCACTCACTCATTAAGTATTTCGATTACTATTTACATGTCTCACCCTATTACTTCCATCTCTTTCACATCTGTCTATTTACCTTGCTCACTAACCTCATAGTCTGTATGTAAGTTTGTTAATTCATAAAAAAATGTGGAAAAAAGTCGTATGTATATAGATGACGATATGAGCGAGATGGAGATAAAGACGATATTGAGTGAGTCCTATATTTCTATCTCACTCACTCACATAATTATCTATACGTTTCGGTGCTGTCGCTGTCGCCCTCTCGCTCTGTCTGTCTATCTCGCTCGCACACACGTGTGTGAATACGTCCGTCCCTGTCCGGCAGGCGTGGAGCGGCGGGCAGCAGTGCAGTCGGCCGGTGCGCGTGGGCGCGGGCGCGGCGGTGGGCGCGCTCGGGGAGCTGTCCCCGGGCGGCGCTCTGATGAGACAGCACCACGCCGCTTCTATGGCTCGTATGTGCTCTTTTTATTATTAGTTATCTACATTATTTGTTTGTGTTATTTACTTTTGTGTAATTTTCGATTTTATATTCCTTTATATTTTTTTCTCTTTTTTTATGTTAACTCCCTCTGACTTTTATCGTTCTTTACTATTAAGTTATTCAGTACTGAAAATGAAGATTTAACATTACATTTAAAGTACCAAAAAAATCTGTGTGCTCAAACCACTAATAGTAGACATGTCCTCATAATGAATTTAGGAATATATATATATGTATACATTATCTCAAATGAATTGTGACAGACGTACTGACTGACACATTCGAGAGCCTATAAGTAAATCTAGACAAAACACCCAGAATTGGTGCCCCCCGATGTGAAACGCGAATTGCAAAGGCTGTACCTGTCGTGCGGGGAGCTCCTCCGCGAGCTGTGGCGCTGCTTCCCGCAGCCGGGGGCGGAGCCCGACGCGCGCGCCACCACTTTCTACGACGCCCTGTTGAGGTTCCGCAACGTTAAGCTGCGCCCCTTTGAGGTATTACAACGTCTGATTGTAAAGGCGGGCCCAAACTCAACTCGAGGGAATCAATTATTCTCACTTCCTCGCTCTGGTAAGCAGCGCTGTATTGAGTTCTGCCACTTAACACGCTGTGTTGAAAAATTTGAGGCAAATTTGTAACGAAATTTTTTAACTATCCTGCTATATGCGGGATACCGCGTGTTGTTAAAATATTTTTAAAATACACTTAGGCGGAAAGTGAAGAACTATTTGATAAAATGTGAGGCTGAAGAAACAAAAATGGAAAAAGTACACTTATAATATAATATAAGAAAGATATATTTCTGGTTGTCGCTTCTGATCCTTATATGTAAGGGAAAGTGTGAATGTTTAAAGAAAATAAATTATATTCAGTATACTTTTTCCATTTTTGTTGACGATTTTGGTATTGTGAATATAAAGTGTTTGAATTTTTTTAGCAACAACTAGACAAATAATACCGTTAACAGCTTAATAATAAAATAAAACATTACAGGAAAAAATGCTCCGCGATTTAACACCATTAGCAACGTCACTAACCCGCCACATGAACCAAATGATAGACACCGCGTGCGCCAAGTACGCGATGTGGCAACAACGACAGGCCAAACTGCGGTAACACCGTCATTATTTGCATAATAATGATCATTGTGCTCATTGTTGTCATCATTATATTCACTATCATCATTACCGTAACCGCCAACATGATGTTAAATGTACTGGATATATAATTGTTGTCAAGAATATATATCTTACTTTAGCGATAAAAAATTAAAATGATTTTTCTTAAATGCACTACGCAATACATTATAATAGTGCAATTGAAAAAAATAAATATTTATTTATTTTTTTCAATGTTTTTGCTTATATTTGTAATCTTTGATTTATTTTATTTGTTTTGTATTATAAAAGAATTTGCGTTAGTTTAACTTTACCGCTAATTAAACACATTTTTGATTAATTGTTTATTGTTAGTGTCATGAATATATTATTTTCATGACAACGATGTTAATGATGTCATGATCATCACGATAGTGATAGAATTATTATCCATGTTACTGCTGTTGTGGTTACAGTCCTCGTAACATTGTTGTATAGAAGACATAATGATGATACAACGTGTGATGATGATGGTGATAGTGATAGTGATTAAACGACTATCTGTATTTTTATTGTAGTATTGAATGAAATGACATTTAATAAATTTGTATTGCGTGTGGAAATATAAAATCTGTTTTTAGACAATAATAGTAAGATCTGGTAAGATTAATTACTGATCGGATATGCAATATTTTATGTTTTTAATATAGTTTGCACGGGAAAAGAAAGATTTCTCGTGGTTTTTGTACGCATTATAAATGTATTAAATTCAATTTCATTTTAAAAATTAAGCGATATCTATGTTGACTCCACTTTAATAAATTATTTATAAAACAAATAACTACAGTATATTTTGTTTAAATACACTCAAATGCTACACTCCTCCATATTGTCGAACGGACAGACACATTCTGAAATAAGTCCCTAAGTATTTTTACACGCAACACAAATAAACCTTAAATGAAACAGCAACTATAAAATACACGTGTCCTTTTCTACAAACGTAATTAGTTTACACATAAGAAAGAGATGCATATACATAAATTATGTTGTCTCTTTCTACGGCCATTTGTCTATATATAATTTCAAAAACTAAGTTGTCATTATTTTTTTTAATTTTTATTTTAACTTCCAAATTTTTTTGTATAAAACATTATCATTGTTTCATGATATTTTTATATAGTTTAAAAATATTTGTTGCAATTTTTCTTTAACTTCATAATATCTTTATCTGGAAACATGCAATCATATTAATGTACAAATTGAACTATTTATGTAAATGTTAATTACGTCACAATAGTGTGTTCAATCACTAACATAATCAATAAAAAGCTTTCAAATGTATTATTATTCAAACATAATCGATTATATATTTAACACGAGTCGTATTAAATCGATATCAGGCTTCCAAGTAATAAATATATTACTTCTATAAAGGTTTTTTAGTGAGATTAATAAAAATATTAAGTGATACTAAGAAAGCTTAAATCACTAATTATTGTTAAAAAAAACACTTAGTCTCAATTTCATATATTTTGATTAATAGTTTTTGTTAATTAAAGATTTTGAACAAATCTAATTACCCAGAATATACTAAAATTATATTTATTATTTCTATTTATAATTTGTCATTAAAAACAAAAGCGTTTTTTTTTATTTTGCTTTTAGAATACCCTGATATGTGTTCAATGATAGTATATTCACAACATATAAATAAATCAATAAGAAATATAAACACTATACAAGTAGTAACTTGAAATAAAAAGAAATAAAAATCACAAAAAAAATTCCAAGTCAACTATAATATAGATTTGTTTTTTGAGATCGAAAAAAAAACGCTTAAATGTCACATTTTTTTAATTGGTTATCATAAAAAATTGGAAATAATCTTAACAACGTGATAAAATCCCCTAAAAATTTAACCACTTTTTTTTAATAAATTATATAGATTTATATTAAACATTTATTAACTGAAAAGAAATAGACTGCCCTTTGTACTAATAAAAATAAATTAAAATTTAAATTAATAGATTTTAAAATCGAATATCTCTTCAAAAAGCTACTTAGTCTATAGATAATTACTATCATATAATATTACTGCATAACGAATTTCATATAAATACAAAACAAATAAGGCTGTATGGTATTATATTCCTTTGGTTGTCATATTAAAATAGTTAATAAAATTACATAATTATAAATATGTCTTCAATTAAGACTTAAATCATTATTTCATGCAAAACAATAATTGCAAAAATATAATGACATTTGAATCATTATATTTCATAAACATTTTTTTCCTTAACTTATGATACATCACAAACAGGTTGATATCAGTGTTGTAAATAAATAGAAATATCTAAAACTGTTATTTAAAATAAATCATCCCTTGTAAATCGTTGGAAATATACGTGGAGCTTGTATAGAATAAAATTTCTTAGCGAAAATCGATTATTAAATAAAGATGGTGTTTATTTAAAACTATACGTATACTATATTTTTGCAATTCCATGAAATCTAGCAAACCTTTTTCTTCTGTACACTGTCACTTTTAATATAATTGTACTGACCTAAAGTGGAATTTTGAATTTAAAAAGAGTGTAAAGAATTGTAAATAACATTTTGTATTGTATAGATTATTGTTAAACACAAATTTACTATGTAAGTTAAAAATGGCATTTGTTTTTACACCAAATAATAATTGTTCTTCTGCATATCGTGAATGTTATGATAAATAAATAAATAACTTGTTGTAACTTTGGATACATGTATTTTTACTCTATTGTATACGTCGAGATAGTTTGTTTAATCGATAAAATATTCAGAAATGGCGCGAAATATTGAAATCGAAACGTCAAATTGGCTGTCAACTGTCAAAATGGCAAAGTCTTTACTGATTGCAAGTTTTAGCAATAATATAAAAAAGGTTTACTATGAAAAAAAATCCTGTTACATAGAGTTTTTTATTGTATAAGCGTAAGTTACGTTAAGTTTATTCATAGTGGCTAATATTTTGTGATTGACAAAAATAAAATAACAGCTATCTATCTAAATAAGTGCATAAATAATACAAGTAAATTATATTTTATCACTTCATTATTGCAGACCAAAACATGAGTAGAGGACTGTTTAAAGAATTTGATATCTTATATTACTAATTACAAAGTAGAAATCGAAAAGGCTTAATAAAAAGCATTAATAATTAATTATATTTGTGTGTATTATGTTTGAATGTGTTTTTTTGTAAATGTGAATGAATTTTCTTATTAATTTTTGGTTGGTATTCTCTGTTTATTTAATGCATTTATAGCTTTATTAACCATCTTATATCGTGAAATACATTATAATATTTTGCTTGACAGCTGACAGATTTGACTGTACACATGATGATTTTCTACACACATACCTATCTCGTATTCGGGTAAATACCGGACAACGGAGTGTCTTGACACTAGTCTCTCTGTCTATAATGCTATACGCGGGATAAAGCGTGAATTTAAAATAAAACTTATAGTTTTTTCACTCGCTTTTAGAGTACCATTGAGGTTTTGTATTCTATACTTTCCGAGTGAATTCAAGACATCGGTTCTCTACTGGTGGAAACCGCAAATATAGCTTCGCTAATAAATATTTTTTTGAGAAAAAATTAAATCTGCAACCATTTTCTCACTTTCAATGGAATTTATTATAACTTTACAACTGTCACGATATTTAAAATATTTATTAGAAACGTATAAAAACTTGTACTTGTAACATAATCAGGACTCGAACTCGCACAACTTAAGCGCTCAAGCGCTCTAGCCAAAGCTTCCCTTAGTGCGAGAATAACATTTTAAAACTATTTGAAAATATGATATTTGTAATCATTTGTGAAATATCTAAACGAAATTTTACATTTAATGTATATGTATATATATTATAATAATTAGACAGAGAAAACCAAATGACGAATCACTCTTCTCTTTTTTACATGCAATAATATTATTGTAATAATATGTTAGTATCTCATTGTAAAAAAAACTAGGTCAAGTATATTTTTATTTAAGTTTTTTTTAGCTCCATAAGTACCTAATTAAACTTTTTTTTTCTTTTCATTCAAGAAAATGATAATTGTATTGATATAATAATTTATAACGACAATAAATATCTAGGCGTTAAGTGGCAGTCGAAATTTCTGGTTACCATTTTGATTTAGTTGAACTATAGTTTACTAATTAAGATTCTTTTTTATTTAGTAGAAAAATTGTCCTTTCATTACTTACTGTGGGGTCAATGACGATATTGGAAAAAGGTTATTTTGTATCTAAACTTATTTTAATGACTAATATAATTTTCAATACTGTTTTTTGAATATTAGTCGTTTGATAACTTTATAATAAATATTTAGTTTTGTTCTTTATATGTCATTATATTATTATAGAATTTAAATTTTTCTTAAATGTATGTATATAACATTTAAATGATAAATTATAACCATTTATCATATCGTAGTTGACTCTCACTCATCGGTTTATTTGTTTTTATAATATAATATAAACTATTCTAATAGCTCTGGTTTGGGAGAAACGCTCAACTCGCTAATGCTATAAATTGTAAATAAACAGTATTTTTATTTTTTATTACTTTTATTTCACCTATTTTCATAAGTATGTCTACTTACTTAATCCAAAACACTCCGTTCTTTGCTTTCCGCTCGAATTTGATACATTAGGTGTATGTATAGTGGCGGAATTAAACGCCGCTATTTGTCTTACCAGAGCGGGAGCGATATTAATTCATACCCCTGAGAGGACATTAAACTTACAAGCTGCAAAGCTTTAGTTAGATGCTGTTCCTATACGCCATGATGACTTCGACAGTGAATATGTAGATAATTCATGTTACAACATGTTCTGGTCTATCAAGAAATACCGCGAGTAATTAATCGGTTACGTTTTTTTTTTAATATAAGCTTGGTATTGTCAACTACAATGAGCTATTACGAGATTCAATAGTGGACCAATTGACTTACTCCATATACACATTGTTCTCCGAGCTTTTTTTATTGCCTTAATAGCAAGAAGTTATTCTGGAAAAAGCTTGACTAGGGTAGATTCGATTATATTAATTGATAATTTTCATTAATACAAAAATGTCAAAATGGCCGGTAATAATGAAACTCGTACAATAATCATAATGTTTTTTATTAAGTATTGATAAATACTTCGAGATTTACATGTTCTCAGCTACAATTCTCGTGACTGGTGCATTATACAGTATTGTAATATAGAATAAAATTTTAAATACTGTTAATAAATTTAATAACATTTTAACTGTTTATTATATAAGATATTGAAACTATACAAATGAAAGAGAAATATTAAGAAAATTTTATGTAGCGAGAATTGAACTTGCGCCTCTTGGACGGTATACAAGAGGTGGGCGTTCGAGTGCCGCTACGTTTAAACTTTCATACGTCATCTAAATAAAAATATATTCTTCATTTTATATATTGCCACAGTTACATTATTGCTATAAGAATAATTATAAAATTCACATCAAATTTGGATAAACATTTTTTTTTAAATAAAAACAAGATATACATGTTTTAAAGCTATGATAAAAATAGTATATAAAAGCGTAAAATTACTTACAGTGGAGATGTTCAGTTTATGATTATAATCATATATTATTTATAACTACTGATATTAAAAATAAATGAAAAATTAATAGGAAATTTATCCATTTAAGTTAATAATTAAAACTATGATATATATACACATATATATATATATATATATATATATATATATATATATATATATATATATATATATATATATATATATATATATATATATATATGCAGGCATAGTATACTATACATATATATGACGTCATAAACATATGACATCCTATTTGAATAACTATGAAAATAATATTAAAACAGATTTTTATACTATAAACATATATTTCAATGTAACTGATAAAAACGAATTCTATTTCCGTATTTGTATAAATTTTATTAATCAATTATTTTAACTACTTAAAATTTAGGCCATTAAATCATTATTAATATTAATATTGTGCCGTGACCGGCAACTACAATCTATACTAATATTAAAAAACTAAAAAGCTTGTTTCGTTGAATACATATTGATATTGTATCAGGACCTATTGGTTCGAGTTTAATATTCTTAAGTTTCCAAAATCACTTGAGGGAAAAGTGAATCGCACTGTATATTATTAAACTATACAACACGGTTTACTAACAAAATAATATAATAATTATATACATATGTAACTAACCATAGTAAAATTATTACTTTAAATAAAAGAGGTAAAAGTTTATATAAGTCTTATTAAATTATGTATGCTAAATTAAAATGTAAATTATACAGGTACTATATATTTAATTGAAGTATAATTTTTAAATCTCTTTCAGTTAAAAATATATTAATTTTTATATTTAATCTGTGGTAAAAGAAAAGGAAATATGCAGCTTAGAATCAAAGCAGTATGAAGATATTTTTAATAATTTGACTCAGCAAAATCATTTGAGCAATAAATATTAAAGCTCTTTAGGAATAAAAATTTCTTTTCATGAAATATTCAATTTAAATAATTATATTTTACAATAATAACGAAGTTTACATTTTTAAAATTGTATTATAAATAAATAAGAATATTCATGTAATCGATAGTCATATTTTTTTATCTACGCAATTGAAAATATTAATATATAAATGTTAATATATTAAAATAACGAATGTCGATAGTTAAACAAATAAAATAAATTACAACGAAAATCTTAATACGTAAAATGGAATATTTTTAATTTCTCTTTTGCTATTTTTCTATATTTTATTTTATCTGTGCTTTAAAAAATCCTATTAATATAATGTGATATTATCAATTTAAAATAATAATGTGTTATTAACACATTATTATATATATATACATATACATATATATATATATATATATATATATATATATATATATATATATATATATATATATATATATATATATAAAAGAGATTAAAGATTACATTATTTAGAAGCATAATATTGCCATTAATATATTATTTATATTTATTAATAAATTAAGTGACTTTACAATGTAAGGATGTAGATTTTATAAAAACGCACGAAATTCACTTTATCCGGATATTCGTTAGTCCATACACCTAACGAAAACGACAACAATTAGTCCGGTTAATCGAGGTTCTACTTTATTTATTTCTATATTTCGTAGGATTCAATTAAAAAAAATTAAAATTAACCAACAAAATTGTTCCATTACCAATTTCTAACACCTCAATAACTTGTGTTATAACAAATTCTCACCCGTTCGTGTATTTATACCAGCTTATACAGGTTGTTCGTATATTATGTTTATCAGCTTATACAGGCTGTTTGTATATTTTATAGACCAGCTTATATAGGCTGTTTGTATATTTTTTATATCGACTTATACAGATGGTTTGTGTATTAAAAAATACATTTGCTTTTATTATTTATCTAAAAGCTTTAACTATCCACACAATAAGTATAATGGCAAGTATAATACCGATGAGGCTGAAGAAGAACATTTTCTTTCTGTATCTACGTTGGTGTTCCGCTGCCTTTGCTAGTTCATCTACACCTGTTTCGACACTTGCTGCTGCAGCTTCTATGTGACTTTCCACTGTATCTAGTTTAGAAGAAAAAAGGTACAAAAATAAAGCTGTGATTTTTTATGCAGGTCAAAATAATCATTAAAAAAATTACAAAGTTTATTTACTGAGCAAATATTTCAAGGTTTGTATTGCATGAAATAAAACTTGGTAACTTTATTAATAAACAATTATTTACTATTTATTAAGATTTACAATGGGAATCAATGTTATATGGACATTTCGCTACTGCTGGATATATACCTATACTCTTTTAAAAAAATATCAAGTGTTTGAAATGGGTGTAACAAAATTTGTTGAACATATAAATAATTAAGTTATTAAATAATATTAATTTTGATTCCAATTTCACTTTGGAAACAAAAGTAGTAGTAAATATTTTAATGATTTAATTTCTCTCTTACTTTTAACATACATTATAAAACTTCTTACACAAAACTCATTTTTACCCTCTCTAGGACTAGTCAATCTATCTCTACATAAGTTTAAAATATTAAATAAAAAAAACTATACTTACCAATAGTCTGAGCTTGAGCACTGACATTATATGCTAAGTTTTGCATAATTTCATTAACATCTAGCACATCTGCTTCTATTTTGTTCATATAGGCTTCTTTCTCTAATAGCATGCTCGTTTCGAATTGGACGAGACGAGCCTGGAATGGATATTTTGTTTTATATATATACATATATATATATATATATATATATATATATATATATATATATATATATATATATATATATATATATATATATATATATATATATTTATATATATATATATATATATATATATATATATATATATATATATATATATATATATATATATATATATATATATATATATATATATATATATATATTGCATTGAAACAATGTCTGTCAGTAAAAGTGATTGTTAAAAGGTCAACCTCTTCGAACTAATTATATGTACAAGTAGGAATCCATTCCTACTTGTACATATAATTAGTTATAAATTGCTATCACTCTTGCATGAGAAGCACAGCGTTGAGTTTCTCCAGTCAAGCTACAACTTCTGGAATTTGGGTGGGAAGTGAAAAGTTCTCTTTCTTGCCTCATATAGACGTGTGTATAGGGATAAACGTGAAAGTGTTTTTCTTACGTAGTAAATATATTTTATGATAAGTAATTTATGTTCTATATTATATAACTTTATATTACGTGTAGAGAGATGGATCCTAAAGTATGATTTAAATTTTGTTTAATTGTACTATAGGGTACACTCTATTTGTACATATTGTACCTACATATATTCTACTTAAAATAACATTCTAATTAACATTATACTATACTAAAATGTTCTATTTTTTATTTATTATTGTTATTTAATTTGATTAAATATTTAAATTATAATAAATTATACAGCAATAACAAAATCGAGTTTTTAATTTCAAAAACAAAAATGATGTCACATTATATGTTGATAAAAAATGTCATAAAATTAAAAAAATAAACTCATACATCTTACCTGAGCCTGTTGATTAGCTAAAAGAGAAGCTTCTTCATCATCAGCCATGGCTTGTCGTTCCAATGCCTCTGGACCATTTCCAGACCGACCCTGTGTCGGCATGTGTGCCGCCATTTTCTCTGATAACTCCTGAAATTTAGTTTAGAATTTACTAACTGGAATTATTTTGCAAATTTATATCTATATGTAGTGTAAATCATTGTTTCAGCAGAAGAAGGAAGTGACGGTAATTTAAACAGAATCATTTCTCTAAGTGAGAATAAAACCACATAAACATTTTTTAATTAGACCTACTGCGCCAAAATGGGTACCAACATGCAGGGAAAAAAATATAGAAAATATAAAAATATCAGCAAAAGTCATCTAATTCAAAAAGACAAAAAATATAGAAAGAAGAAAATGAAGGCTATATTAATAGAATTAAAGCAAATATATTACATGTGAAACCATTCATCATTTTGATCAGCGAGATCATGTCATTATTTAAAGTATAAGATAGAAGATAAAATGTAATATTCAAAATGTAATATTATATTTTTTGAATACTTATATATGTGAAATCTGCGTACATTTTCACAGAAACATAGATATTATATATAAATAAACCTATTAAACAAAAAATTAACCTTTTGTACTGCAGAATATTTTGCCAAAGCATCTTTAAATGCTTGTGTCAGACGTTCCACTTGTAATTTTTGAGGTTTATCGCCTCTTCGAACTACTACACTAAGCCTTTGAATATCTCGAGCTGTTGCTGACACAGAACTATTTACGTTTTGTTGAGTATCATGGCTGAAAGAAAAAAAACTTGATTGGTATTTTTTAATAATCTGGATAATATATTTCTAGGAATACTAGAAATTGTTTTAATACTATCTAACCAGCTTATTTACATAATGTCAAATTTTTTTTTAATATTTATGTATATAAATAGATTTTTATTTAAATAAAATATTTTACCTTTTAAAGCTATTGTACACACCAGGATAAATTTGTCAAGCACATATTTTCATTATAATAGCATCTAATGAGGAAATATGCTAGAGTATCAAGATGAACAAATACAATATTTTTGTGAAGAATCTTTTAAATTTTTTAAATTATATGTTCGTTATTGAAATAATGGCAATCATTGTGCATTAATTTTGATATAATTCTTTACAGTCTTACATCAGATTTTAAAGGTCTTTATATAAAGACACTAAAGATAATTCATAATGGGTGTTTACTCTGTATTATGGATAATGTAGGAGATAGGATCTAATAATAAGACACTTTTCATATCAATATGTGTATATATGTTGCAACTAAAATTATTAAAAGATGACTTACATTTTGTCTCGTAGATGCACACTATCATTAGTCCCACCAATCTGTTTCATTGTCTTTTGCAATGCTCGTAATCCATTGTTAATAGTGTTAATGTTATCTGCAATTCCTTCACTCAAGTTGTATAGTTCTGTAGGACTAAAGTCAGCAAAAGCTACTGTAGGGGGTGCTGCTGTAGCTCCATAGTCACGGCTAGATCCACTAATAGGCTCGTGTTCCGACATGGTGTTTTCTTAATTATGATAAGTTAAATAACTGAGGCTCCTGTAATATGTTTATGCAATATCTATACCAGTATTATTGTATTATACACTTGTTAATTAATGAAAAAAACAGCGTAAATAATTATGATATAGCGATGATTCATTTGTATCTTGTTAAAAAGGTATATAACAAAGAAGTTGTAAGAATTCAGTTGCACAATTGCTTACTAACTCTTTACGTAACCTATTTGAAAGAAACCGGTATGACAAATAGTATCAGTTTAAAAAGCAAGAATCCATAAAATTCCAGTTTCGACAAAATTGCGTCTATTTAATGCAAATTACGAACTAATACTATGAATAGTGATAGTGAAACGTCAACAACAATATTGGAAATTGACTAATGTCAATGTCAAAACTTGACAAAAACTGATATGTTTGTGTACATATTTTAATTATCTGTTGAATTAGTTATAGGTGAAGGGCATATTTTTACTGAATTTCGTTTTTACGTGTATTTTAAAATTGTTAAATGTTATCTCTTTTTTACCGTTTAATCTGCTTCGTGTGTTCTCCATACAACGTGACATTGGCGATGTGAATTGTGTTTATCTAGCACGCTCGAAACGCCACTACCACAGAATATATTTACTCAAGAACAGAACACATAACTTAAATTGAACCAATAATAACTTTTAATCGAAAATAAATAATTATTTTTCAATCTAAAATCATCGAATAATAAAATGAAAATATACAAATAACATTAACAATCTATTATCAAAGTTAATAATTATTATCAAGAGATGTCTCTGATAGGTTAGTTCATTAAGAATTAATGTTTCAGTTTTCTCGATAAGTATTTACTAGTCTCAATAAAAAAGGATAGAAAATATTTTTACTTTAGTTAAATATTCAATGGTAAAAGTAAATTATTTTTTATAGCAGTTTTTATTTTTTATATTTAACTCAATTACAAAATTGATAACCCAATAAATAAGAATATTTTATTATACATAATAATAAAATTCACAACTTTACTATATATTCATATATAAGTTATCATTCTGTATTGTTTGATTTTTAAAATATATCATACAGACATCAGATACTTAGAAAATAAACACATTACATATATACATCAGGTACATAAGAAATATAATAACTAACAAAATTAATAATTAATAACTAATAACTATAGTTACTAGTTACTATAGCTATTATAATGCTGCAATTTACTTATTCACTTTTTCGTTTGCATGCAAGAATTTTTCTCACAACCATGACTTGTCAAGAGTCAGGACACATAAAGCACTCGACACCTGTTGCGATTAAAAAAAACAAAGATGAAATTAAAATAGCTGTCAGAGCGGAACCTTGCAGGTTTGCGCGTGGAATAATAAAATTGTTAATCCTATTACGGATAGGACCTCCCGGTTTTTTATATTTTTACCCATTATATTGACAACTTCATACATTTTTGTTTATTTGATTCTAAATGGTTTACGCTTTAGGTAAGATTTTTATGTTACAGTGTTTGAAAACAGTTTTTTAAATTTTAAGTATTATAAATTATAAATATTAAAAACGGCTAACACATTGGTTAGACTTAAACATTAAGCTCGGAATAAAAAAAAATAATGTATGCACTACTGATATATATATACTGATATATTTGATTGTTTTTATTTATATTCTTATATATTTTTTAATTTTAATTGTATTCTCAAATAAATTATTATACAATATATATGCTTGTATTTATAAAAAAAAAATTATAACAATATTATTTTGTATAACGTAGTTTCGTACCTATGTTTTAACAATTTTATACCACAGATAAATTATTCATAGAACGTTAATTAAAAATCAATATAAAAACTATTTATCAACAATATATTACTATAAATAATTGCATTTATATCATGTCACCAGTCTGGATATAGCAGTGACAGAATCATTGAAGTACTTACCAATCATTTGTCTGTTTATTCTCGCATATAAATCAGCCCATTAAACACTATAAATAGAGCGTTTATAGCAATGTATATTGTATATGTAAATTTATTATATGTAATATTTTTTATAATGATTTTTTACTTTGTTCCAATTACATATTTTGTTTTGGTAAAATTATAAAATATTATTGGTTCAATTTAAGTTATGTGTTCTGTTCTTGAGTAAATATATTTTTATAAAATTATAAAAGTTATTTATTTAGGTAGGTTAGGTATTTTTATAAAATTATAAAAAATATAAAAGTATAAAATACAATGATATTTTTGTCATAAATTTGTAATAATAGTCACGGACCGTTTTGTTTTCAGTTTATTTTTGTATTGCAATGAAAATAATGTTCTGTTGATTTGAAATAATGAGCATTTTTTACTGAATTTCTGGCTTATTTCCCACGGCAAGCATACTTTGTGATAAATCACTTAAATAATAAATATAATTACGAGTAGCGGCTAGGACCCACAATTATTTCGTATAACAATAGTTATTAAATCTTATGCCTAGTAAGGATAATTTACTAAAATTAAGTAAAAAATACAATTTTGTAGTCATTGTCTGATTCTTATTCTATTATTTAGTCGGTTTTGCGATATTTTATTTATTTTATTTCTTAATCCAATTTAAGTGTAAGTTGTGACTAAGCCTTAATTAGATTCAGTCATTTTACGTCCTGAAATGGCTCGTGTAATGAGTGAAATTTATTATTGTGCGGTGTACCAAACCGCCGACAGCATTAAAATACCTATCATCCACATTATTTACTGCGGAACAGGAATGAATAATGACTTTAATAATAAATCTTTACTTACTTCTAGAATATAATGTAGTGGGATCTTTGCATTCGGCCATCGATTTTAAGTTTATTGAAAAAATTATATATTATAAATATTTCTTTTTACTCAAGCGTCTCTATTATCCTACATATGTAGTTCTGTTTTTAATTGTATGTTTATTTTTATATTTCGAAGGACCAACGTGATATTTTGTTTATTTAAACAAACAAAAAAGTTTTATATAAATATTATTCTGAGCGAAATTTTAACCTGCAAGATGGTCTGTCAAGTACCAAATAAATGCACCAGGATTATTTATATCGTGAATACAAAAAAGCACATATCGAATAAATATAAAAAGTTGCTAAACCCAAATAATTCAATTCTTAAATCAATAATTTGTTTAAATGCGAAAGTTATTACAAAAAATAAACCTATTGAATACGATGATGATATGAATTAAATTATATTTATAAAAGGTTAATCTTTAATATTCTATTCTAATATAATCTAAATATTAAAGAGGTGTACAAAAAAACAACAAATATGGCGAACTCGAGATAGACTGCACTTTTTTCGTCCATTCCAAGTCCATTAACTACATTCTCACATTGAGCTCTGGAAGCTATTTAAAGCGTCTAGACAAGTCATGATTAGTTTTTATCTTTATATATTATCTATATTTATTTATTTCTTATTCATTTTGTGCTACTAGTAAGTTTTTATTTTACTACAAGTGACGCCGTTGTTGTACAGTAGAATTGTTTATGTGTAGTTATGATGCAAGATTTCCCGCTGTATCCCGTAGCATTTACGCCATCTCCCGCATATGAGAGCAGGGTAGGCGAAAAGGGAGCCTAGAGATTTAAAACTACTAAGAACAAAATTATGTAACTTAATTATAATTTTTATAGTCTCATGCTATATCCCGCAAGTAGCAGGGTAGGCAAAGAGAGGCTAGTGTTGTGACACTCCGTTCCCTGCTTACCTAACTTTAGAGACAATGTCATGTTGAGTGTCATGCCACGCTTCATCAGAATGCCACGCTTTATCTCGTAACCAGAGCGAGGAAATGAAAATATTTCAATCATACCCCAGAGTGTGAATCCAACCCAAAATCGAAACGTTTAAAGTCAGCTGTGCTACTGCGGCTTAGAAAGTCTATTTTTTTTAAATGACTACTTACTATGATTTATTTTAAATTTTATTTTTTGTAAATTTACACATTATTTTCATAATAATTACAATTTATCTATTTTACGTATTTATTTAACACATTTGGTGGAATAGATTGGACAAAACCAAAATAATATTCCATAATTACATATAATATAAAAATAGCTGATTGTTACCGATACGACCGCTTTTGTTTACATATTATTGATTTTTTGTAGGTAACTAAATAAATACATACGTTACTACTGTTATAGTAACAATATAAGAGATTGTGTTATAGATATATACTTAACCAGCTTATTCAACCCAGCGTCGACCACCATTGGCGTGAACGTGAACTTCCGTATACTGTGGTAAGGAGTAAATCTGATCAATTCATTTTATTAAAACACTTACTGTACTAATAGCTAAGATCCATTAATTTATATAGAATGATTAAATATTACTAAGTAACTGTTTCTTAGGACTTGCCACATCAAATGAATATAGCTTACAATTAGAGTTGTGATACTGGAATGATACATTCTAAATACCCGAGTTGACTTTGGCAGCACGTACAATGGGTTACATAGGACCCATTACCATGATGTAAAATATACCCTTCCTTGATAAAACGATGATCAATAACAATCTTTTTTTTTAATTGTACTAGTAGTTCCTAAGATAAGCTAATAAAGTTTGGCCAAATAAATTCTTGAGCTTTACAATGTTAGTGTTAACCATATTTTATAGAAGTATAGACGTATATATTATGTTACTTTTTTACTTTTTAGTAAGCCACTTCTTTTCCATAAAATCATATTTTTTTGTAATAAACAGCTTTTATTTAGCAAAACTTCGTAGATAAACTTGAAGCGTAATCTTTGAATGATCATTCGTAATCAAACTTAAAAGCTTCAAATTCTGGCGATTCGTTATGACGTGTTAGGAGAGCTCACCCTTATTAAAAATAATAGTATATTGGCAAAATTATGCACATATTTTTCATATAAACATTAAGCACTTATAACAAGTTATAGATAACAAGTTATAGATAACAAGTTTTGAAACATGATATCTTTACAAGTTAAGTACAAACACTCGAAACTTTATTACTAATTAGCATCTTACATTAGCTTATCATTAGTGAGTTTACATATTACTTAATGCTTGTTAGTGATAACTATTACTTAGTTATATTTAATCATAAATTTAACTAATTTTTAGAGTTCCGTACCTCAGTGTAAAAAACGGACAAAGCGCGCCGTTGATTTCCGCAACTCAAAACGCAATAAGTAAGGAACGGAGTGTCTCAACACTAGGTCCTTCTTTCTCTCTCTCTTTTCTCTATCTCTGTGTTGAATGCTATATAAAAAATAATAATAAAAAAATGATAACAATATTAGCAAGAACTTAATTCTATAACCACAGTTCGCAATCACACACTTAAAAAAAGCACCTCAACTAAGTAAGAAATGTAAAATTATATTCAAGCTACCAAATCATGCTATAATTCAGAGTCGTATGAACTTTAGCTTGATGAGCCTTTGAACTTTGTTAACAAGGCGCCGATGTAGGCGTTAAGCCGTTAGAAATAATCACTTTATTATGTTGACACCAAAACGTAAACTGCCATAGAAATATTTAAAAAAATACAACCTAAGATTTATTTTTAAAAATATAGATATTATTCTGTAATAACCAAGTAAGTCGTACTAGGTCCGTAAATATATATTTTTTAATAACCAAGTAAATTTAAGTCTTCCATCTTCACGCTGTATCCCGCACATAGTAGAGTATATAGAGAGAACTTTGCAATATTTATTGTTGAATGGCTTCCTAGCGAGGGGCAATGAAAATAATTTATTTCTGGGTGGAGATGGAACCTACAACTATCTCGGTGAAAGCCAGACACTGTTCCAATGCGCCACATGACTTTATTAATTATAATTAATCTCAATCATTGCTTGTTGCTTGTTATTCGTATCCTGTTTTATATATATATATATATATATATATATATATATATATATATATATATATATATATATATATATATATATATATATATATATATATATATATATATATATATATATATATATAAATATCTTTTGTAGTCGTTCATTTAATGATATGTTGTAACGGAGTAAACGTGCAACATACGATGATTCGGGTATATTCGTTGCCACGAAGAAATTTAAATGTTAATGTTATAGAAAAAGATAATATATCTTATATCTCTGTGATGTACAAACAAAGTAATAGTAATAGTAATAATACCTCTTTCAAAGTATGCAAATAAATAAAGCTAAAAATACTCGCGGCTGTATTCGAACACTAATAAGTATCTTTAGATAATTTCCTAAGATCAGTTTACTCTGTCGCTTCGAGAAACAATTTGCATATCGATACGATATCTGTATAGAGATAAAAAAATATACTTACAATAAAACACGTAAGTAAATTAGCAACTCTTTCTAAATATAAGTGTGAACTGCAACAGAACTGAATATAAGTGTGAGCTGTATTCCGCATGCCTATAGCAGCTCGCCTGTGTTCATTGGCGGAAATCAACACCGCCTTTTATTTCGCAAGTGACATGGAAATTTAATTCTATCGGATCGAACCACAATTAATATTTTTGCCTTTCTAATTTTTTAAAGAACAAGGCGGAATTATCGGTAATATTTTCTCAATAAGCTTGACGCTAATGTATGTTTCTGAATGTTTAGCAGTCTGAATGTTTAACTCATTTTTTTTTTTAAATTCAAATCTTAGTATTTGCCCGAAAAATATAAGTATAACAACATCTTAATAATAAGTATAACAACACTTAATCTAAAAATTAGAACAAACGCCAACAAATAACCGTATTACAATCAATTATAATCATACTCTTACCGACTTTTCTCGCATTTCACATTAACACGTCGGCAGGAAGTTTACGCGGCACGCGCGCCATTTCCTCGTTGCCAGGATGTTGTGCTGTGGTGAATTCAGAACTATGATTATGTTAGACTTACGTTTAGCTAAGAAGTAGGTATGCTATTTGCGTTACTAGGTGCCTTTCTGTCTATAGTTTTATTCTATTTTTATAGGATTGTTGTTTTTTTTTAATATTGTATTATATACACATACATATATTTTATTGATTAAACAATTGGGAAGATATCCTTAATGGATGTTACTTTAAATGTTTGTGTAAAAATAGAAAAATATTAATGAATAAAGCTTAGCGTAAAGTTTATTCAGACTGAGCTTTTCTGATCCCTTTGCCTATTTTATTATATGGGATACAAAAGAATTTCCTTTATAATAAATTTAATACTACGTTAAATCAAGTTAAGTTAAGAACAAAACAAAGGCCTTTATCTGTAACCAATATAGATACCAATAATTATTTACGTTTGCAAAGCTACTAATTATTTTATGTTCTACATTCTATAAATACGAAGTTTACTGTTAAACAAGCAAATGCGGTGATGTTCTAGCGTTACTATTTGTAGTGGACAGGTGCGGTACATAAACCGCTATATGAAGGTCACATTTGCATTTGTTATTTGTTATATTAAATAAATTAAACATTAGATCTATCAATATAAATATATATAAAAATATACAGAAAAATATATATTAATAATTTATTTATGATCTTCTTACATGTTTAGGGTAGACATATAGAACATAGTAGTATCTCGTTTTGTACTTTCTCTTTTATTTTACAATCAGTTCAGTTCAATTACTTTTGAAGTAGTCAAAGCAATTCATTGATTTCATTATGGTGGAATTATAGAATCGTTTCACATTAGATGACGGAATCTAATACCGAAATATGTCATGTCAAGCCTGGTAAATAGTGTAAAAATCATAACTACACTTAAACAACACAATTTTATATAAATAAATATTCTTATGCTATTTCAAAATAAATAATAAAGTTCAGTAAATGGCCGGACAGTAAAAAAAAATTCATAATTTGTACATTAGGTATAATTGTAGAATATATTTTAAACAATATTGTTAAAAATAAGTGCTTTAAATCTGAGTTAATAGCTTACTGTTAAGCAGCTAGACTATAAGCAATCGTGAGGGTGTTATTTCTATAATAAAATTTAAGGGCCATCTGGTTTCTTAGGCACCATGTTTACAATGTCTTTAAAGATATGTTTTTTTTGGAATTATATTACCGTTGCTTCATAACTGATTTTGTGCCATTCTTTTAATTTCTTAATTTAGTTAGTTAGTATATTATAGCCAGCCTTGAAAAAAAAAAAATAAATTAGGCGACTGCAGTATATACTCTGTTACAGAAATAATTTGCGCGGGTAAACAAACAGACGTGTACTTTTATAGTCTGTTTGCAGTAAAGATGGCCGCCCGGCTTTCTCTCATTTGTGCATCATTAGTGAGCGGATATGGTACAATTGAAGCCCGCCATGGGGTTGGTCATTTAATCAATATTAACAAGTAAAAATCAAACGTTCGCCGGTTCATCGACTCTTGGAAATTTCTAGAATGACCATTGTTAGGCCGTTGCGATGTATCGTATGTTTATTTCAGTGTAATTTGCAATTTGTCTTTAAATATTTAGGAATTTAAAGCTCTACTAAAAAAGATAAGTCATTAAAAAATTTACAATATATATAATCATATGGACTTCTCTTTTGACTCTTGAAGTTGCTAATTTTTTTAATTTCTGATTTATAATGTTGTCATACAAAAAGTGATGCAAATTTAGAAATTACGTAATACTTATTTAGTAGTATAGTAAAATCATTCACATAAATTACATTTAAAAAAATATAACCTAAAATATCGATTGTTGAGAACTTAATTTTATATTATGTAAGTGTACGACCTTTTTAGTATGCATAGTTATTAGTTAAAGGCTCTGTATGGAAATGATATTTATTAAAAACCCCTTTCCTAATGTAAATGCTTCCGGTGCATTCAACTTTATTGTCATAGGCATATGTGTTTTGTGTTTTATCGAATAAGGCAGACACCGAGTAAAGGCCGAGGGAGAAGCTTCCAGCATTTTCTAGTTTCCAAACATTTTAAACATATAGCTCTACCTATGGCGAAATCCAATGGGAGAAGTTGGCCGCTCAAATAAATGACTCTTAAAAATTGAAATTATGCTTATATAGTAAGTAGTTTTAAGTGATATGAATAGTTTTAAAGAACTTATAGCAAAAACAATTGTAAAAAATTACGTAAGAACAGGTACGCACCAAAATAATACGATAATTTATTTAATTTATAAGTATATATAATATAGTACATTTTCAAATGCATATGAACATACATATATATGTTACATACACACAATTTATTTATCTGTATAATTAAGTACATAACAACTTGGCTATAAATAAGTATCAAATTAATATGCATTGTTAAAAAGGCTCTATATACGGCGTCGAAGCTTATTTGAAAGCTTTTTAAATGTTCGCAAGTAGTACGAGGGCTTCCGGTACATTCACCTTGTATTGTCGAAACTACACGCGTAAATTAGTAAACAATAGGCATAATGAATATTCTCTACCATATTATACTACTGTACAACAAGTGTTTGAAAAAAGATTTATTTTCGTTAAGTTTGTTAAGCTGTAATTAGATTTTGTAGAGCTTAATATGTAATTTCACAGTTGGCAGTTTTGATTTATCTTATTGGAGTGCTCCAAAGTAATTATATGTTGATTTTGTTGAATGTTTTGTATTATCTTGATTATATTATATCTTGATTAATGTTAGCTACACACTTTATTCTACATATAGCAAAGTAGAAAACTTTGTGTTAAGGTATCTCCGCTGTCATCTAAAGACACTGTGATAAGAGGCTATTTATGAACCAATATGGGAATTACCCCATTTTTACTTTTAATAAAAATAAATATGTATATATATATATATATATATATATATATATATATATATATATATATATATAATATATATATATATATATATATATATATATATATATATATATATATATTAATAAGTTGGCTATACATTGTAGCTTAAAAAATTTTGCTTAATTATGTTTAAATCCAGAATGTTTCCACAAGGTAAAAAAAAATACAATCTTCTTCGTTTCCTTAATGCCTCGTTATCACATAATAATACACATACTTAGTTAGATAGGTAATATACATTATTATTATTATATTATTTATAAAGGTAATGAGCTCGATATAGATTTTTAATAATTTAACTATCTGTGAACTTTTACATATATCTTATACGGATCTCTATTTAACTATATAATTTTTATACTATGAGCTTTTAACATATATGTTATACGGATTTTTAAATTTTCAACCGTATATCAAATACCTACGTACCAAATTATTTAAAATACAACAATATCAATATCATAATAAAGTAACGACGATCGCACTGCAATTATAATGTCCATAATATTGATACAGCTAATTGTAATGTGCGTAATGCGTTGGAGACATTAACATAAATTACAAGCAATATACAACCGACCTATCAGCGTGAGTACCAATTACTTGGATATCTATATCATTGGCAGGATTTATTCTACTTCTAACTAAATAAATTATGGTAGTTTTTATTTAGAATATTATATACTATACATTCATAAATGTTAAAATGCATATTGAGGACCGTCGTGGCGCAGAGGCATAGCTGCTGCCTGTAAACGCGACGGTTTGTGGGTTCGATTCCCATTTAGGGAGAATGGATAATTTTCATTTCTTTCGCTCTAGTAACAAGGCATAGTGAGGCGTTGAGTTCCACCACTCAACACGCAATGCCTCGAAAGGCGGAAAGGGGGGAACACTAGGTTCCTACGGTTCCCTCTGCCTACCCTGCTAAGTGCGGGACACAGCGTGAAGCTATAAAAAAAAGGTATAGTTATTTGATTGTTAATGGTGTTACTATAGAGAATACTGCTTTAGTAACAATTTTACATTAGTTAAGTAAATAAATAGTCACGCCTTTAGCGGCTTTAGAGCATGTAGCGGGGTAGACAACTACTTTTAAGACACTCCGTTTCACACTTTCCGCAAAATTTCCTAGAAATCGCATATTAATTAGCGGATCTCAACGCCGCGATATGTCTTCTTACCAGAGCAATGAAATTAAATACTTAATTTTTCCAAGTGGGAATCGAACTGACTACCGTCGCGTTAAACTCAGACGCAGTGCCGCTGAGTTACAACGACCTCTCTATTTGATTTGTGAAAAGTAGTAGTAGTAGAAAATAATTATTCTCGTAAATAACGCTATCGTTGACATTTAGTAAAGGTCAAATAACACAGGTCACAGAACATATGATCTTTGTGAGTTAAACTCGGTAAAGAAATAGTACTGCTCTCTCAAAAACATATATTACTTAAGAAGCAAAGTTTGACAGCATGTGTCTTATAGACAGACTAGAGGGTAAAATATTATAGTATTATGCAACAGGTAAGTTTGAGCTATAGTCTTAAATCAGGTCCTTCAAGCCTCTTTTGGAAATATTATATTTCATGTATTAGGGGAGTAACTAAACGCCGTTCGTTCCGTCTGGGAAGGTAACGAGCGAAAATATTTAAAAGAATAAACAGTAAATTAAAACAGTAGTTAAAAATCGAAACAACATAAAATTAGCCTTATAATATTACAAAAATATCAAACGCTATGTATATATGCATATAAGGACTTATCGCATTATTAATTGCAAAACCTCAGAATAATATGTACATATATAGATAGAACTTTTTTGAAAAAAAAACACATTTCATATATTTTGCGGTGTTTCTAAACCTTCACAGACTAACATAGTTTCGAAAGTAATTTAAAATATAAACAAAAATCAAAATAAAAATATTCTCTATTCAATTAGGCCATTACAAGTCAATTTACATTGAAGTGTCAGTAGTGTCAGTCCTACAGGAAGTTATCACCCCGCCTCGGAAAGCATGTTCTGCTGAGAGAAGCCGTTGAGAGACTGAAATATAACTTACAATAATTATCCAAATAATATTACAAAATTATTAAACGCTATATATATATATATATATATATATATATATATATATATATATATATATATATATATATATATATATATATATATATATATATATATATATATATATATATATATATATATATATAACATATTAATTGCGATACGTCAGCATCAAATTCATCTAGGCAGGTCTTAAGTGGCAGAACCAATTCGTATCCAAGCCATTGCCTATACTAAGTAATTAAGAAGCACTCAGGCCTATAATAAATTTGCGAGCGGCCAGATACCGGCCACAGCGATAGTAATTGAATTGTTTGACTTTTGCATAATTATAATGCTTCCAGCTAGGATACGATAAACATGAAGGAAAACCGATTAGGTGCGTGAAAGCTTATATTAACTTTGAAGCTAGATTGTTACGAACTTATCATGATTATGATAACTATTTTTTATTACATTTAATTATATGATTTTTTTAAAACATCGAAATTTAATCAAAATATCAAAAAATAAAAGCTGCAGATTCTGGCAACATTATTAATCTATTTTGCTTTCAATAAAGTTAATTTCGTGTTTTATGTAGTATATATAACGGGGTAACGGTGTAGGTCACTCAGAGGGTGTCTAGCCAATTATCTGTCCGATATTTGGTTTCCGGCATACGGGTACGCGACCCCGGGACCTCGAGCCACCACTTTCATAACCCGATCCAATCCATGTAAGTGGTGTCCCTCCCCTATATTCCAAGTCTTTCTGCCTCTTATTCCCTTTCCTTTCTTGGTTTCTCCCAGTAATGGGTTTGGAGGTCAGATGGCAATCGCTCCACTAAAAACCACTTCGCCACTCATATGGACCGATTTGACAAAAAGCTGGGTATGGCTAGGGCGTCGCCGTTAAACGACGCGCAGGCACATCGCCCTACACCTGCGATAAGTGGGCAAGGGCTACCGTGTCAAGTACGGGCACGGCTAACGACGTCAATACCCAGACGGAAACTCCGCTTTGCAACATGGAATATTGGCTCTCTAACCGGACGATGCAGAGAACTCGCAGATGTACTCTATGAGACGTCGGATCCAGTGTGCTTTCCTTCAGGAAATTCGCTGGAAGGGCAATAAGTCTCGCAACATCGGGCAGGGTTACCGCCTTATATACACTGGGTCACCTACGGGCAAACACGGTGTAGCGGTAGCGCTTTCTGAAGAGCTTCAGAATGGGCTTCTTGAAGTTGACCGTCGCTGCGACCGCTTGATGCGGATAAAGGTACTGATCGAGGGCGTAATCACAAACTTAATCAGTGCTTATGCTCCCCAGGCGGGTTGTAGCGCGGCTGAAAAGGAGACTTTCTGGGAGCAGTGTGAAGAGGTCCTACTCGCTATACCGTCTACCGAAGCAATCTTAGTTGGGGGGGACTTGAACGGTCACGTGGGTAGGGTCGCTGAGGTGTATGAACGTGTTCACGGGGGTTTTGGATATGGTCTTCGCTTCGAGAAAATATTCTAAGAACCTGCATTGCGTCTGATCTGGCCATCGTGAACACTTTCTTCCAGAAGAAACCTCAGCACTTTATAACGTATAAGAACGGGTCCCACTCAACTCAAATTGATTATTTACTGACTAGACGGTGTCATATAGGCAGGGTGACCAACTGTAAGGTCATTCCCGGCGAAAGCCTGACGGCCCAACATCGCCTCCTTGTCATGGACTATAATGTTACCCCGAACAAGAAAGTAGCTGAGAAACGCAAGCCTAGGATTAAGTGGTGGTTGTTGAATGGGCCGATGCAGACAGACTTCTTGGCGGAGGTGGAGAGTCAAAATCTACTGACTAACACCGAGACCGCTCAGACTGCATGGGATCGAGCTCATTCAACAATCATTGCGGCGGGCAAGCGAGTTCTTGGCGTTACTAAGGGTGGGCGTGTCATCGACAGGGAGACATGGTGGTGGAATGACCAGGTGCAGGGGGTGATTCAGGAAAAGAAGGCTGCGTTTAAAGAATGGCAGCATTCCAACTCTCCTGAAGACAGACTGGAGTACATAGCAGCGAAACGGGCCAGCAAAAAAGCTGTAGCCAGAGCCCGCAGAGATAGTTTGTCGCCATTGTACGATAAACTTGAAACTGTGGAGGGGCAGAAGCTCATATACAAACTGGCTCGTGCTCGAGATAAAGCGACGCAGGATATTACAAAATGTCTTTGCGTCAGAGATTCTCGGGGCACGTTGCTTTGTAGTCATGCCTCTGTGAAGGAGAGATGGAGAAGCTACTTTAAGGAGCTGCTGAACACTCAGCAGTCTTGTAGTCTTCCTCCTGAATTATCTCCTAACCTCGGACTTGTTGCTCCAATAACCCGTGACGAAACTCGTAATTGTCTTCGACGCATGAAGGACGGAAAAGCGGTAGGACCTGACGACATCCCAATCGAGGCGTGGAAATCATTGGGCTCTCTTGGTGTGCTTATACTTACTGACCTGTTTAACCGTATCTTGAATACTGGAAAGATGCCACATCAGTGGCGGCAGAGCTTTATTATCCCTATTTACAAAGGAAGGGGCAGTGTTCAAGATTGCGGTAGTTATAGGGGCATTAAGATTATGAGCCACACCATGAAGCTCTTCGAGCGCATGATCGGCCTCAGGCTCCGCCAAGAATGTACTGTCTCTGAGTCCCAGTATGGGTTTCAACCAGGATCAGGCACTATGGAAGCCATTTTGCCCTCAGAACTTTGATGGAGGCTTACAGGGAAAAAAGGAGAGCTCTGCATGTGGCCTTTTTGGAGTTGCAGAAGGCCTTTGACTGTGTGCCACGTCAGTGTATCTGGTGGGCATTGCGATCCAAGGGGATCCCTGAAGCCTATATTGGGGTTATCAGAGATATGTACAACGACTCCGCTTCAGTGGTTAGGACCGCTGTTGGCGACACCAAGCCCTTCCCGATTACAGTAGGGGTTCACCAGGGCTCAGCTCTTAGTCCGATCTTATTCAATGTAGTGCTGGATACTGTCTCGGCTCACATCAAATGCCAGCCCCCGTGGCTGATGATGTATGCCTATGACATAGTACTCATCGATGAGAACCGACTGATGCTGGAGCGTAAAGTGAACGCCTGGAAGGGTGCGCTTGAGAACGGTGGTCTCAAACTGAATGTGTCGAAGACCGAGTACATGGCTTGCGGGAACCCGGACTCGAGCACCATCCATATTGGGCCTGAGCCAGCTGTTAAGTCGGAGAAGTTCAGGTACCTTGGAGCCGTTATGCATGAGTCTGGAGGCGTCGACCACGACATCCATGCCCGTATAAACGCTGCCTGGGCCAAATGGCGGGAGGTCACTGGTGTAGTCTGTGATAGCAGAATACCACCCAAGCTCAAGGGACTGATATACAAGAGCATTATCCGACCGGTTCTTTTATACGGCAGCGAATGATGGCCAACATTATCTCGGCACACTCAGGAGCTTCACGTCACGGAGATGAAGATGCTGAGATGGATGTGTGGCGTTACGCGGTCCGACCGCATACGCAACACATTCATTCGAGGTAGTCTTGGGGTCCGTGACGTAGCGGATAAGCTCCAAGACCGTCGCCTGAGATGGTATGGCCATGTTATGCGCCGATCTGAGAACTATGTCGGAAGGAAGTGCCTTGACATGTCTGTCCCTGGAGTTAGACCACCCGGACGCCCAAGGAAGCGATGGCTGGATGTCGTGACACAAGATATGAGAGCCAATAGATTGTCCACTGAGGATGTTAAAGACCGTGCAAAGTGGAGTAGGCTTAGTCGGAAGGCAGACCCTGGCAAAAGCCGCGACTAATGCCAAGAAGAAGAAAGATATATCGGGGTAGGCAGAGAGAAGTCACTTACCGCCCAAATTTCAAATATTCCGATTCATATATTGTTGAGTGGCGGAACTCAATAACGCAATAACTTTCTGATTTACTTCAAATTATATTCATACTTATAAATTAATTTCAATAGTTAGGCAGAGTAAGGAAATATAAATAGCTAATTATCTTCGTGTGGGAATCAATCCCACAACCGTTGCGTTTGCAGTCAATTCTGTGCTGCTGCGCCACGACCGCCTGAAATTAAACAGAACCCTCTGCCTACCCGCAAATACCAGGATACAACGGGAAGCTATAAAAAGATTCAAAGTTTAAATATTTTTAGGTTTTTTATGATATTATATTTCTGTTATTAACACCAAAGTAAGGAATTTTTATTTGTAAATTTTTAACAAAAGAAAAGCTGTTCTACATAATTAATTTATGTTGTATATAATTTATATATTTATATAATAAGTAAGATATCATAATCGTGAAGGAAATCCAATTAAATGCGTGAAAGCTCAGTAGCTTGGGAAACGAGATTGTGTCTATGTAAAATGGACGGCTTAATTTGTTATAGTGGCTAATATTTTGCTTGATAGCATATCGCATGACCAAAAGAGATATAAAAATAATATAAATGCTGAAAATTTACACAAATTATATTTATTTTTTATATTTAAGTTTTAGTAAATAATTCGTTATCATTATTTAGTATTTATTAATGTATTTATTAGATTTACAAAAAGAATCGTGTTAACTGAACACTTCGCCACTAGAAAAACGTCCTACATTATACTTCTCACATGAATGCTGTTCTTTTGTAAAATAATTATATTCATGCGCTCAAAGAAGTTTCACTTCAAAATAATTTTATATCTCCAAACAATATGTCAATTATTATAAATTAGTATTTCCATTCTCTTTACTTTCAGCAATGTAAGGACTATTATCGTTATATGTGAATATTTATATAAAAAAAATTATATATACATATAATTAATTACCTAATAACTTCGTCGGAACCAAACTTGCACCTCTTGGAACCGTCCAAGAGGTGCGGGTTCGAGTCCGGTGTCGTTCAAAATTACGTTTTCAACTATTTTCCTTTCCTCAATGGGCGAATAACACGACAAATAATGTTAAAATATTTAAATTAAACAAATAATTGTTTTTTTTTATTTTATTACACAAAATAGTGTTTTGTTCCATTACAATTGGGAAAGTTGAAGTTGATTGAAGTGAACAGTGATTTATCACTTGGTTCTTCTATAATAACTTTCAAAATGTAGGAGATGACTAAAAGAAAATTATACATATATATATATATATATATATATATATATATATATATATATATATATATATTATAAGTGTAGTATATATTATAAGTATATATATATATATATATATATATATATATATATATATATATATATTATGTCAAATAAATAAATAGCTTCACGCTAATTCCTGCACATAGCAGACAGAGAGAACCCAGTGTTAAGACACTGCGTTCCCCGCTTTCCGCCTGTTTATTTTGTGTTGACTGGCGGAACTCAACGCCGCACTTTGTCTTTCCCAGAGCGAAGAAAATTAAAACTCTTCATTCTCCCCGAGTGACCTAGGTATAATCTATCTATAATTCTATATCATACGGTACGTTTATAACACTACGGTACTCCTAGAGTAATACCATAGTTATGTTAGTGGCTTTATTCAAATACATTTATTATTTTATACATAGATAAATCATGTCCATGTTTAGTTATAAACAATCACTTATACTCTATCATTCCAAGGAAGTTATTTATAAATAGCTCCATTTATTTTTCTTTATTATTTGTGTTATAAACAAACAAGTCCACATCAAGCGCATCAATTGGCCTAATTAATTGGATTTGGTGATTCTCAATCTACACAATACTGACAGTTATATTATATTATACATGTATGTATGTATGTATGTATGTTTGAGTCCACGGCTTTTGATTTGAACATGTAACCATCTCGTTTCAATATTACTATGATTCAGAGGGCATTGAAGGTTTTGTTCTACAAAATCTATATATATATATATATATATATATATATATATATATATATATATATATATATATATATATATATATATATATATATATATATATATATATATATATATATATATATATATATATATATATATAATATATTACACCAATACAATTTAAAACAATAGATAAGTATAAATTAGTCAATTATAAATTGCAACTTTTTCTTTAACTCCCACGTGACCTCAAAATGAGACGTGGGCGATCTCAAAAGCTTTTTAGGTGAACTTTGTATGGCGTCGATGATGTATAGTTTGTGAATCGTAAGTAACTACAACTATTGTTATTACTATAATATGTAATATATATATGTATGTATATGTGTTTTAAATCATGATATCGTTTTTAGCGTGTAGCTGATTGAAGGTGACCTCCATTCATGAAATTATTTATATTTAGAAAAAAAATTAGAAAAAAAATGCGGATAATGCAACGTAGCCAGAGGGAATGTGGTGTTAAGACACTCTGTTCCCTGCCCTCCGACTTTTGATACACGGGCTGTTGAGTAGAGTACATCAACGTCTCGCTTTGTCTTGTTACCAGAGACTTCTACAGACGCTTTGTCGGTGCACCACGAAAGCCCTATTATTTATACTACATAGACATTTTTCTAGACTTTGTTTAGAAGGACCATTCAGTGTTACAGAAAAATAAAAAAGAAATATTTTTCATTTATTTATAACATAGCATGTACCTACCCACATACATATTCTACTAAATATATATATATATATATATATATATATATATATATATATATATATATATATATATATATATATATATATATATATAGTAATAGAACAGATTGAGAATCTCTGACGAGAAAGAGCAAAGAAAAACGCAATGTTTATAACGCGGCGTTTCAAACAGTAGCGACTTCAAATCACAGGAACTGTAAATCACCATCAAACGGTATAGTGTTTTAGCCGAATCACTAGCGATTGCTTTTAAACAGTATTGATGACGGAAACTGATTGAACGAAATTGTATTAGATTTTATTTACTGAAAGTATTTCTGTGTCTCTCGCGGCACGTCACAGTATACGAGTATAGTGGGTTCAATGTTCATTTGAGGCAAATTTTTTATTTTTTTATTTTTGTAATTTTTTTTATTGTATCTCTTGTTTGTTCACCGCGTCCATGCCATTATTGTTCTGGTTTCCTTATTTTTGTATTATTATAGTTGGAGTTTTTTGGTCTTAAGCAGTTTTAGTGTGAATCGATTCTCTATGTTGTGATTGGCCGACAGTTGTTGTCAACAATATCTTCAGTTGTTGTCTTCGTTGTTGTTGTTTTCGTTTCCAGGTACCTTGTTAGTGACTTTATTGCGTCCTCGTCTCTATTCGCTAGGTGCACGACGGTAGCGCCAACTAGCGGTTACAATTATGTCGGACATTGAAATGTCGAATGGTTGGCATTTAGCACGAATAGTAAGTAAACAAACAATAATTTTATTGAAATAGCATAATTTACTGAGATTTTATTCGATACTGTTGATCGTTTTTTTGTTTTCAGTCTAAAATGCCACAATCAGTAAATTTCAGGTAATATACACGAGTTTTTTTTATGGCTGATTTTACGGAAAATAAATAAATGTAATCGAATAACGCATTTCATACATATTGCAGACGATCTTTTATAACTGTGATGGCATTAATAATGCAGAGGTTTTTTGTGTAATTTAAAAAGTGATATTTCGTCCGACAAAGTTTCCTCCCACCTCCTACTTCGCACCCAGCGAATAGTAAATAGCAGTCATGGAACTTTCGTTTGCCCGACGAATAATATTTAAATTATTTAAATTTTCTCGCTGTGTTAAGATTAAGTGCGGGGTTAAGTTCCGCAAGTCAACACGAAGGTAGGCAAAGGCAGAGAGTAGACTGGCTACTACAAGACTTAAGGATCTTGATACTGTGTTCTCTTAGCACACTTTGCTCTGTGGTGGGGCTGCTTTTCTTTTTTTTTTACGTGACTATCGTAATTTGGATTCGTTGTTATTATTGTTTACTTTATATCGTATTTTTATATTTTACAACAATATGCAGAGTAATCTACTGATAGGTCAGAGAGATTTCCGTGCAGAAAATAGAAAACGGAAAAACATCGATGATGAAGACGCTGGGATGATCAGTGATGATACTGGGTGGAATAATTACAACAGTGGTACTGATAATTTTTGGAAAAGGAAAAGCGGAAAGTGGGGAACGCAGCGTCTTTACACTAGGATCTCTCCACTTATTCTGGTAAATGTGAGATGTGGCGTGAAGCTTGCACTAGCATTTGCCCGCGACTTCGTCCACGTGCACTTATCATTTATTATCTCTCCATTTTATTCCGTTAGGGGAGAATTTTGTTTTAATTTCTAATCATAAACTTATATACTAATTTTTATACTGTTAAGTCCGGAATGAGAAACATTCCATAAAAATTTTACCTCTTTAATTTTCCCTTTAGGGGAGAATATGTCGATTTCGTCTAAATAAGTCATTTTTAATTGTAATCTAAAACTATATACTTATTTTCATACTTCTACGTCTAAAGATGAGCAAATTCCATATAAACTTTATACTCCTATTTTAGGGGTAGAGGTTGAATTTCTAAAAACACTTTTTTAGTGCTCACTTGCATCATGGAAGGAACACTTGAACCAAATTTCAAGTTTCTAGGTACAGTTATTTCGGATGTGCGTTGATATACCTACTTAAGGTTGTCAACGCATCCACATACTCTCAGGTTGTAGATGTCTATGGGTGAGGGTGTCCACTTAACATCAGGTGGTCCTTCTGCTCGTTTGGCTTCTTACATATATATATATATATATATATATATATATATATATATATATATATATATATATATATATATATATATATATATATATATATATATATATATATATATATATATATATCTGTCAGTCAATCAGTCAGGTTGGCCATTAATATGTATAGCTTATAAACTAAAAACACTCAGTACTCCACATTTTGCCAGAATTCCCAACATTACGTGTTGAAAGGCTTAACGCTAACTTAGAGCGGTTAAATGAAAATAATTTATTCATCCGATTGGGCATCAAACCCACAACCATCTCGATTACAGACAAACACGAGCGCCACCTCCGCCATAATTATATTTAAATAAAATCTATTTCTATTCTACAAATAATTTCAATCTGTTTCTTAAAATTCTTTACTAATTGTGTTCTTTCATAAGAAGTCAGTCATAACACCTCTTGACTCCACATAGATCTAGTAACACAATTTTTTTACTTAATAGTGATAATTGCTAATTGTTGTAGCAACACGTATCGGTGCTCTCAGTACACTAATTAACTCACATTACCCTGTTAATTAGAAGTTGGACTTATTAAGTATAAATTAACATTGATATGTAGGTGGGCTTAATTCGAATGTGAACATAATTATTTAATTTTTTTTATATATGACAAATTGTAGCCCGAATTCGTTTTCATTGGCTATGAAATTTAACATCATTTTATATAATTTTCGTAGGAATTTAAAGCTTAAAAGCTTGGTAGCTCCAGGCACCAAAAACACCGCAAACACTGTCTACGTTCGGCAGTCTCTTAGTAACGGAAGAATGTTTTACATGTATATATGTTTTTTCAGCCTAACAATGTATCCCGTATAAATCAGGGTGGGCAGAATGAGATCTAGTGTTAAGACACTCCGGTCCCCGCTTTCCGTCTTTCGAGATGCGGAGTATTGAGTGCTGGATCTCAACGTCCCTCTTTGTCTTGTTACTAGAGCGAGGAAAATAATTTATTCTCCCCGAGTGAGAATCGAACCCATAACTGTCGCGTTTATAGTCAGATCCTCTGTCGCTGCGACGCGACGCCCCTATAGGTACTTGTACTTATATTGATTGGTGTAATTTACATAAAATGTTCTCGTTAAATAGAACCTCATAAAAGAACTAAATAAAAGAGTTAAATATCAAAGCTTTGCCCAAAAACAGTTTAATTATTTAACAACAGAGATTGCTTTTATATTAACATTTTCAACATTTTATTAACACTACAAAAAATATTAATATATCGTTATGTACTTTTTTTATAGTTATGTATAAAAACATTATAAATTTGAGGAAGTTAATTTTTCCCATCGTTCCGTTACCGAACCATCCATGGCCATAGAAGTAAAAGCGAATTAACTTTTTCCATCTGTCCCCTTGGCTTGGTTTACATAGTCGTATCACGTACGAGTACCTATATAAGGTATAACAAGATAACTTTACTGGACACGGTATTTAAATCATCGGAATTTTATACGCTTTTTTTTCTGTAATTTGCCTTAAGCACAATGTAAGTTATATAAAAACCTCGACGTATGTACGTGTGGCATATGATTTTATGAAAAATTCAATTATTGCCTTCTTGAAACGCAATTGTATAGGTATGTATGTAATCGGTAAAATGTTCTATTACTTTCGATTAAACAAAATACGAATTTCAAATAAAATAAATGAATATAAATAATATATAAAAATATAATTTGTGGATCATATACATCCCATCATTCTGTAATTTACGTATATAAACAGTATATAAACAACTACCTAAATAAACATTATGAGCTAACACAATAAAGGAGGAATGGCTATTAAAACGGCCATCTCTCTGTGACATTAGAATGAACAGAAAAAAATATGATATTATTTAAATTTTTATATTATTCTGTGTCATTTTTTAATTTAAAAAATTATGGATATATTACGAAATTATGTCACTTTATAATTTATTGAAATATAATGTATTAGTTAAAATCTTTAGATCATCTTCGTCCCACAGATACAACAAATGGTTAAATTGATTTATTAAACAATAACCTGTAGGGATGTACCTAAGGTCAGTTTATTAGTGCGAGAAAACATCTTAATCTCATGTAACAAAGTAGGTATCATTGGCCCACAATACGAGATGGACAATTGAATAACGATTGTAACGCTCACTGGGGTTCGGGGATAGTGATGGGCTCGTATCTTTATATAATATGATAATCATATATGTAATTCTAGTAGATTATTGCATTTGTCAAGCTCATGAATGAAAAATCAAACGATATATATATATATATATATATATATATATATATATATATATATATATATATATATATATATATATATATATATATATATATATATATATATATATATAAATGCAAATCCTTCGATGTTTTTGGAAACCGGACGTGAGTTTCCAAAAATGTCACCAATTACCAAATTATTTAATATATTTAATTAATTATTAATTTATTTATTTAATATAAGATCTTTGATATTTTATCGATATTTATACAGTTGAAATAAAATAATTTAAAACCGGATTAATCGTGTACTTCAATCATGGTCTACTGCAAATCCTTCGATGTTTTTGGAAACCGGACGTGAGTTTCCAAAAATCTCACCAATTACCAAATTATTTAATATATTTAATTAATTATTAATTTATTTATTTAATTTATATCGTATCATAGATACGATATAATACAACTATAACATATTACGTCGATAGAAAAGCTATATTTATTAACTGTGGTTAGATAAAGTGCAGACACGATTGCCAAGAAGACATTTTGTTGATAAAAGTTGAAGGACAGAAGTAAATTTTAGTGATTAAAATTAGGATATCATTGCATAATATGAATTTAATTAAAATATTTATTTAATAATCATGACTTATAATTATAAGTAAACAAGGATTTAGTATAAATGACCCTGAATCAATATTGTTAAAGTAAATACATTTAAGGTCATTATTGATATGGAAAATATTAGTAACAGGTCTTTCTGTAAATATTATTGTACAGTTTAAATGTTAGAAGATATTTTTTTATGTCATACAAAATGTAAACAATGATAGGAATGAAGACGTCGAAAAAGGGACTTGTAGTAAATTATTTTGTTAAATCATGAGAGAAGAAATTACTTAACGCTCCATGGATTCACCGTGTGGGTGCCGGGCCCATTATGTTGCAGTTTGAGAAGCAACTGTGCTTAAGACTTACGACTAAAGTGTAGGCTGTAGGTAGCTGTAGGTGTATTTCTTAAGCCACAATATTCAGTAAAAAATTAAAAACAAATATTTCATAATTTATGACCTACTCGATTTATTAAAAGTTAGTTTTATTGGAAATTAGTTATTATCGACATTTATTTGTAGGACATCACACGCATGACGCACAATCGGTGTAATCGCTGGGTCAAGTGGATACGGGACTCTATTTGGCATTGTACTAAATCGCCTAGTGTAATCTAGTTCACTAAGATTTGCTGACTAGTTATCTATATACATATATCTAGGCTAGGCTGAAAGGTAGAATATGTCTGCCTTATGATAAGTGTATATTTATTACATCAGATAGTTTAGTACGATACCATCGATAGATTCAATATATCACAGATTTCTACAATAGTAATTTAATGTGAATTAATTTATATCGACTATGGATACTGATATACAACAAATATTTATTAATATATACAGTTAGTTATGTGAAAGTTGTAATTAAAATATATATAATACTATTATTAATATTTAACTTTATTTTATAAAGCTTCTACATCCCGTTAAACGTATGTTATTTTAGAATACAATAAAATATAACTTATGTAAATAGGAATTTGAGTAAACATGTGAACGTAATCAAAATCACTCCTTATGTTTATGACCCCCAATAAAATAGAAAAACGAAATAATGAGAAATCATGTTGACACGCTCTTCCCGAATCTCTATCCGAATTCAGTAACACTTATCAAAGTTAATAGCGTTCGCCTCACCAGCCATTATATTTTATGTTCTGTGATGCAATCGTGGAAATGTGTAGCTTCGTTAGACGACGGTGTCACGTGGAGTTCCTATTACAGTAACGGGTAGCGTTTGTTTATTAATTAAATCGTATCAGTTGATTTTTTTAAGTTATTGAGCATAGTAAAGTCATGTTGGAAAGAATTATTAGTACATATAAAAACCTTTTTGGTGATTGTTTTCATAAAGTTATAGTATATTATGTTATAATATTTTATTGTTAAAATTTTTATTGTTAAAATGCAGCTGTAGAATTTTTCGTGCGCTCTTCTCAGCAGTATTTCCTTCCGACCCACACTTCTGACATTTCACACTATTGATATTCTTATAAAAATTGTATTGCTTACTTTGATTTGATTTGAAAACTTCACTTAAAACAATTGTCCAAATGATTTTTTTGGCACGCTTATAGTTTTTTCAATAATAATGCTTATATAGTACATTAAATCAATAAACAAAATATTACACACACTCGAATATTTATTTAACAATATAAATTTTGTATAAAGTGACATCGTTGCTATGGTAACACGTATTTCACGCGTCAACGGGTCTTCTAGTTATTCTATACATAAAGCTACTTTAGTTTTTAAGTAGCTTTTAGAATAAAAGCAAATTTCTATAGCACACAATTCTATACACTTATCTATAACGTACATACTCGTATATGAATACAAAACAAAGGGCAGTGTAAAATAACATTGTTGCGATGACAATTACAATAAGTTGCATCTTATGACATCTTCTTGTATTCGGTAATATGATAAAATATAAATATCACTCGCTATCTGTTCTGAATTCTCAATACAATTGTGGAGGCGATTGATTTATTTACATTTTATACATAGATGTATAACGCTTGCTTGATATCGAAATACGTAGAAAGTTTTTTCAAGCCTATAGTTATGTTGCGACAATTCAAATATATATTTTAAATTTATTACTTGTCAGTATATTTGTAATAGTCGGGATAAGCCTTGGGTACTACATCAATTTTGATAAGACACAGGTGTGAATTATCAATTACTCTTGTACGCTATGTGTTCATTTTGGTTTCTGTTGAAATAAAAAAAGTTGCATGCACCAAGCAGGTCATTATTTTTTTTATAGTCATATATTATATATATAGATATTTTGAGCTTTTCCAAAAAAAAATCCCTTAAATAACCTGTTAGAATACAATATTTAACACTAATTACACAATTTTAACTGTATCTCTATGTATAATGAAAATAATATATTCCACGTTAAACTGTAAACGTGATCAGCGCGCAGATGTCAAGGGCCATCAATAAGCGTTCCCAGAAGCGAGTAACCAATTGTGTCCGATTAAGATGATCACAAGCCAATTGATGAGGTTTAAACCACCGGCCGGTATTAGAGGCTAGTACACTAAACATATTTAAATACTAGTATAATTAATATTGCTAAAAAGCTAAACGGTACGGGTACGGGTGCGGACCGAGAGTCTGTAGTGTTGTAATCAAAATAAAAAAAATAAAATATATATATATATAGATATATATATATATATATATATATATATATATATATATATATATATATATATATATATATATATATATATATATATATATATATATATATATATATATATATATATATATATATACATATATTCTTATGGCAGTGGGTTACATTTTTACTCAGGAAAATATTTTCCAATATCAAACTTTCTTCGTGCTTTTTTTAAAAAAAGTGATCTACTTATACTAAATAATCTCCTTGTATGTTAAAAAGTTATTGCTTTAAAATTATTATAAAAATAAAATATTCGTCTAAAAACCAGATAAGCAATGCGATATTTTTTTTTATACTTCAAAAATATATAATACACTTGGCAGAAAAAATAATTGCAAACAGACAACAATACACTATAAATATATTTAAAGGTCCGGTTGTAAATCTCTTCCGGTGTCGAAAATTGTAAAAAAATATATATAAGACCATTGTCATACAGTTTAGTATTCATTCGATATGCGAAACGTCTGTAAATCGAGATGTGAATTTGAGATAAAAGCTTAATAATGTACAGTAGTTGCATTTAAAGTGCCCAAGCTCGAAGGTAAACGTTGCGGCGGATATAGAATGAAGCTATGATTTGTTCTTTTTTGTATTAAAATTTGACGACGAAGCATACTTACGAGATGGCTTGGTCAACATTTGTGAGTTTAAATTTCATGTAAGAGAATAATAATATTTTCTTTCTAAAAGTAGTAGAAAAAGTTATTGTTGTCTGTACATGAAATATATATAAAAAAATATATATTATTGAAGGTATTTATTACTGTAATAGTCAGTACTGTACTCAAAACAATGATTTTTAAATTTTTCTCTGTTTGTCTGTGCGTTTGTTTTATTTCAATCGGTTCATAAATTAATGAGATATCACTTTATACTATTTTATAGGACGGAAATCTAGAAAATAAATGCCTTATTGAATTCGCTGTAACTTTAAATTCACTTTCCTAAATAACAAATATTATAAGTTATCTGTATTTCAACATATAATGTAATATTTATTTATATTTTATCTACACATTGTATCCCGCACATAGTCAGTCAGGATAGGTAGAGGGAACCGATTGATACCCCAAGGACCAGGTATCTTTTGAAGATTTCCCCTACGAAATAAAAAAAAAAAAAAAAGGTAGAGGGAACCGTAGGCAGAAGAAATTTAGTTTTAAGACATTCGATTCCCCACTTTACTTTTTTCAGGCATTGCGTGTTGAGTGGTGAAACTCAACTTCGCGCTTTACCTTGTAGCCAGAGCGAAGAAAAATGAAAATAACAAAATTCTCCCCGAGTGGGAATCTAACCCACAAACCGTCGCGTCTACAGGCAGACTCTATGCCTCTGCGCCACGACGGTCCTCTTATACACATATGTGTATGTACATATAAATATATTATCTAATATTCAAATGATTTAATGTTTTCGACTTATTCGTGTTTAGTTGTGATCATTAGTAACATTGTCAGTGTAACGAGACATGCAAGCTTATGACCCACTTCCCTTTCCTCACTCATACAGAAATAGCCGCGACAAATTTAAGATGTTTTCACGAATTTTCATGATACTTACTAAAGCTCTAAATATTATATGTGCCTATATCAATTTTACTTGATATATATATATATATATATATATATATATATATATATATATATATATATATATATATATATATATATATATATATATATATATATATATATATATATATATTGTTAGTATGTTTTTTTTTTTCTTTAATAATGTAATATATAAATGATTATATGAAAGTTTTATAGACATAAATGTAAGCAAGCAGTCAAAGCATTTACATATACACCAGTGCCAGTGCATACACAAATACATTTAAAGTATAAAAAATGCACAGGTACATTAAAATTTAATATAAAATTTATGTCTTCAGTTGATTTGACATTTATTTATATGAAACAAGGTATTTTGGTAAGAAAATGCTTGTAACAAAACCTGCCGTTCCAACCAGCAGATAGCTTAGCTTCAGATTTCAGTTTTTTACTAGATATGGGAAAAAATATTTTATTGTGTATAGAACGTATGTTCTTCCGAGTGGGAATCGGACTCGCAACCAGAGTCCCGGTCCTGCTGCATGACGCTGAGCCAACTAGTAGCCTAGAAAAGCAAATTACCTAGTCGTAATCGATCTCCTACATCTGTTAGTAACAATCGATCATTTGATTAATCGTTATACATATATACATGAACCGTTTGTTTTGAAAGTGGTGTATGTCCATTTTTGAAAAAAAAAGAAGCATTAAGTACGATGATGATTGCATGATGCATGATTTTTTTAATGTATTTTTTTATTTATATACTTTTTTTTTTAATTTCTTAACAAAATAAATTTTAGGTTTTGTACATTTAAAAATTTACTTTGCTTATAATTTGTCTACATTTTGCAATTAACATATGTGAGTTAAACTTGATTTTTTTCGAAATAGGAAAAAAATAGACTTATGTCACTTTTAAAATAAACGATCCATATATTGAATCAAATATATCGTATATATAACTGAAGGCCGTTCCTTATCGAATGCACTAGCTGCATACAGATACGTTACTCACTGTTATGCAATGCGGACCAATCCTTATATGTGTTGGGATGATCTTTTATTGATTAGACGAGTTGTTTCAAGGTTAATTTTAGTTTGTATTGTATAATGTATAGAATTAATGAGATTTACCTTACTAGGCGTGAGTAGTATGATAACTCGACTGACATACATTAATTTATCATAATTTGCTTTTTAGTTAATTGACTACGAGTGATGTCAAATTCAAATTCAAATAATTTTATTCAAAGTAAGAATACATGATTCATTTTTTGAACGTCAAAAACATTACCACCGGTTCACTAAAGATCAGCGGGACTTTTTTTTATATGTATAGTCATTTACAATTATATAATGATTCATTGTTGACAAAGACACGCTCGCTCCAGTCTATAACTGGAGCGAGCATTTCATTCCCAAGGTGTGTTATCATTTACAAAATTATTAATTAGGTAATAACATTTAACACACAAACGTCTTTTCACAATTTTTTAAAATTGTGGTGTCGAACATTCTCGGACGTTTTCTGGGATTCTATTTTAAAAGCGCACACACTGTCCCATAAAGGAATTGCGGACTCGATGCAATAGAGTTACATGCGCGGTAAGTTTCAACCTATTTCTAGTATCATTATTGTGTACATCGCTAATTTTAGTAAAATCATTAATATTTTTTTTACATATAAAACATTTTCGAGGATATATTAAGACGCAAATGTCAATATATTGATTTCTTTAAATTTGTCTCTTAAAGATCCCTTTAGGGCTTAAGTTATAGATTGAGCAATTAGCTCGCTTCTTTTATAGCTTCACGATAATGTCCCGTATATAGCGAACCTAGTGTTAAGAACCTAATGTCAGTGTCCCCACTACTTATAGTAAATTTTAATTAAAAGAATTATGTATGCAAATTGTCAGCTTATGACATGACATTAAGTTCTATGTTAATTGTGTAATGTAACTTGTCATAGTAACTTAAATTTGACAAAAAAAAAAAGTTGTGATTTTATAGTTAATGAAAGGCGGTAAATGGAGTGACTTTATGCCTACTTTGCAAAAATACAGAAGAGATGTGAATTAAAATATATGTATTGCGCTAACCAAAATACTTAGGCTCTAACTTACAAGTACTATCAAGATATTTTATGAAATTTTAAAATATTACTTTTAAAATCTGTGTTATAAAATTTAACGTACACTATCTATTGCCTATGGTATAAAGAAGTGAGCAAATAGCACTGTCTAGCCATATTAACATCCTTAGAATAGCAAAGCTTCGTAAAAGTCTGTTGCAGAGGTGTTAACCGCGCATTGTAACTTTTACCAATTGTAAACAATTTAATTTTAATATGTCGTTACGTAAATTTACATACATATCTAATATTAGAGTTACTTAAATTGGTTATAGTACTAAGAAATTTGATGTAGTATTTGGATTTAAATAACTTTGAAATATAAATTATATGATAAATTAAAAGATTTACGCTGTTCTCTGCAAAATAGACACTTACAGCAGAATAGACAGAGGAGACTCTTATAGCAAAGACAGACTCTTATAGCAAAATAGACAGAGGGAACGTGGTGTTAAGACACTCCTTTACCCAATTTTCGAGAGATTGCGTGTTACCGGAGCTCAGCACCTCTTTTTGCCTTATTAACAGATCAAAGAAATGAAAATAATGCGCTTCCTCAACTGGAAATAAAACCCGCAACCGTCACGTTTACTTAGATTTTTAGTTTTTTTGTTTAGTTTAATGCTGTTAGCCATGTTGGCCTTGCGACACCGGTTGGGGAGGGAAGAGGGTACTCTGTCCCTGAGAAGTAGCAAGCACTATCGTGTTTGCTTGAGAGGTAACGTCGGCGCCAAGGGCGCCCCCTGCGGGACTCGAGCCTCGGCTTGCGGCCGACGAGCGGGCTGGGAGAGAGTTAGTGGCTCCGAGTTTAGTAAGACTGAAATTTTATTATTATTTAAATATTTAATAGCTGTGGTTGATTTTATCTTCGTAAGTATCCTTATTTCTTTATTGAGAACGTAAAAATAATGGTCCCATGTCAAATGAAGAACTTATCTGAGTCAAATTTTCATTTTTGATTATATTTGACATTATGTATATATATTTAATAAATCAAAATAGAAATCTATGGAATTTACTTTTAATTGTTATGAGCCAAATGAAGGCCATGTCCAATTACGCATTGGTTGGATAGCACGTAGGAGTAACGTTACTTGTAGGCGGAAACACCGTAAGGAAAACTTCGTCCAAGAGAGAATCGGATTAAATTACGTGTGTTCCGTACAATTAGTATTTTACTTAAATTTCATTGTTTCTGTTACTTATTGAAAGATTGATTTTTTTAAAGCGAAAATATAAATCTTATGCTTAACACAATTAAGTTTAAAATATTTTAAAATTTTCGAATAATATTTAATGTAAGTAAAGTATTAATGTTGTTAAAAATATATATATTATAATACTAAATCGGTTTCATTTAAGAATTAATTTATTGACATGTAAAAATTACTTCATTTCTCATTAATTTTTTACGATGTTTTAGTACATAAAAATAGATATATTAATTTAACATTGCAATTCAAATCTAATTTTTATTAAATATATATTTAAAAAAGAGTTATATTTATAAATATACAAAATGGGCCTCATTTTTCATAAACGTCAAACTTTCACACAAAATGCACGGGAGCCACCAATTTGCAATTATGAGTACGAACGTGAGAAATACGATTATAGGCATTGTAGTAACGACTTTATAACTATTTTATAGCCAATTACTCCTTAATAAGCATACGTTTTCAAATTTTATAAAAGAAATATTTGTATGGGAAATTCAATTTTATTATTTTACAGCTAGAGGTGCTAATTGTATAGTCAAAGTGAGATAAAAGTTATGAGAGCTTTAAACAATTTTTTACTCCATAGATAAAAACTTAAAGACGTTATTTCCCTGTAGCTTCAACAAAATAAGCTTAAATTTCAATATTACCACGTAATAATACTCGATAAGGCATTTTAAATCATATTTCCACAGTAAAAACGGTTATATTACAGACTTTTCTTTACAAATGTAATTTTGCCCACTGTACACAGTAGCGTCCGCGTAACGCGTAACTAATGACTTCCTACGGTGCGCGCCTGTCTGTCTGTCACAACGTATCGGGAGCTTTTGACATGGATAGAAAAAGTGGAAATGGATTATTTTTCTATATAAATGTACATATTATAATTTCAAGTATAACAGTCATGGTGGATTTATGTAATTCGATTTGAAAGGTATTTAAGCTTACATATTAAAATATGTAGGTAAGTAAGTAGGTAATATAATAGGTAAGGATTTAAATTTATTACACAGTTATCTAATTTATATTTAATAGGTTTACGTTTAAGGAAATTTTTAGTATTATTATACCTATATCACAATTAACTCGTGTTTTAGCTAGTGAGAAAGTCGTGGAACATATTTTTGTAACTTAAACTATAACGTAACAAAACAAATTCGTCATATATTATTTTTGGGGTGTGTACGAGAGTGCTATGAGAGGATTCGTCAAAATTTCGACCGGAACGGGAAAAGTACTGATTTTTACGTTTTATAGTTTATGTATCTGCAGGTCGTACAATTTATACGCACAAAAGTAGTCTTAAACCATTTTATAGTCAATATTTATAGCCTATATTATTTACTTATATACCTATAAATATTTATACCTACCTGTTTATACCTTGAAGTTGATATGTAAAATAATGAAATTGAAGCTTAAAAACTGAATTTAATAATCATTATGAAATCTAAGCAAATTTAATAATTGGATAGCCGAAATTTGTAAAATCTCTCTATATTATACCATTTGCTAATTACAAAAGTGTTCAAATTCATTTCCAAATTTGTATACATATAATTTTGTTATTAAGTTTATGAACAAAATATATTAAAAAAAATAATTGACTTCCTGGCAAAAACATCACGTTCAAGCTATGGAAATATTATATTGTCATTCGAGTTGCCACACATCAATCAAAATTTGAAGTAATTCGGACGACGAATGAAATAAAAATAATAATAAATTTTATCAGCTCGTAAAGATTATTTGGCTAGAACATTTGGAATAATTTCAGAGGTGCAGGTTCTTATCTTTCTGGGTAATTTGTTTTGTGATCAGAGGGCTAATAATGTGCGTATTGATGATCACTTTACAGTAGTATCCAGCTTGTTAAGTTCAATTACTAAGCTAAGGGCTATTAGGTGAGCTAGGGCGGTGCACAATAAATTAAATTAGTTATTGAAAGCTCTTATAATATAAACAAAAATCTAATTTTATAATTAGTTTACAGGTAATTAATTAAAATATAACGATGGCAATCTTTACATAATAAATAAGATTAAATATAACAGCAAAAATACTCTTTAAATCACAAAAAATTTGTTTTCCGGTATGTGGTAAAATATAGACATTTACAAAAATCATTCTCCACGCATCATTACCTTACAGGACATCGTTAAGAATTGTCTTTAGCTATTTCAACCGACGTATAGTCGAACTCAAAAAAAAAGTTTCTATATTCGGAGTTGAAAAAAACCCGATACAAGCCTAAGACGGACGGATGCGCACGCGTTCAAAGTACTTTTTAACAATTAATAGTTTCCTCAAGCTTATTTCCTACTTGTGTCGAAATGTCGCCGCGAAAAGATTAATTTATTTATATTAGTTATATTTTGTTAAGATGCTGGGTCTTACATCCGGTTGTGTTGTACCTCCCCGTTTGAATGTCATGCCGTGGATTCAAAGTGTTTTGACACTTCAATAGTGACCGCAGGAATAGCTAAATGATTTCCTAGAAAGTAGGCAAATGTGCGTAAGAAATGGTAATGACATTAAAATATATACAATGGCAGCGATAATAAAATTTTAGTACTTATTATTTTTTATATAATGTATCTAGCTATTTACTTGTATGATACAATATCTTACACAGAATTATATTAGTTTAATTTAAATTTGGGGAAAATGCTTTTTTTCGGATTTGTATATCATTCTGATTTTACATGAAGATATCTGTATGCATAAAAACTAACATAATTTATAACAGTTAACGAAAGTAGCTTCTAATGTTGATATTTATTTTACTTTTACGGTTTTACCTTTTTGGCTAGCTAGCTACTAAGCGACGATTTCAAACTGTCAATGCCAACAAAGTCGCAGTCTACACTCGTATCACATAAAATTATACAGTGCATGCCATATTTAAATATATCATAATCTTTAGAATAGTAATGCATGTTGTAGAACAGAAAGTCATAAAGCAAACATGAATTAATCTTTCTTAGAAGTCGAGCAAAACAATGAACGTACAATGGCAGATATACCGATTTAATAGTAAGCACTATAAATCTCGAGTTAGCGCCTTTCCATATAGAATATTTAATGAATCTATCACCGACTTGTTTGACCGTGGGTGTAGTGGGTAGTGACTTCGGGTATCATACCTAAAGTCACATGTTCTTTACTGCCTATGCATTATATACATATACATACCTTATATACATACCTGTATGTTGAAGTTTTCGTGGGGCAGTTGGGCAGTGTCTGATTGTAAGCGCCATAATTGCGGATTTTTTCCCCACTCTTGTAAATCAAATTATGGTATTGTGATCAGCTGTTTAACATATAATGTTTGATTGGTTCACATCACTAGCTTCTCTTTGTCCACTCTTCTATATGGCGATACAACGTGAAGTTGTTGTTTGCTTCTCGCTTCGCTCGATGTAATCATAACAATGTCTCCTACGATTATACTTATATAAAAAGTTGTGTATTTTTTTAGTAGTACATTTATATATATATATATATATATATATATATATATATATATATATATATATATATATATATATATATATATATATATATATATATATATATATATATATATATATATATAGATATAGAATCTGTCATGGGTCATACGATATGAACACGTGGACAAAGCCTCAGTAAAAATGTTGTGTAATATATAGATAGATATGTATAGATGTAGATATATCTTAAGCAAAAAATAAAATAGCTATTATATTTTTGTTTGTGTCGCAAGTATAATTTTTGTGTGTGATCATTGTATTGTGGTTATTGCGTTTGCTAGAAGTACTATTAACTGGTAAAATAATCGATAAATTTGTACATTTGTACAATTTGACAAATATATGTTAAATTTAATCCAAATTCACAATCTTGTATATAAGATAAATGCTCAAACATATAGAGATATGTATAAAGAGAGGACAAACATGCACACTTCACATCGTAAATATTAGAGACAAAAAGATGAATGCAAAGCGTACATAGTGTGTGGGTGAGTGCGACGTAACATATGCGACTTGATACAGATATGTCATATCGCTTACATTTAAAATTGTTTTATACAATAAAATACTGTTAAAAAGAAATGTAAAAATATTTTTATTTACTCATTGATCGTGGGAGGTAGGCAAGGACCTCGGTGAGTTCTTGAATAAACAGAATTAGGTTTAATATAAACATATTTCGTCGATAACTGGTTCCAAACGCGGTACTAAGCTCCGCCAATAACACACCGTGTCCCAAATTCAGGCAGAAACCGGAGAGTGGAGTGTCTTGACAGTCTCTTGGCACTCTCTGTCAACTCAGCTAAAAAAGGATGCCTGTAACTAAACTTCAAGTATAGTAATATAAAATGTAAATAAAATACTATAAATATCTAAAATATATTTGGAACACAGACGTATTAAGATTTCAATATTAATAATCTATTATTAGACGATTCATTTATAAAGTCTACGAAACATTTATCATCGTAAAAAAAAAAAATCTTGTTAGCAGGCATTATACAAAATATGATTTTAAATCATATTTATGTTTGTACAAAGATCATCAATTCGGTTCTCAGATATGCTAGTGCATATTAACTTTATGCAAAAGCGGAATATGGTATTCACAATGCAGAAATTATTTGCAGTACTTAGCATTCAAAGCTTCTTATTTACCAAGTAGACATTATGATGTTGTATTTGTTTATTGATTCTAAAAGCGTCGACTTAGAATATGCAGATTTTAATATTTTACTATTAAGGTATATTCAAAGACGGTTTAATATATTTTTTCTAATTTGAAGCATTTTAAAGAGTGAGCATAGAGAAACTAGCTCTCTGTCCTCTAAAAGATCTAAACATATGTTTTTTTTTATAATCGGGCAATGGAACCGTAACTTAATTCAGATTAGAATTTACAACTACTTGAAAATAAAAATAGTAATGTTGGTTAAATATTTAGTATGGTAATAATAGTAATGTTTCAGATTTATCATAATGATTGTGAAATTATAAAAAAATATATATGTATAAGAAAAACAAAAACTCGACTTCACAAAAAATTAGAAAGACAAATCATTTAGAATGTTGTGAAGAGTAATACTAAATAAATATAATAATAATTTTATAAGCCATACACACGGACAAATCATAGTGTCATTTGTAAATTTAAAAATAAAAACCCGTCACCTTTACCATTTGATTCATACAAAATGAGTGCATACGTTCGCAAAGTTAAGTTTGTCAACTTTTAAAAGTTGTACTATAGACAAAAAATGCATAAAATAGATATATGGAACCTTCGTTGTGTGAGTCCAACTCGCGCTTGACCGAAATTCGTCTGTTTTATTCTAAATACATACATGCCACTTTTCATTCAATCACTATATTAAAATTAATGGTTACTATAACAAACTCGATTGTAGAGTATAATTTCATTAACAGTTTCAATCGTAACGAGTGTACAGTGCAGTCTGTGGGCGTTTCTAATCAATTCGAGAAATGATGTAGATACGTAAGATGATATCGTACTTATCGACAAGTTTATTAAGATTTTTATCTAGTTCTACTATCTTGATAAGGTGAGATTAACTTTCCCAACACTTCTATGGATAAACATCACGAAGCTCTTTTATTGTAGTTATAGGTAAAATAAGATTATTGAATTTAGGACCGTCGAGGCGTAGAGCCACAATGTCTTCCTGTAAACGCGACGGTTTGTGGGAGAATGTATAATTTTCATTTTACTCGCTCTGGTAACAAGGCAAAGTATCGCGTCGAGTTCCGCCACTCAACACACAATGCCTCGAAAGCCGGAAAGCTGGCTATGGAGTGTCTTAACACTAGGTTCCTTCGGTCCCTACGGTTCCCTCTGCCTACGCTGCCATGTGCGGAATACAGCGTGAAGGTAATTATAAGATCATTAAATGTTTTTGAATTTTGTATTATGGAAATAATTTAAATAGTCACAGAGTATTACAATTGTAAAGATGTTTCATTATGTATGAAGAAAAGTAGTAGTTTCTATTTATTTTGCATACAATTTATCGATTGAGCTCGAGAGATTTTATTAAAATATTTTGCTTAGCATGGACGACACTCCGTTTCTTCTTAGTTCCCTTTCCATAAAATACAGTAGTGACACAATGATAACAAAAAATGCTGACGCTGTTTAATTTTAACAAAAAAAAGAAACTACGTCAAATATCGCAAAAAAAATAAGCATAAATACAAAATCTTTAAAAGTATATAAATTATAAAGTTTAAGTTAACACTTCCTTAGAAAGAGCCGGCAGCCCGGCACGCGCCTAGCGTACAGGAAACGGATACTTGTGATCGTACATCGACTCGTAGAACAAATTCGTTTGCCAATGATTGCCTCTCGATTGATTGATGGATGTGGGGCTCGGTTTAGAATATTACGAGTAGTCACTATTAAGACTGCCACTGTCACGTTATAAATAAATATACTTCTATGGCTCTATATATTTTAGTTTATGCTTTTCGTGTATATACTGGGTGAGGAGAGACCTAGTTTTAAGCGGTAACACTTAACGTTCAACTGAATAAAAAACTCAAAAGAAGAAAACAAGCCCCCAAGAGTAATATTGAACAAGAATAGTATTATAATAGAAGAATCACAGTCGCAGTTGGTTAACTATAAGTAAGTACAGATAATAATTCGAAATAAAGATGTATCTGGAATATTTTATATGTAAAAGCAATACCTAAGATCTTGGCATTTCGCGATTTTACACATATAAAAAAAAAATTGTACTGGAAATATCGCGTATATTTTAATATATTTTTTAGAAACTTGAGTACGTGGTCATTTGCAATAAATAGAATTATATCGTTAGTCATTTCAAGAGAGTATACCGTATAAGTCCGTTCAAAAGAGTATACTATCCAAGATTATTTTTTATGTGATTGGTTTTATGTATCTCATATAAATGACTGATATTTTAAGTCAAAATAATATTTTGTTACATTGGAAAGTATAAATATTTAGCAAAAAGTACGGCGTTGAGTTCCGCCACTCAACATATAATGCCTCGAAAGGCAGAAAGTGCAACACTAGGTTTCTTGACCCTACGGTTCCCACTGTTTACCCTGCTGTATGCGGGATACAGCGTGAAAAAAACTCTCTTTAACTAGATTAGCAATTTGAGAATACATTTTTGCTAAGCCATGTTTAGAACGCATAAAAATAAAACAAGAAAATAGAAAAAGAAAGAACAGCGAGATTGTTCACAAAATTTTACGCACACATTCAAAATATCTTCATATATTGCCATTAAACATTTGTAGCATATTATCGTTGGAAACATTGTAGCATTCTACGGAACCAGGAAGTATGAATGTGGTGGGTAGATAGGGAAATAGCGTAAAATTGTTTTCTAAGAAGAACAACTTCATGTGTATCGACGGTTCCTCATACTTAATTATAAGTACCATTTGCATTTAAACGTATTACGCCTTAAGCGGAGGAAATAGTCACTATCCTGCTTTTTTTTGCCTTAAAGGTTAAAGATGGAACCTAGTGTTAAGACACTCCGCTCCCTACTTTTCTCCATCCGATTTTCAAGACATTACATGTCAACGCCAAGTCCAATGATTTATATTGATTTTTTATTTTAATAAGCACACATACACAAAAAAAATACCAAATTTATTATTTTGGGTAAAATATAAAAAAAAAATATTAGTACCAAAAGAACATCTTTACTATCTACGTTCATCTATTAATAACAGAGTCTATGTAACATATTTGTTCGTGTTCCCTCGAATCTCTATCTACATTAACATATAACGCGAAAACATAAAAACTATTAATCAGAAAGCAGAATAAATCACACGTATTACGTAATACGACCGTTGGCTTTTCTTAATTTCCACGCAGACATTAGGTGTGAGCGAGACAGCGATAAAACAACAACGCGAGCTTGGTTATGAGTGAAAGGGATAGAATATTATACAGAGTTTATGGTACATGCGCGCGCGCATCGCTACGCTGAAAGCTTCGATTGTCTTCAGTTTTAACTCAAACGTTGAAGCGCGAGGACGTGCATCTCGTTGTGTTTACTGAAAAAATTATCGATATCGTTTTAGCGGGAACTTAATCGTGGTGTGACTTTAATGTGAGTGATTATCTCCGTTACTATATTCATTAAAGTGACTAATTCAGTGACATTTTGTGTACGCGGGAATTATTCTAGCACCGATCTTGGTAAGTTTAATGTTATTTTAGGGTATAATTAAATATAGAACGTCGGTGTATGAAAATATAATTAGTTTCATATAAAACATGAATCAGAGTTAGCTAGAAATGTACGAATTGTTCGCTTCGCTGGAAGCTGTGGAATTTGAAACACATGTGTAGAGGGATGAATACTACTACATGTGGTATTGCTGATGTTAATTTAAAAAAAAGGATATTTTGTATAATAGGTAGTTTTGTATCTATGCTCTACTATATTATGTATGCCTGCGTTTATTTTTTTTAATTAGTCCAAAAATTTCCTTCATTATTTAAGGAAATGAAATTTTAGGAATGTTAGGAAATAAAAAATTTTTGAAGATTTGCAATTTTTTTATATAAATGTATATTATAAAATAAGCTAATACATTAATTAAGAGCCTTTGCACATTTTCTTCAAAACATGCTAAAATTTAAATAATAATTTAATTATTATTCGTTAATTAGATATTTCTACAATTCTGAAATTTGTATTAATTTACTGCATTCATTGTATATAAATTTAGTATATATGAGATATTTTATATATTTCTCATTATTTTATCATTTTTTTTTATGGAGGTCTATTATAAATTGTATGAGTCTCGTGAATTGTATTCTCTAAGAGTTAGTAAGATCTATTATATTAAAGTTAATACTGTTTTATATAAAAATTTAAAAATCACCTATCAGTTCAATGCAAGAATGTCTCCTGAACCAATTTCAATTTTTATTACAAGTATAGAAATGGCAATCCTAATGTTAAAGCGAGGTTCTTGGGCATGCTTCTCGGGTACAGTAACGTAAAAAAATTCAAATTTAAAAGTAATAATGAGACCGTCGTACATCAGCAGCGTCTGACTGTAAACGCGACGGGCTTGGATTAGACTTCCACTCTGGGAAATGAATTATTTCCATTTTCTCGCTCTGGTAAGTAGGTAAAGAGTGGCGTTGAGTTCCAGCACTCAACACGCAACGTCTGTAAAATTGGTAGGTCTAAACACTGGGTTCCCTCTGCCTACCCTGCTACTTGTGGGATATAATATAACGTAGAACTATTAGTTAAAAGTAAAAAATAAGGTACGAAATAATCGAGGATCGATCGTTTAAGGATATATCCCTTTATTTTAATAACTTTTCATTCTAAGACAATATAAGTCAACATTACCTCCGAAAGATAAAACCTAAAGCTACACTCATGTAAAGTTATATTACTATTATAAACAAATTGAATTATTAACAGTATTTAATGGTGAATGTGACAGTTGTGAGTTCGATTCCTACTTGTGGGAATGTATTATTCTCTTTTCCTTGCTCTGCGAACAGGACAAAGCGCGGCGTTGAATTTCCACTGCACACAAAATATCCCGAAAATTGCACTTAAAGTAATGACAGGAGTGTCTTAACACTAGGTTCCCGCTGTCCATCCTGCTATAAGCGGGATACAGCGTGAAGCTAAAAAAAAAGATTTATAATAATCGGCTAGTAATAGTCCAAAGCCTATTTACGATATACATGTATTCATAGCTACCCAAGGCGACCCAAGGCTAGGCAGAGATCCTTAGCATGCATCCCGGGTAACGCAACACGTGGTTAACAATGAGTTTTTGTTGCTAATGGACAATGGATGGAATAAAGCGTTCATTTTATTATTAATACTAAATATTTTATATATATTTTTGCATATGTTGTAAAGAAAAACTTAGTGGAATATATGTTATTCAATTTTAAGTATTTTCGTCGTATGTCCTAAATAATAAATTATAATATTTTTTCGAGGGTAAATGACGACACAAGCACAACTTGCTGAAAGGGCCTTCCAATTAAATATTTCTGTACTACTATTAAAATAAAGTATACATTGAAGTCAATTATAGTTAGCGTGTAGTTAAAATTATTTACATAAAGTATATTTTACAATTGAATAATTTTTAAACACACAAAAATTTAATAAAAATTAAACGAATTTATTTAGTGAGACATCTCCATTGTTTTCTATAGTCCATTATCTTTGCCCACCTATCGTGTGCCAAACACGTGGTAGGACCTCAGCAAAAAAACACAAGTTAACTATTTCTTGACAGACGTCTTAATTTATCTATTATAATACAAAATTTTGAATCTCCGCATTTTCCTGGATGATGATAAATCATTTTTTAGGGCTTTTAAACAGATTTTGTGTTAAAATAAATATTTTTTAATTCCATATGAACTAGAGTTTCCTACTGAAAATCGGCGATGATTGAACTAGCTTCGAACTTACATATTAAAATTATAGTATATGTATTATATTTTGTATTTTATAGCAATATACGTGTTATTTATTTATTATTAAATCTCATCAGTCTAAAGGAATATTACTTTTTGATTAAAACATTCCAAATAAAAACTGTATATAAACATATATGCTATATTTTAAATGAAATTCCTTTAACGGATAAATGTTGATCTAGTCGGGACTAGCCACGGACTACTAAAAAGTATAATAAAAAAAATATACACAATTAAATTGCAAAAATCAAATATTTTATTACAATATACTCGTATGTGATAATTAGACATTTCTCTATTGAGCCAATATGTAGCCTGTTTGAATATAGTTATCTATGTTTACAGTAATTAGCTTACTTGCGTTTTAATCTAATATAATTGTAAATTAAATATACTGTCCATATTATTAGTCATGTTGGTTTATTACCATACAGATAGCAAGTTGTGTGCCATATAAAATTGTTCATAAAATTATATTTATAATTTTATGAAAAGTAAAATTTATGAACGTATATATGGCTTATGTTTTAATTTCATTCTTCGGTCTTCGCTTGCTGACCAAATTTAACACATTGCTTGTTGAGTGGCGGGACGTAACTCCGCACTTTGTCTTGCAAGACCGAGAGAAGAAAATGCAAAACTTGGATACCGTCACCCAACAAGCCAAACCAAACAAAGTGTAAATCTACTAGAAATCCCTTCACTTTACTGTTCAAAATATGAGAAACTATGTAGCTTTATTAGCTTATATTATCTAAAAATATACCAAAATTATATAACTTAACTATGTAAATATGTTGCTATGAGTAGGAGGCGAGCCGCGGATATGGTTTCTGGAAGGGCTTTTTTTAGCCCTCCAAAAGAAAGCTAAAACCCCTAGGGCGGCTCTACTCGCCCTCCTTAACCGTTTGCACGAACATTTTAAATCATTAACAAATAATCATAAAAGTATAAAAAAAAGAGAACAAAGAAAGGCATAGATAACATTCCATTCCACAGACTTTGGAACTTTAAAATACATCAAAAAAATTAATATACTGGAAAAGTTGGTATTACATTCTCTCGTTAATACAAAAATAAACATATTGTTTATATAAATGAATGAAAAATAACTGTTTCCTATCATAAAGATAGTGTGGATAAATCATCACAACTACTTTATCAATTCCGTCGGTCATTAGAAATGATCAAAGAGATGTACGGAAATAAAACGCCCGAAAAAGCTAAATATTTTTGAAGTTCCAAGTAAAAATGACGATAAGCCCAGTTCGTTAGCGTCTTAACCTACATATGAGTAAATTTGGGTATTAAGAGCTGAATCAATGGGTGCCATTGATAAAGTGTGAATAAAAAATGTATGTAGCAATGTCTAGTGAAATTAATGCTGATTTAACACAATTTTAATTTGTCTGATATATATATATATATATATATATATATATATATATATATATATATATATATATATATATATATATATATATATATATATATATATATATATATAAATAATAACTAAATAATTAAATTAATTTATTAATTTAATTTACTATTCAATTTATATTTATTTTTCCAAAAAAATATATCGAAAGCGTAGAACAGAGTGTTGGGTTAAAGCTAAAGAAAAAAATATATACTTTTAACCTTCGCACGACTAGAAGCAAACAGTGTACGTCTAATAAATGCTCTTGCCAAACCACGAATGAACCTTTATCTGGAATTCAGAGGAAATAGTCTATTCTAACGCTTTAAGACATAAAATCTCACGTATTATTTATTCAAGTAATATTTGTAACAAACAAAATAGAAAGACGATTGTAAAATTAAATTTTCACGTGCTAGCTAAAACGCAATTGAGCTTTTCCAAAAAATAAATCTGTTGTAATTGACATTCATTCATATGAAATAAAAAATAAACATCTCTGTTACTGTCGTTCTGTCAATCTCGTTCATTGTTTTTTTTCATTTTTTAATGAAGAAATGTAAATGACGCAGTAAATAAATATATGATTTTTTTAAAGTGATCTTGAAGCTAGCATTTCTTATTGAAAATAAATATACTTTTCTTTCGCCTATAAACAACAAATATACAAAATTTAAAACAGAAACATCTTAGTGGTCCATAACACTAATAGCTTTCTTACGACCGCTTTTCGCGAAACATTAAACAAATGTAAATAGATCGCCTCATGTTCAATATGACGCATTATAATAAAAACATTTATATGAAAAATCGCCTACGTTTAGTTCAGTTCAGGTCTTTGAGGACGGCATTTCAGTTGAATTCCAATCAGTTCGCCAATATCATACTATATGGAGAACTAACGAAGGATCGGGGTAACTGTAGACCTTAGAAGATTGCATGTTAAAAAGAAGATCTGGACAAGACAAATTTGCTATCCGCTTAGATCAGGTTCACAGAAACACTAGGTTCCCTCTGGTTAACACTAGGTTCTTAGGGGCTATCACACTCCCGCTTTCCGTCAAATTTCGAGACATTGCGTGTTGAGTGGCGGCACTTGATGTAGTATTTTGTACTTAATACATATTTATAATGATTACAAATAATATGTAGTTTATTTAGAAAAATTAAGAGAAAATTCATAAATATTAAATAATGGATCTATGGATTTTACGAAATTGTCATATAGCGATATATACCGATCGTCAAGCTCGTTTGCGGACGATGAAATATTTAAAAAGTTGTATATAATTTTTTAAATTACATTTTGTTAGCATTTATATTTTTGTATCAAGGTTCATCGTATTCTAGCATAAAATCTCTGGTCATAAACAATATTTATACGTAAGTACACATTTGTGAGTAGAAGTTTATAAAGCTGAAGAGTTTGTTTGCTTGAACGCGCTGATATTAGGCATTACCGCTTTGTATTGAAATCTTATTTTAGTGTATAACCCACCATGTCTGGACTAGAGTAGTGTTATAGTCCACCACGCCTGGACTCTGTGTCACATAATTCCTTCCTTTCTCTTTTTTATTTAACCATGTGGTTAAAGCCGCAGGTAAAATTTAAATTATTACATTACCGATTTTAAATACTATTTATAACTCTTTGAAATAAAACCATTAATTATGTTAATGAATGATAATTCGAGAATCAATAGCACGAGATAAGATTGGAATCTGCTAATAGTAGTAGCTCCAGGGCGTTCCATGGCCTCAGCAAAACTACCAAGCGGCCATCCAAGGAACTAAAAAGCAAATAAATATAGAGTCTAGGACTATTGTATTAAGGACTTAAGTATTAATTAAATTAAAACTATTAAGAGCGGAGAGGCGCTATTTTCGCAGCAACTATTTTTGTTCTAAGGAATTAATGATTTATTTATAAAGTAAACTACTTGTGGGAAAATGGCCGCGAAACTCGCGGAATGTTGGAATGTACGTAGTGATTTATTGTAACAATATCATTTATTTTATTGTAACAATATCATTTTGAGATGGATTCCTCTATAGATATAATTGCGGAAACAAGTGATAGACGGACTGGAATACAAATGTCTCTTGAACAATAACTTGTATGCTTGTAATTAATAGTATTTGAGTAGCTCTAGTCAACACTAACTACATGCCTGGGATTCTAAAGCAGTTTAATTGATTTAATAACATTAATTAAAGTATAAGACAACCAAGAAGAGCTTTATGTGTGTAGAGAATACTTATTTTTGCAAAATTATGAAAGCTTTTACGTAAAATTTTTAGTAATGGTATTAAAGCTTTTAAGATATATTATCATAATAATTCCATCTCTTCCTATTTAAAACAGCTACACCCAGAAGCATTCGTATGTGTGATTTAAACCGACACTGTGACTTTCTCTGTATCAATCGGCATATCCTTACTGCTAGAATTAATATTACAAAGGCAGCCTTCAGCTATAATATAATATGAATATCGGCATATTAACATATAAATAATATTTCACATCACACGTAAATTTATAATGAGTCCTTCAAGTTCTAAGTTCAATGGGTTTCCTTGAATTTTAATGCGACCACATAAACATGGGCATTGCCTAATTTATATGTATTGTAGATATATACGTGTATTACGATATAATATTCTAAGTACGTTTCAGACTTGGTGTGCATAATAAATTAGAAATTATGGTTATTTTAGGCTCCATACCAATAATTGTACGTCATAGGTTCCGTATTCTATTACTTATATTTATATATATATATTATATATATATATATATATATATATATATATATATATATATATATATATATATATATATATATATATATATATATATATATATATATATATATATATATATGATTGTCATGTCTAAGAATGAAGGCGACTAGATCAGAAGTGGTTAATACTTAAAGAAATATTTTTCTTATCTTCTTTTAAATTAAAATATAATTTATAACAAAAGCTTGATATGATGTTTACAAGGATTTTTTTTTCATGTCTAAATCTGTTTGATTGTTGTTATATGGAGTTAGAAATATCACATATAAAATATTCTAGTCCTTATTTTCCATTTAAAACGCTATTTATAATAATATGAACGGTCGTATTTTCATTAATTTTCCGAATTGGGACTTGAATCTTATAATCATCACCTACCATGTTCGATGGTTCAATCAATATAAGCTTTTATTCCGGCGACACGACATTTGTATGCAAAGCTGCACATATATGGATGACATAATATAAGGAGTAATGTACTAGCCCATATCGGCTAGGAAAATATTTGTATTATATCATAGAATTCGTCTGTACCTAATGATAAATTCAATTTTAAGCATTCCTGTAAGTATTAAATATATTTGTTTGTACTTTTTAGGATTATAATTGGTAAAAACTGGATACTGCTAGCCTCCGTTGTCAGTCTATCCGTCCGGCCGTCTGTCTGTCTGTCTGTCACCAGGCTGTATCTTATAAACAGTGGTAGCTAGTGGTGTGGTACTGGTGTATTTACTTTGCCGCTATAAAAACAAATACAAAAAATTCAAATATTTAGTCAGCAGAATATCTACAATCATGAAATAGCTACGGAACCCTTGGTGGACAGGTACTATTCGCACTTGACCGATTTATTTTTTTTTCCTGTATATAGCCGGGTTGATGTCGAAATGTATGAAACTGCTGTTCACCCGTTTTTAGTAAGTTTGTATATTAAGCAGTGCAGTAGTGAATTTTATTCTATGTGAAATATCTAATGATGTTAAAATCTGATATAAATGACTTTTTTTTATTTTATTTTTTTTTATTCTCATTTTAAGAGCTGAGTCACTGGGTGACTATGTTGCTCTGGTTAGTAGTTACAAATAAACTTTAAAATATATTAGTTATACACTTGCATACTATTTACGCTTACTTATATTAAGCATAAATGACTTGATATTTTTTTTATTTTTTTTTCTCATAGGCACATGACAAACATAAATGCGAGGCGAATATATTTTGGTCTACATGAGCTATCACAATAAAATTATTAAAACATTTTTATACTACAAAGAGATAATATTATGGAACAAAAATATATTATATATAATTCTGTATTATAGTCGACATTATTGCAGTTGTACTTTTCATAAATCTTTAGTTTTTGAAACTACAAGCTTTATTACGTATGTTACAGAGAAAATATAGTGCCCATACTCACCGCTTTCCGCTGAAACCTTATTTACTTACCCGACCTGAGCTTTTTTTATGTAAGCAAGTCATTTAAATTAGAATGTGAAATTATTTTATAATAGAACAAATAATCTCTATATGCAAAATTCATATTCTATAGACTTAACCATATATGTAGTTAATATTCTTATTGTAGCAGCCGACCTTATTTCTAAGAGCTTCGTTGTTTTCTAGCAGAAGAATACTTATTTTATAAAATCCTGGAAGCATATTGGAATGTAAATTCTTCATATAAATTAAGAGTCTTTATCATAATATTAAGGTTTTCATTTAATATTCTTAGAAGTATACAAGTTAACAACGTAACTAACGTAACGCAAACGTAACGTAAATAACAACGTAATAAGTTGTAAAAAGCATATGAAAATTTCGACGCAGCTTGATGACGAAATGAGTTCTTCATCAAGCGGTTCTTGGGCGGTATCCGTGAGGCGCGGGTTCAAATTACAGTATGTTAAGATTCTTATACGATTTTTTTGACGGATATTTTCTATCTTAAGTGTAGATTAACTCTTTAAAAATAGGTTGAAAGATGCAAATTTTTTCCTTTTTCATCACAAAATTCGTCCTCGCAGGATTCAAATAATCGATAATGAAAAAATCTTTAATTATTTCAACTCCAAGTACGTGGAGCACGAAATAACTATAATATATTAATATAATATAGTATATAAATCATATACTATAGTATATTAACCTACTAAATTGTGTGTAATCTTAATAGTTCCGGAATAAAGTGGCTATAAGTGACATACGAACAGACAGATTCATTCTTAACACATATTTTGATATAGAAGAAAAACAATTAGTAGTACATCAAACGGTTTTCACCTTGCATTTATGTAGATTACATTATAAGTGATCGAAGCTTCCAAAAGTCCTCATGTGGGTGAGCCACCGCTCACATGGCTGGGAAGTATGATACTGCACAATAGCACTAACAATAAACATATATATAATTTATTTTGCCAACTACAAAGGTTCCTACAATGCAATAAAAGGAACAGTTCGATATAGGCTCGAAGTAGAGGTCGTGTTGGTTCAGATATCCGCCTATATATCATCGCTTCCTTTACGATAGGATATCATTGTTCGTGTCAAACGGTCGCATGATTGACATATTGAGTGTGCTATATCCTTAAGACATTATAGATCTAGACAGATTAAATAGTGAAAGTAAAATAATATTTTTATATCGATTAATATATAACAAAAAAAAATATCTATAAAGTAGCACAATATAGAAATAAATACTACACACCTATACATACATACACACATAAAATATATATCTAAAAATAAACATATGTACATAAACGCACTAATTTAACATAAATATTAAATTAATAATCATCAATTATTCTTTGCTTTAAAAGCTTTATTTTAAGTTATCTTTTTAATATTGTCTCTATTTATGTTATTTATGTATTTTTTAAATTTATATATAGCTTAAAGCTGTATGTCTAATAGTTTACGTATTGAATAACAACACCTTACAACGATTACGATAACTACTTCTAGAAAGCATTCCAAGTCATCAAATAGGATGACCACAAAATAACCGCACTGGCATTATACACTTTATAACTAATGACGGTCTTTTAGATAATATCCTAAAGCTTTTGAAGTATTAACAAAAGGGCTAAGGGAAGATGCCGACAAAAGTACCTGTGTCGTAAAGGAAGTGTGTACGCAACGTAATTTTTAAGTGAAGGACGAGTTGCTTTTAGATTTATAATTAATTTTAAGTATATGTTTTATTTAAATGTTCATCTACAACTCAAGAATAAATAGAAATAAATTAATTTAATAAATAAAGTTATAAAGTTATAGCTATGCATTGAATATATTGATTTACGACTAAATAATAAAAAATAATAAAATATAATGGTAAATGGCGGAACACAACATCGCTTGTTGTTATTAAATAGTATTTTAATATTGAAATAATAATAATAAATATAATGTCACGAAATTAACAGATAAAATATGTACTGTCACACTGATGTCAAAATTAAAATAATGGAGTGTAGGAAATGATTCTAGCTAAACAAACTTCTAAGAAATAAAATAGGTCATCAATGCTTCTGTCGTACAATTAGCATGCAATTGTGTTAAATACTTTTTTAATTGACATAGCATAGGTACTATGAGAGTAAGTGAACTAGTCTATGAGACTTAAAAAACAATCTAGATGTAAATTATAATAATATATATAGGATATACCTATCTATCAGTCGCGAAGTGTTCATATAACACGATTCCCATCGGATTATCAATAAAAATTAAAAACAAGTTAATTAATAATAATTAACAAGACAAATCTCACTCTAAATAATTTATTTTTCATGTCATAAAAGCCATAAAATATTGCTGAGTAAATAAATTACGTAAACAAACCTCTATTTTTATTTTATAATGATTGAATTTTTTAATGGTATTTTTTTACATACCTTTACAAAAATAACAATAATATGTGGATCATTCATGTAAATATAACTATGATTTAATTATTATCTGTATAATGTAAGGAATCTAAAAGAAAAGAAAAGACTGTTGTATTAAATATAATTTATCATAAAAACTCTTTGCAATTCTAAAATACATGGATTTGTATCATCCTTTATATATTGTAATTAAAAATTCTAGGACGGACACAGATCAACAGTACGTATATTCAATCATCAATAACTTCTAGATTTCTTTTTTCTATATACTTGTCCTGCTATATGCGGGATACCGCGTGAGGTTAAAAATAATTCTCCGTATGTAATTAGTTTGGGGCTGAATTTTATAAAAGTTTAGTAAGTTATATATATATATATATATATATATATATATATATATATATATATATATATATATATATATATATATATATATATATATATACTGTAAGTTTATTCACTGATATTTATATTATATCTATTACTAGAGCGATATCATAATTATTATACTACTATTTTCATATTATACCAATGTCCCATGGAACGAAAACAAACACACGGTAATTCAATAAAACAAAAACGGTCAGTGATTGCTTCAAATCACATGAGTGGAACATTATCTTCGATTGTCCAACGACGATAAATATTACGAAGACGCACGGAACGAAGCGAAATGTACTTTGCTTATTGGGGAATAATAAACCTAAGTACTTTAAACTTAAGGATCACATTCTATTGGACATAAAACCCCATGCTTGTTCAAATATGTCAATTCAAAGTACATCTTAATTGGAGGTGATAGAGTTGTTTCTTCAATGGCAATAAGTAACGTGAAGTGTCGTTAACGTTCCGATATACGCATGAGACGCAATAAATTTCAATTAATGCCGCCGACAGGCCTGTATTGTCTTACAAAGAGATTTGGCTATGATTTCTTTTGGTCGTGCGAACTTTTTCCCATTCATTAGGAGGATAATATTATTCATTTTTTCATATAAAAGTAATTTATGAGCAAATTTTTGATTATTTATTGGTTGTTTAAGATTTTATATATTTTCAAGGCGTAGCTTATTTGTAGTTATATTTTATATTATAGATTATATTATAGTGATATTAGAAAAGGTCTTATTGAGACTTACTATAGGTATTTTTATCATTTTTTTAACCTGCGTACATATGTTTAAATAATAAAAAAATACAAAGCATATTTTGTTAAGAAATGTAGAAAACCTTTTTTATATAAACTACTTTTATATTTTATATAAATTGTTAATTTGTTAGTGAACTAAAAAGTATTCAACAAATCTGTATTAATTGTCAAAGCTACATAAAATTGTTTATAATAACTTTTATAATTTAAAAATAATTATAAAATCATATTAAATTTGTAAAGTAGCGGGTTCAAGTCTTAGTACGTTCATGTTTTGTAAATGTTAAAATATGGCTTAAATTACCATTTTTTAATATACATATATATTTTGTTTAACGTAAATACGTGACAGTGACGGCGGAAAGCTCATTTCGTTTATATCATATATATCACGATTCCATGAAATCGCGTCCTTTATCGACTTTATTAGGATTCAATGCAGTCTAATGTTATATCAATCGTGCAGCGGTCGTTCTCATTGTATTTGCAAGCGAATAACTACATTCATTATTATTCATCTTTTATATTTTTGTTGCCGACAGCTTTTCTTTGAAAGCTTTGGTTTTATGAGAGTTTCTATTTAAAGTATAATAGGTAAAATAAGTCACTATATAAATATTTTTTTTATTTATGTTTAAAGTACACACTGGGACACTAAAATAAATATATAACCTTTTTAGCTTTACCGTTTGTAAGTACTAATAGCAGAGTAGTAGTCAGACAAACTCAGTAGAGGACTCTCTTCGTTCTCTACTTATCTGTAGAATTTTCATTTTTTTTTCTTCTTCTTCTTCTCCACTTTTCACTCGTATTTGCAGCTGTTTTCAATTTATATTTAAACTTCAAACCATTGTTTATAATATGGTACGTCCTAAGTGAGCTATTAAAGAAATTTTCACGTGTTATTTTATACATTTTTACAATAGACAATATGTCTAAATAACATTTTACAGTGCATTGTCACGTAAATGATCAAAGCTGTCGTTTTATGTTGTAAATGATTATTGAATTTTAAACTAAGTAAATAAAGCTTTGGAAGTGCTAAATTATGTTAAATAAAAATAACAAAAGGGGTCAAAAAATTATTTATAAATACTTATGAAGTTGTTTTTTTAAATTTTTATTACATTTGATTTTATTTAAAATTTCGGTAAAGTAACTATAAAAGCCCAATGTTAATTAGAAGCTTATTTCTCTGTCAAAGATCATTTAAAGGATATAAATGTGTGGTAATAAGATCATTTAAATTTCATTCGGGTATAGCTTCCATTATATTACCGTCACATGGGAAAATCATAATTTTTATAATGAAAAGACCAACAGTAGAGTTTTCTGGAAGCTCTTCTCAGAAGAACTGCTTTCTGAACCCATGGTTTGGCCTTATGTTCCTTCGACAATTTAGATTTGAATTTATTTATGAATATCTGATAGAAACATATTTTAAAAAGGTAATTAAAGGTATTAACTTTTTTTATTTATTTGGAATACGAATTTTCATACTGATTTCGTAAAGAACAGTGTTGTGTCATGGATAAGTTTGTCTTATAATTAGATAGTTAAAATAATATTTGATTTAACTTCCATTGTAAAGGTTATATATATATATATATATATATATATATATATATATATATATATATATATATATATATATATATATATATATATATATATATATATATATATATATATATATATATACTAGTACTAGTTAAAGTAGTAGAACTCAACACCGAGTCGAAGTCGTCGATGACCGACGCAAAGAACTCACAACAGACACTACATCAACATTGCTTTAAAGTAAATAAATGAAATGAAGACAGTGCTTGACTATAAGATACACAAATAAAAATTTATTTTTTAAGTATTCTTGTGTTTATTCCATTTCAAAGCTGCATGTATCATAGACAGAGACACCTAGAAACAATAGTGTCATACAAAATCAAGCACAATCGGATATTACATCTATTACTCAATAGAATATTTAAATTTTACCTATTTACTCTTGACATTTTGATTAGTATTTTCATCAGAAAACGTTCTCACTTCCTTGTGCGTGTCGTGCATTTTGCTCACTATCTTATTGTCTTTTTCTCCCCTTTGGAATGTGTGGTGCGCGTGAGAGGGACAGCGCGACGTCTACTTGTCGATCATCTTTATTCGTGGTGGCTATATTATAGCTTCCGGTCGTGTTAAGTCATTGACTCAAGAAATGGTGAATTACTATAGTCCTTGCTTATGTAACAATTTTAATGTTGTTGAATTTGTCTTTTATATCTCGATTATTATATTGAATTATGTTATTTTTTTAAACATTTTAGAACTTTTTTTTTTAACCTAGTGTATTCGCAGTGGGTCAGAGTTTGGTTGTCGAGGACTTCCTTTTTTTCTTTGGCGTAATGCAGTGGCGGGTTTCGCTATTCAAGACCCAATACCCCTAAAAATGAATATAAAATGGAGAGCAGAGTATCGTAACACTAATCTGCACCATATTTTACAAGCGTACGTACAATTTAGCGTAAGTCAGTCTTATAAAGTCTATACTTTTCTATAGCAGGGCTTGCAGAGGAAACATTGCGTGTTGAGTGGCGGAATTCAATTCCGCGCTTTGTCTTGCTGCCAGAGCGAGTCATATGAAAATAATCCATTCTCCCCGAGTGAGAGACGCTACGCTGCTACTTATTTTAAAGGTTTTATTTCAAAATCCACTTCATACGAAAACCACCGTTATATGTTTATAGCATATATATATATATATTATATATATATATATATATATATATATATATATATATATATATATATATATATATATATATATATATATATATATATATATATATATATATATATATATATATATATATATATATATATATATATATATATATATATATATATATATATATATATATATATTAGGTTGCGACTTTCGAAGAACTGTGCGGTACAAACTCTTTTGCAATTTTCATAATTACACGACATTAGCTTAGTATGCAAAACAGCCACTGCTGCCACTATTTAAATTTTACTTAATATAATATAATATAGAAAAAAGTTATAATATAGAAAAAAAATAATATAATATAATATAAAATTAATATAATATATAATATAATATAGAAAAAAGTTATACTGTTATCAAAATTATAATACGGAATTGAGATATCACAACACCGGTCATTTTTCGACTAGAAGGTCAAATGACGTAAAGAAAGAAGGTCGAATAAGTATTTCTTTCCCTTCCCTAGTTAGGAATCGAACTCTTAACTATCGCGTTCCGAGTAACTACGGCACGATGACCCTAAGATTCAGATAGAGATCATTTTAAATACTAACACGTTGAAATTTGTATTTTATTTCTCTGACCATGAGACAAAGCAGCGGCGTAGAATTACGCACTTAGCAAACATTATCACTAAAATAGGTATCTAAGCACAGTCAAAAAGCTGTTTTTAAGCACAGTCAAAAATAATTTTAACGTGTATAGTAAAACTAATATTTTTTAATCGCACCAAGATGGTGTCAAAAGGTCTTTTTAAAAATATAATAACAAAAATAATCAGATTTCTAAAATATTGTCACATTGTAAATATATATATACAGCACAGTACTCAAACTTCTCCACAACTAAACTCACTTGTAAAAGAAAAAAGAAAGAAGTTACTTAGGTACTGTCCTAAGTAGCTTCTTTCTTCATGTTATTTATATATTTTAAGTTTTTAAATTAATTTTGACCCCTTTTTAGCTGTTGTTTTGTTACTAAGCATTATTAAACCATATTAAAGCGGTAACGCAGTCTGTCACAGTGCTCTCGCTATGCAATGAACCGCAAAAGATGGAGTCAAAATGGAGAAAAATAAAAAGACCACGATAAACAACCCGGCCATGTGTATGTATATATTATATGTGTATATTATGTGCAATGGCGGCCTTATCGCTGAAAGCGATCTCTTCCAGGCAACCATTATGATTAATATTCATATTGAATCAGTTGCAAAAGTGCAAAAAGGTGCAAAAAGTATTACATTACGACAATAAATACATTTTAGGTTATATAATTTTAGAACTGTTACCTCTACCATCTGTAGACTTCGCCTTGGCCATGCGTGTACTCCTCTACATCTGGCCAAGTTAAGGGTAAAAGACAGCTCTATTTGTGAATGTTGGTTGGATGAAGGCTCCACCGATCACATTGTGTTTAATTGCCCGAAACTTAAGTATTCTCTATATGATATCCTTCCTCTTAATTTACCACACCCTGTTAACGTTAAATGTATTTTAGGTTTAGCTTTTAGTCCTTTTATTAGATTGTTCACTAAGTTTATTGCAAATAATGACATTAAGTTGTAATTATGTTTGCTTATTTACATTATATACTGGTTCTCGTGTTTCTTATCTTCTGTATCTAAGCACATGTATATATTTAACCAAAGCATTTAACCAAAGCAAGCAAAAACCAAGTAGAGAACGGAATACTTGAACACTACCTGCATTTTTTTTTGGTTAAATATACAAAATAAATACTAAAATACTATACAATTTATCCTTAAGTAGCATCTCATATAAATAGATTAAATTATTATCATACCCGTACATACTTTTACAGTGTCATACCTTATTTTAGTTCTAGGATGGTAGAGGCGTGGTGGAAATATTAATTTATATACCGCTGTGCCGTTACCGTACCGTTAATACGTGCATTGTTGGATGATTAATTAATTTGATTCTTTTGTTTAAGTCTTAATGTCAATTAAAACTGCTTAAGTCCGTTCGTATATGTAAGATGAGTAATAAGACTGTTTGTATATATATATATATATATATATTATACACGTATACACTTCCGTTACCGAGTGACTGACAGACAACGCACAGCCGAAATTACGCATCAAAGAAACCTGATATTTAGCATGTAGGGTCCTTGGGGAATGTAGGGATGCACTTAAAGAGCGTTCCCCGATATTCTAACGAGAACGGAGAAAATAAGACTTTACGTTTTATAGTCCATACGAAAGAAAAAGTGAGGTGCAGCTCGTAGTAATATTGATTACATATTTCCCCTAGAGGGATTTAAACCTATAACCGCCATATTAAAGCTTTCTTTCTCTTTCTTTCTTTATTTAAAATTATTTATTAAATTTATTTTTTACGTAAGATAATTTAAAAAAAATCAGATTTATGGCTACGAGAATAACCTATATCCATGTATTGATTGCTTATCATACATTACTCAACCACCTCACGTCAATTTCAAGAACTTGTAACTATGTTACAATGAATAATAATTTTGGGCCCCACAGAATCTAAGCTTGGTAGGTTTTTATTGGTACAATTTGTATTGAGTTGTAAATTAGCAAGGAATTTATGTAGTATATAAATTTATGAATGTTTATATGTATGTGTACAAAATATAGTACCTACTTATACTAATTAAACAAATCTACCTTTATAGATTTGCTTATAATATTTCTGTACATATTACATAGAATACACATATAAATATGTTATATATGTTGATAAAAACTAAAGTATTATATTATCAAGTTTCAATTCTATGTACAATTTATATATAAATGTATGTACATCCATATAGTATCCATAAGTATTTTGTGTAGCTGATCTAAAGGAGCCGAACAATAAACTTTCACTACAATTCGCTTACTACTTGTGGATTCGGGACGCTATTCTGTAACTGTACGATTAACGAAAGAATTCTGTCACGACACCGTGTGTTATGAGAATTCGACACGATCGATAGGAATGCTAATGCTGTCCCATTTATGTGGTGTAGAACGATGTTTACATAAAATTGTATCACATTTATCTAATTCCTAGAAATATTTCATATTATTTATACGATCCTGTGCCTTCAATATATATTTTAGTCGTGTACTTTGATGCTAGTTGCTTTTTTTGAGGGATGTAAGAATAGTCACTATAAAAAAGGAAATAAATTGATCGTATTATAAAAGCTAGGATTATAATAATAATAAGTCCGAAATTTATTTAAAACTATATTATTATTATTTATTGAAGTTTTTTAACCTATATGTCCCTTTCTTCTGGGCGTAGAACTCGAATACATTAACACGTGTCTATCTATCATCATCTAATAAATTGCTTACAATGAGGTGTTAAACATAGCACCCTCTATTGTCCAGGAGATAGCATCTAGGACCACGCTTATGATTCAGTTCAGGCATAAGGATGGATGCGAGATGAATCCAGAATGAAGCCGTCTTCTTAGAACGTCTTTGTTAAAAAATATGTCGATACGCGTAAAGTATTTGTGAACGAGGGTCGCATCACAAATTGGCGTTTTTTTTTTGTAAAATTTCGGTTATTTTGACATCGCTGTGAATAAACAGTTTTTGATAGTCAAGTAGTCTTTACGGCTTACATGCATTATGGCTTTTTGAATATTGCCTAAAGTTTAGGCACCTACTGTATTTTAGAGTGAAATAAATTACAATAGGTATATGTAGATACTTTTTTATTTCGTGTATCTGGCGTTATTTTTATTTTTCATCAATACTTTAATTTTACTCCACACATTTTTATTTAAAAGCTTTCTAACTTAGAAGTACGTATAAGTAATATGTTAAGTAGATAGATATGTTTAGTAAATACATACCGTACCGTACAATACCGTATTTAAAATAAAGCTTATACAACAAAACCGAATAAAAAAAAGGCACGTACATTTTAAGTCTGTGGACTGAACTTAAAATACAACTTTTTGTAAAAGTTGCATTTTAAGTTCTAAATTTAACTAATCAGATTGAGAAAATTCACATCTTATGAATTTCACATTAGATCAAACATACATACATACAAACATATACACAATTTAAATATACTTAATAATAACATTATGAATTACTTGTTAATAAAGCATTAAATTACTTGTTAATAAAGCATTAAGTACCTATATAAATTGTAAAATATAACATTGAAAGTATAATTTTAAAAAGAAATCTTAACTAAAATAAGAAAATAATAATAATATCCTAAAACCATATTATTAAATAGGTATATTATTAATAATCCTCCCAAAAACAAGAGGGTAAAACCAAAGTGAAGTAACTACTAAACTAAAGTAGTCAATAGTTCATTTAAAAATAAACTCGTATACGTATCTATCAACTTCAAGTGCTCTTCTGTTAACCAATCTATATAGCTAATGCTATAGTAGCTTTAGAAGGGGAGATACAGTTTACGCTACTTTATATCTTAATATAAGTTTTTTATATAGAATTGTCTGTTTGTTACATAAGAATTTGTACGGAACTTTGTATATTTAATGTATTAGTATATATAGTTTATATTACAATATTATAATTTATTTATTTATTACTTATATAATGAACATTTATAAAGATTTTCTTATTAAACTCAATCAACACTAACATATTTTCCATATATTTTTATACTTGACTAGAGAAGCTTAATAAATGAATATAATTTATAAAACACGGCTTAAATTGTTGCCAATATTTCAGAATCCGATATGTGTTTTTCACTTTTTGTATATTCAATGACAAAATTTAATAGCGACATCTATTTTATTAATATGAACCTGCTACTATCATTGCATGAATGAGAAATCAATATTACCAAGCACCTGAAGAGTGATGCTCCATATAACATCACAACTAAAATCTATAATACTTAAAGAAAAGCGGCGGGACTTGAACCCGCGCCTCGTGGAAACCGTCCAAGCGCTCTGACCACTAAGCCATGCGTTCTTTATATGTTTTCTTTAAGCATTTTATCCATCCTTAGTGTGGATTTACACTTTTAAAATCATCAAAATATAAAGTCTATAATGTAAACATCCTTTTCTATTTAGTAAAGAATCCCAAAAAGTAGGGCAAATCCAACAGTTTTAATAATAAATTATGAAAAATGTATAAGACGCTACTAAATAATAACTTCCTAATTACAATAGTCTAGTTATAAAGGTAAGGTGTTTATGTATATTTTATTCAGCTCTCCTTATTTTGCATATACCGACTTATGCAGAGAGAAAATGGTGTCAAGACACTCTTCTCTCCACTTCTTTGCTTGTTGAGTGGTAGAGCTCAAAACATCGTCTTACTAGAGGGGATAAATAAAAATAACTCATACCCTAGTAGAAGTCGAATCCGCAACCATCGCGTTAACAGACAGACCTACAGGATACCTGAACCAGGAAGTTATTTTATATTTACTTACAATTTTGACTTTTTAAAATATGCATATTGACACATTCATTGTGTGCTCGTGCGACTCAGTTAATGTTGTGGCTTGTATGTAACCGCAAATAAACTAGTCGTGCATACAATTTTTTGTTTACATTATTTTATTATTATTAACATTTAACTTAAATTTAATTTTTTTAAATAAAAATGAAGTTTTAAATATTATATGGTCCAAATTTAATCTAACTCTCATACAGATTACAATTATTTTTTAATTTCTTAATTACGTGTCTATCATAAAGATGATATAAAGTTGTTTATTTACCTAACTTGTTCATTATGAATTTAATTTTCCTCAAACTTTTTTGTTTAGAACTAGCGAGCCTGGTAGATGTTGTTCTGCCCAAAATAGAAAAATCACTATACATAACTACATGTTATACATTATTTATAGCATACACATATATAGGAACCTATTGCACACAAATTTTATACAAACCAGTCTAACTGTTTAGGAGAAATATAATGACAAGCACACACATAAAAAAACATTATATATTGAAAATTAATTTGAAGTTCCAACTAATAAAAGAACACATACGTATATACATACATAAAATAAAACGATTCTTCCTTCCGCTATCAATCGAGTTCAAGGCACCAAATCTTTCACTTTCAATTAATGTAATTTATATTGGAATATACATACGTATAGTATAAACAAATAGTAATTTGTAAATGGGAGTGCCATAAGTGGGCACGTAAAATATTTTTTTCTAACAAACTCTGTGATGTCGGGCAATAAAACTATAAACTTCTTTGGGGATATCCGTTAGATGTTTATTTTCGTTTAGCCACAAGAATCTCTGTTTTTATTTATGAAGTCAGCGAGTCCTGTATGTACAGTGGTTACGAAATATTCAAGGTTCAATATTCAATGCTATAATTGTGAGTGAGTGAGTGAGTAATAACTATCTTTTAGTATAAATCGTATATAAGTATTTAAAATTTATTATATGATTTATTATATATTTGAATGCAATTTAATGTAACAAAATAACAAACAGGTTAAAATTACTTAAGATTAAATTAATATTGTTTGTTTTATAGGAATAAATATTATTATCATATGTGAAGTGTAATTTTATTGAATAATATTTCTTTCTCTTAATCTTTCTTTTATCACACTCAAATAAGCAACCAGCTAACATTATATATATATATATATATATATATATATATATATATATATATATATATATATATATATATATATATATATATATATATATATATATATATATATATATATATATATATATATATATATATATATATATATATATTAAATTTAATACTTGTTAACCCTCATTGGCGTCTAAGTGTATAGCTGTTAGCTATAACATTTGAATTCTGAATATGCAAGCAACTTGTACAATGTAAACTAAACATTACTTCTCATGTACAGACATTTTGTTCTATATATAAAGATGACGCGATTATTTTTAAATCAGGTCGGCTTTCCCCAGAACTTCATTTTCAAAGAACAATTTTATTCCACTTCTTGAATTTCTGTGGTTGAAATATTAATTTGTTTTTCTGGATTTTCTTTCAAGATTTACTATGATCAATAAGATAATAATTATATATTCTAGAAGCGTCTAGAACTACTTATGGAAAATAATATATATATATATATATATATATATATATATATATATATATATATATATATATATATATATATATATATATATATATATATATATATATATATATATATATATATATATATATATATATATATATATAAAAGCAATCTACCTTTATTTTATCTAGAGATACTGTTGTTTTAAAAAAAAAACTCTGCACACAGTTTAATTTAAAACAAATTTACATTTTAACAATAAACATTCCACCAAGTTGGATTTGATCCCACTAGCATCAGATACTAGCACGTGCCAATTCCCTCAGAAAAATGTCATGTACAGATTTAATTGAACAATGTATTTAAATATATACGATTTCTTTATATTATTTATTCTTTCCGATTCTGTATATGTTTAAAATTAAATTAAATTAAATTAAATTGTTGTTTCATTAACAGACACTACTCGCTATACACATATTAAAAATAACTGTGCGTAATCTAATTGATGAAAACATCCAGTGCGGCGTGCCACTCGATTTTTGATAACATTAAAATATTTATTCAACCATTTATCTTAACAAGAGGATTTAAATAGCTACTGATAGTGTAATTCAATGCATTTACGGCCCTATCATGCCGGTTTAGAGGCACTATTACACTATGTTATAATGTAATAGTCATTCGGTTAGACTGACGTAATGTTTGAGTAAATCTCTCTATTCCTAGCTCTTGACCGTGCCTTGTATTGACCTTAGTCTACATTATATGTAATTTAAGTATGTTGCCGTATAAAATATTGTGTTTTATTAATAATATCAGTTTCTTGCTTTTTTCTATTTATAATGGCAGGCAGAGGCAGAGGGAACTTAGTGATATGACACTACGTTCTCCACTGCCCATCTGAATTCGATATGTTGCTTGGTGGGTGGCGGATCTCATTTAAAAAAGTAGTAATCGGATAGAAAGTGCAGAACGGTATCTCTAATCACTAGATCTATAACACACAAGATGGATTATGGATAAATATTATGAAAATCAGGACTTGATTATATGTAGGCAGAGACAACTTAGTGTTAAGACACTATTCTCCACCGCGTAACTCAACGCCGTCAACTTAAAACTTATATGTTAGTGTAAATGTCGATGTCGCGGATATCTTACTAATAATATATTTAAGTAAATAAAACTACGGGCGCTAAAAGAATTTTTTTTCTAATACCATATATATTATATATCACATATATAACAAGGGTTATATACATTGTATATGTCCCTTATCTTAAAACTTGGTATAAGAAAAGACAAAAATGTTCCTTACTAACATATTTCCTTAAAATCCCTTAAACATTAAAACTATAAAATCATCAAATATTTTATTCCTAGACAAATCATGGCAAATTTATGGTCTCGCTGACAGTGTTACGGACAAAATAAACAAATTTAATTCGTAATAACCATGACATAAGGTGTAATGTAGATCGCATCTATTTACTGAATTATGTGTTGAATGATTTGCGATGCACTCCAAGCTACGTATGGATGTAAAGCTCGCTCTTTTTAAGTTTGTTTAAAGGTGACCCGTTGTGAATGAGCTAGGGTGTGATTAGTTACACGGGTAGGTTGCAGTGGTGAAGTGTCCATATAACACGATTCCCATCGAGTTACCTTTTGTAAATCTTATAAATACTTACATTAATAACAATTAATTATTAACTAACAATAGCAAAATTTTTATATTATCCTGATTGAATTTAATTTTCTTAAGACTTTTTCGACGTCGACTTACCTTTCCAAAAATTGCACTCTTCGCCACACAAATCTTATATGTAATGTATTTAAATATATACTACTAACATTAAAAAGCTGAAGAGGTTCTTTGGTTTTCGCTAGTTCCTGGGAACTGTTATGTGATATCAAGTTAATCATTTCGATTTAGCCAAATAGCTACCTGTCATGTGGATACGTTAGATTTCAATTTTGACAATTTACTTTGAAAAACTAATATATGTATTTTGTTGCTATTTAAAAAAAAAACTAACAAATAATGTTGACATAACTTTTAATAAAACATTGTTAATTCGCCTTTTACTTTAAATATGTATAATATTTACTCACCATTATTTTTGTACGTATTGTATATGTAGGTAGTTAATTTTGTAACACTAATTTCGAGGTTTTGGCAAACAAATTAGTTTAGTGAAGATCTGGTAACTTTAAAACATGTAGTCAGTAGTTTTCACATCAAGGTTATAAGAGCTTTTAGAGATTTGTATGAAAAAAGATGCGTTCGTATTTATTAAAAAATACAGTTGATAACAACATCTTTATACACGTTCAAATATAATATATATATATATATATATATATATATATATATATATATATATATATATATATATATATATATATATATATATATATATATATATATATATATATATAAAAGGATAGAAAAGTCAATTCTGTACATTAAAGATTTAAAAAAAAAGTCTGTCAAATCAGTCAAATAAAACGTCAAATAGGCATTCTTTTTAATCTTCTTATTTTGTTACTTACAAATATGTCATAGTCACCGCAGCATCGCCTAACTATGATCACGTTGTTTCTGAATTCGACTCCAATTCGTGGGAATGAATTATTTAAACGACACTAGGTTCAATAGGGTAGGAGTGGCCATAGGTTCTCTCTAACTAACCAGCTATAAGCAGAATAAGTTGTGAAGCTTTTAAAATATTTTTTAAATTAAATTAGTATAAGCTGTCAAAATAAAGCTGTTAAATTAGTAATAAAATTTAAAATTTTCAATAATAAAAATCCTAAAATCTAAAGGCTTTGTGAAAATAAAACCACATATACATCGATTTAGTTTTACACTTGATGTGTATACATCATACACATCAAGTGTAAAACTAAAGTATCGCTCCTACACCGCACTGTATGTAATTCGCATCACGTAACGTTTTGTAGCCACCGTTATGGCTCGTAGCGTTCAATTGAATAACGATCGGTGGCATAGGGATGTGTGGTGTCGATACATATGTGTTTATTGTTAAATAGATATATTATTTTGTGCTTATTGTGCAATAATACTTCATTAATATTATTTATTATAACCTCCTTCGTGTGTTCTCCATACAACGTGATATTGGCGAAGTGATTTTGTTAAAGAACTGAACTGAATATTATTTATAAAATAGGTATTTTATGTGGATATGATAACTACTGCTCTGAGATGTATATGAAATTATAAATATTTAAAATTTTGTTCTATTCTTTCTATTTGGTTGGGAATAAGAAATTGGGTATCTCCTTATTAGAATGTAATATCCTCTCCATAAAATGGCATTTTTTTTATTTGACTTTTTACCCCGCATATATGTAGCAGATCTATAATAGCATAATAGATAAATAAAAAGTAGTATCAAGGCACCAATGGATAAAGCGCATAGTGCGGTAAATTGCTACCTACAATAGAATCGACTAAGCTAAAAAAAAATATTTAAAGAATATATTACTTAGAAAATTCAAATTCTATTTTTATGTCACAGTGAATCTCTTCATATAATATAAATATTTATATAAAATTTTATATACACAATATTTGTATAAATTACGATCGTATCAAAGTAACTATTGTTTGATTTATCGTGCAGTTTAAAATATATAAAAAAGCATTTTCGACTATACAAAGCTTAGAAACTACGCCCTGTCATCTTTTTATATTATAATGAACATAAATTATAATTTATCGATAATATTTGCCCTTAATAGACGCTTCATTCGTTAACGTGGGATACTCGATACCAATTCACAAATCATATGGTCACAATACTCAATTTATTGCCAGCGAAGATATAAACAAGTACAACAAATATATATGATATGCCTATGGAAATAAAAGCTAAAATCGTTTGGAGATTAAAAGTGTATGGACCTTTGTCCATTATCCTTGATGTCCGGAAGCTTTTTTTCTCAATACCACCGAATTTATTTGGTTTTTATGTGAATTTGACTTATTTGTTTGTAATTTGGTTATAGGGGTTGTTTTGTAAGATTTATTGGCCAAGTCCGTTGTCATATTAATTTTTCTATGCTTCCCGCATATTCCGAGGAATCGTATATATATATTTTAGTACATAACATTTCCGCGCTTGAGAATGGTATCCGTATTCATATTAATTATGTATAGTCAGATTTTCTTTAATTGAGTCATGGCGAAAAGTTTCATGTTTAAGACATAATAATTAAGGCCGTCGTGGCGCAGCGATACAGCATCTGATTGTTAACGTAGTTGTAGATTCGATTCTCGCCCAGGGAAATGGGTTATTTTTCATTATCTGGTAACAAGAGTTCCGCCAATCAACTCACAATGTATAGAAAATCAAAAAAGAAAATGTATCTATAAGTAACATTATAAAACTTTTTTAGTATTATTAGTATTATAAACGATGCAATTTTAGCGAGTTAAACTATAATAATTGCACTAACGAGAAAGTGCAGAACAGTATAATATATTACTGAAGTATCGCTATGTCGCAATGAATGTGAGTTCGATGCTCACTCGGGTCAATTAAAATCACGATATTCTCGCTCTAGAGTCGACTTGACACTCATTTTCTCTGCCTACCCCGCTATAGACATACATGCAGGAGACAGCGTGTTTCTTATATCTCACCTATAAAATAACATAAATTTGAGTAAAAAAATTATGCGAACGTTTGTGTTCAACACACGTGAAGCTTTTTTGTGAGTATATCCGATATTTGTTATAATAAGAAATGGCGAAGGACGAATTAACCACCGTGGAGGATATAGCTGGGCTCAAGTTTCACATTTTAGTGGTTACGTACAATAAACTTTTATTATTAGCAACTATTATTTGACCAACTACATACATGACGTACGTTTTGTAAACTACGCATTAATAAAATGATTATAAGCGTTTTATTTGATAATAATTATCTCAGCTTCATACAACCAAATAGTCATAATGGATGGACAGACTGACATGCGAACGGTTTCTCCTTTTCTTTTTCTACGGAAAAACAAATATAAATTAAGATTTTGTTTTTTTTTAAACAATTTTTAGCACGGAACAGGAAAATCTTCCATTTTTCCATACTTTTCCGCTTAAAACTACATATGATGCTATTATCAGGTCATAACTCGGCATTATTTGGGATACGATTTTGCAGAAACCACCGATAGATGGAAAACAGCAGCCGGTAGCAGGCGCGTTTACATTTGGCGAGTAGCTTGCCTGTTTTGTGTTTGAGTATAAACTATGTGTTTCAATAAAGATGACTATTTGTAGCTATTTATGTGCTAAATAGTAATATGGCTGGAATATTATAGATGTATATTATTATAATACTGTGGGTAGTTTGATTTATTATTATACTTATTAAAAAAATATATCAATATAATATTACCATATATTAACTTAGTATTCGTTATATACTACGTCCGTTTCTTCTACGCAAAGTGATGTAAAAATAATAAAATTAATTAAATAGTATTCATATTTATCATATATTATATAAAATAAATTTATATTTTAACCAAAAAATGTATTATAATAAATTACAATGACATGACACTGTTCAATAAAGTGCACAAATAATAAAAAAAAAACACGCTTTCGACAAATCTAAGCGTAGCACCGTGTATACATTCTACAGAAATAGAATATTGCGTGCAAGAATTGACCGATCGCACGTACATACATAAAATTAGACTACTGTGTGTAATTTCAAGCCAAATTAATATACTATGATAAGAGATAAAATTAAAAAGATAATCAACTTATTTAGTATATATACATACATACATATAAAGGTCGAGGTGTCTGTTGTAATGTAACGTACCAATTTTAGCTATTCAACGGAAATTTATTTTCTCTTTGTAACAAAAACGACATATGTCAAAGAAACTAACTAACCATGTAAATAACCCTTCAACCATGTTAAGGAGGATCACATCGATACAATTAACATAATGTGGCTAACATTAGCTTATAAGGTTCCTTCGATAAGAGGATTATCCCATACATAAATGAATTCGCATTCAACCAGAGTCTTTAGCTTTATAATATAATATTAGTATAGATTATTAAACATTTTAAAAGAAAGCATTTTTTTTTCATTTTGGTTTTCATTATAAATATTGAATTTTATACTAAGAATGAATTTAAGAAAACAACATGTAATTAGTACTAAATGAAACGTACGGCTTTAATTTATTTCATTTGGCCACACAAAAATTAACCCCAATATAGAATTACAGTGAGATTCGTCGAATAATGTGCAGCTAAAAATAAATTGTACGCACGAGTCGTTCTGAGTAAGGAAATAACGTATCGTAATCCACGTACCTACGTACATTTCACGAGAATATCGAATTATTCACAAAATAAGTGATTTATCGATGCTTTTTCGATGATTTATCGGTGTTTGTTGGCAACAATATTTATAAACGGACGCTCTTGAAACGTGACCAATGTGTAATGAACTAAGCTAGCTCTTTGATTTTACTCGAAGTTTAATTACGATTTTTTTATATGGCAAAGTAGGCGGTAAGTAGTTAGTGTAATGACACTTCGTTCTACACATTCTGCCCATTGTCAAAACATTATCTTGGCAGGAGAAAATAATAAATAGTAATTCCCCAAATTGGGGGATTATTCGTCTTACTTAATTATATAGTAAATTATTATTAATAATAATAAAATATAATTTAGTTTTTAACGCCCGCCTCACAAGGGCCGTTTCTTAAGTTATATAGAAATTCAAAAACTACTAAATACAAATGAGATATGTATACATTTATTATATAATTCATATAAGTGATAAGTAAATAAAAGTAGCAATAGCTTTAAAATAAAAAAAAAAACTTATTCTGTACTTTAGGTACTTACAAGGCCGCCCAAAGTACACTCAACAAAAATATTCACATTATTTATATCAACCAGTTATTTTTGTATGTAAATAAATAAATTTTTAAAATAAGAAATCAATCACTTGAAGCGTTCTTGAAGTATGTACATATTCATTATAGTAATATTTAACTTAAGTTCAATGTCGTATTCAAGTAGCCACTAGCAATGTGTTTCAAAAGCACTTGAGCGTCCACCATATGACTCCCAAGTAACTCTTTTAAAGTTAAGTATAATAAAATAAATCAATCTGTTCGTCTCTGTCGGTGTCCTGTTTGTGGATGCGCGTTATTTATTGTTGGCGAATGTAAAATATAACAGAAGTGATGTATACGTGAACATGTATACAAACTAAATGCTTTAATACTTTTATTATACATAAAAGCTATTTTATATATTTAAATATTCATTTACAAAGGTGGATAGGGCTTCAAAGTGAGGAATTCCTTCACTATTTGCAACGCAACCTCTCAGCAATACTACCTTCTGCATCTGATTCTTAATTCTTGATTGTTTACGGAAACTACAGGCTATTCGTTGGTTCGGTGCTGGTGGGTGATGCCATTTTGTGTTTAGAGATACAAATATTCCCACGAGCGAATTTACTTTGTTGTGTTAGAAATGTATATATGTGCAGTTAATGTAGATTAAAATATATATAAATTTATTCATATTTAATTAAAAAAGAAAAAAAACAATATATATATATATATATATATATATATATATATATATATATATATATATATATATATATATATATATATATATATATATATATATATATATATATATATATATATATATATGTGTTATGTTACGTTTAATTGATGCCATTTCCAATGCTTGATCTGTTTAAGTTCGCGAGCGTGGGCAGTACGAAAGTTGTAGGTATGAGATAATGCATTCGCATGTTTTATTTTTTTGAATGTGATGGACTCAAAAACATTATAAATTCTACAAACAATAAATAAAACCAAATATCTTTTCTTAATTCCAAAATTTCTAGGTATATCTATAAATAAATATATAAGCTTAAAAAATATATAGCTTAAAAATTATATACATATATAAACTTAAAAAATATATAGGGATAAAGCTTGAAGCTTAAAAAAATATTTAACACAAAGTGAATAAGTGACATATTCCTCTTTTTTCATTTGTTTGTTTTTCTCCGAACAAATTTACATTTGCTTGTAAGCAAAAGACTATTTTTGGAGAAGCGAAAATTTCATCCCGTTTCTTTGATATTTGAAACTGAAATTCGAACCCGCCCTAGACCTTAATGTATATAACGGTATTAGTTAGTTTAAGTTGACGGTAAAATATAACTAATTATATTAATATTTTGCTATTATTATAATATTTTGCTACATATTTGTTGGCGTGGCGCAGTGGCACAGCGTTTTTCTGTAAAAGCGACGATCGTGGGTTCGATATTTACATTTTCTTCGCTCTGGTAACAAAATTAAGCTCCGCCACTCAACATGCAATGTCTCGAAAATTGGGCGGAAAGCGGGGAACGGAGTGTCTTAACACTAAGTGTCAGTCTGGGTATATGTATATGTGCGAAGCGTAAAGCTATTTATTCATTTTATTAATATTTTTTTGAAACTTAGGTATGTTTGGACAGAGAGATCTCACTACCTAAAGCTAAGGCAACTTTTACAAAATTCATATTAAGAAAAATTTGGATATGGTTTGTCTTTATATGAATATAAATAAAGTTCATTATTCTTCCCAAACTTGTAGAACGTTAAACGTCTACGATATAAAATAAAAGGAAATTAATCCCTAATCCAATAGGGCGTATGGTATATACGTACGTATGAGGCAGGAAGTTTAGAGCACGTGCGTTTCCTTGCACAGGATGTTGTAGAATTAGAAACGAATTCGCTACAATGGAAGTTAGAAATGGCGAATCACAATGTATTGTTTTATTTATTTTATTGTATTTTATATCTAAGCATAAAATGAAATAATATTTTGGAATTGAAATAATTTTTTGTGAATATATGTATGATTTGAAGTCATTTTAAAATATTAAAAAGCTTTTTTATTTACTCTATATTACAAGAATCTCTCTGTCTATACTCTATTAGAAAAGTTTATCAAGTTCACTGCTGATCTACTTTCTATATTAAGATATTGTGAGCTGAAACTGAATGCTGCGATTTTTTTTAAATTATCTCAAGATTCCTATATGAAAAATAAAAAAAATTACATACTACATCATTATACTATTAATAATGGTAATTTATAAATCCATAAAATTCGTATGTATTAAAAAATAATGATATTTAAATCTGCGGTCATTTTATTGACAAACGTAACGCGGGGGCGATTGTAAAGCCGTTGCGGTTTATTTATTCGTGATTTGATTACGAATTGGTCTCTTGAGTTCATTACTTTTATTTAATTGGCTTGGTATGAAGAAGTATTGCAAGAGAATAATTTATTGTAGCAAAACATTTTTCATATTTCTTGCTGATTGATTGTAGTAATTTTTTTTATTATAATTTGTACACGTTTCATAAATTATTTCAATATTAGTCATTAAAAACTTTTTACACAGTGTTACTATTAGAAAAAAATGTATATATTACGGAAGCGTCAGACTGTGAGTGCAATTATTGTGAGTTTTATCCACCACCATCACCATTTGGGGAAATAAATTATTGTTATTTCGCCACAAGGATAAGATATAACGCGGCGTTGAGTTCCAACAAAAAATACGTAGTATGTAGAATAGAGTGTCAAGGTACTAAGTTCTCCTTGTTTCTGCTATATGCGCGATAAAGCTTCACGCTGTATCCCGGACATAGCAGGGTAGGCAGATGGAACCGTAGTTAGAAGGAAACTTGTGTTAAGACACTCCATTCCCTGCTTTCCGCCTTGCGAGGCATTCCGTGCGGAGTGGCAAAGCTCAATGCCGTGCGTTTGTATATTTTCATTATGTAAATATAAAGCGAGATATTTCATTCCTTCCTAACGAACTAGCGGTATTCAATGGCGCATTTGAATTAGCGTGGGTATAAAAAAATCTATTAAAAAAAACAACCCACAATTTACTTTAGATACTACTCGAAATTTAAATATATAACAAAAAATATTATATTAGATATAATATTTAAAAAAAATCACGCTCTATATGTACCTTTAGTATAATAAAAAAATTGTTTACTAATATCAGCGTAAAAAACCACCGCACGCGCCATCTGGCGACGCCTTATGTAATTGTTTATGTTATCTACACCTCTGTTGTGCATACACCGGCTTTTTTATATATATATATATTTTCCCTTTTATCTAGAGTACACTCCAGTCTATAGAATCAGTGTACTTCTTCGTAATTGATAAATCTTTGGTTTACTAACAAAGGACAAATAAATTGTTTTTATTTTTATTTTCTTTGCTCTGGTAACAAGGCAAAAAGCGCGGCGTTGAGATCCGCCACTCAACACCCAATGCGTGAAATGGCGAAAAGTGGGGAACGGTGTGTCTTAACACTGCTATGTGTATAGCGTATAGTAGCATATATAGTATAGCGTGAAGCTAAAAAGAATGTAGAATATTTTTTGAGACCATCTCGACACAATGGGACAAATCTGACCGTAAATGTGAAAGGTATCAGTTAAATATTCACTTAGGGTTATGAATTATACCTATTCTAACAAGGCAAAGCGCCGCGTTGTACTCCGCCACTCGTCACAGTCTCTAAACCAGACAGAAAGCGGAGCGTGCAGTGCTTTGACGCTAAGTTGTCAAATCTTCCAAGTTTTATTTAATTCTGTTGTGTAGACACATATGAAATAGTATTTTTACTTGCTTTTTGTGTTTCTATACGAACAGATGTATTTTTTTGTATTTAAATCTAATATAACAGATACACGATCGTTACCATTTTCCTTCTTGTTATTCTTATTTTATATTTTTTCATATTTCATTTAAATAGTTACCTGTTCTAATATTTCTATAGTTAGTACATCTATTTTTATCATAGATAAAATAATATACGACGACCTCAAAACCAACCGTTTAAAACCAACAGTTTAATAAAAATATAATATATATCTTATATATATACATATAAATCAAAAGGTCTTACCCTTCCATTAATTCATAAGTAAAATATTCCAGATGTAAGCGTAGAAGCATCGCCCTTGTCTCTATTATTTACACGTCATATATTTATACCACGGATTATAAAAACACGTTCAAAATAAATCAAGCACAAGACCGCTGAAAGTTCTATTTCTGTATAGAGGGAACAGAACAATAAAAAAGTAATCTAACCCTCTAGTTGATGTTGCCACTTTAAGTTGGCTTTGTATTGGGTCCATCTTAAAAGTGTGTATACCTTTTCCATTTCAATATTCACATCTTTTTATTTATATTATTAAATGTAAATATAGAAAGAACCAAGTGATTAGTCACTATGTAATTTCCGTAGCAAAAAAAACCTAGAGCATATATATATATATATATATATATATATATATATTATATATATATATATATATACTATATATATATATATATATATATATATATATATATATAATATATATATATATATATATATATATATATATATATATATATATATATATATAGTATATATATATATATATATATATATATATATATATATATATATATATATATATACATATATATATATATATATATATATATATATATATATATATATATATATATATATATATATATATATATATATATATATATATATATATATATATATATATATATATATATATATATATATATATATCCTAGATAAACATACTATTGTACACAACACATATATTGTATACTATTACTATATGACATATTATTGTATATTAACATATATATATTAAAGAAGTTCAGATAGCAGTAAGCCATATTTTAGGAATAATAATTTGTAAATCTCTCCTCGGCCGATACAACTGAAAGTGTGCCCAAAGCTTTTTTGTTTTCAACTACACCATTATTTAACAATGTTCAAGAACAAGCTTTTATCTATTAGAAATATCGTATCAGCTACCTTTAACGTAGAATACCATTATATATTATAATAATATAATATCTAAAATATGCATCTGACGTAAATGGAGTATTGTGCTTTAGTTCCAGTTTCGGCTATAGCTTGTAACGTTAAATATATCGAGTTAACCCTTCATCGCTATGATATATGAGACCAGGGCACGTGTTATACGGTCTAATGAAAAGTAACATTAAACAGAGCTTAGTAGTTAAAAGTTTTTCTAACTTTTTTTTTTTAAATTATTTTCAAAGTATCTATTTTTGTTTATACGTTTAATATTTTTGATGGTAATATTGAATTGTTTTAAGCTTTATAAAGTTGAAGTGATTGCGACTATAGCGTTTGTTTATTTACGATTTTTTAAAAAAATATACAACATTGAAACTTTTTTTTGTTATAAATTTGTTTTTTTATTGAAATATCTGACATAATATAAAAAAATATCGTTAAATGTCTTTTTCTGTCAGAGTTATAATATTTTGTTAAAATGTAATTTCTAAAAGCAATTTTAATGCTTTTCTATTATTTAAAAAATATATAACATTTAACAAAACTTCCATGCTCGACTAGTTATATACGGTATTGCAAATATAAAAAAAACTACATTAATAATGTAGCTATCGAATAAAACCTTTTTATATATAAATATGACAAGAAAAACGTTTTAAAATTCCCCTCCGAAAGCAGATCCACATTTCACGTGCCCGTTTATTTAATGTTTAATTTTATAACGAGCCAATGAACTCTCACTGCAACGACTGGATAAAATTATACCCATACTAACTCTGCAGAAAATGCATTAAAAATTTCCCTACAGCGTAAGATGAGTGTGTAAATCTCAGCTTTTATTATAAAAATGGTATAATGATTCGATTTTGGGGCTTTATGGAATGGAATAAAGCAGCTTGTCGTGTGGCAAATTTGTAAAACGGTTGACGTGACAAAAATATGTTTTGTAAATACTAGTTTTTTAAATATTTTATATCTTGCATTAAAGAAAGTATTTTGAAATAATTTGGAATATAGGCCATATTGACGTACAGCGTGTGACTGTAAGCGCAATGGTCGTGGGCTCGATCTCAAATTACGGGAATAAATCATTTAAATTTTGGCGTTAATTGAAGAACAGAGTGTCTTGACACTAGGCTCTCTACCTACCCTTTTATATGCGGGATCTTTATCTTGAAGAAAAAAAAAATCTTAATGTTCAATAATGACAATATTCTGAGTGAAATTTAAACACGCGTACAGTGCGCGACATGACGTGCGCGACATATATTAAAAACAAAAGCTATACTTTTAATGCTTCTAGGGTTTATATTATAGCTTAGCTTTAGGTGTTGAATGGTTTATACACATACATAAGTGTATGTAACTTATATGCGCGAGCGACAAGAGAATGCATTTTGACATTTATTACTTTTCACGCACCTGTATTTCAGGGTAGAACATTGCAATATTACGTTTTGAGTTTTATAGCCAATGTGTGTGTAAGTACTGACTATATTTAGAGTGCTACAGATGTTCCAAGCAAGCCCATATATCATACCAACAAATAGGATGTGCTAAATATTTACTGTCCGAACTTGTTTTATGCTTATGTTTATATCTATATTTTATTTTGTTTTATAGGTCATTATTTGTATGACATATCCATTGGATGTATGGCTCGTTTAAGAATAAAAATACTTTAATATTATTAATATTAAATAATATTATATAGTAAGGGCGTCGTGGAACAGCGGAACAGCGTTCACTGTAAACGTTAAGGGGGTGAGTTCGATTGTAGGTTCCATCCGAGAGAATACTTTATTATCATTTACGTTATCCTTCCCTGTGGTGACAGGCGGAGAACGGAGGGTCTTGCCACTAAGTCCATTTATAACGCTACTGAAGCGTGAAGCTGATAGAAAAATAAACTTTATCATTATTTTTGTATACGTTTTTTCCTTAGTGGTATAGGAAGTCACAGTCATCGAGTAATTCTAAAGAAATTCTAAGTTTTTTAATAGTAAAATAATTCTAAGTTTAAAATAGTAATTTTAAGTATAAAAGAAAGGATTTTATAAATATGAATTAAAAATCACATATTATTTAAAATATTTTTTATCTATATCTAAGAACAAAATTTGAAATATAATACTATTAATCAAGTAATTAGACTTTTTTCAGGTTATATTGAATTTTTTTGCAGAATAATAAGCCTGGATTTAAATAAAAGAATTAACATAACTATTAATATTATAAATAAAAGTTTTGATATTACAAATACCCGTAATCATCAAATTCTATAAGAAACCGTATAAGTAACCGTTAACCAACGGTAAATTCTCTACAAATTCTATTCTTACTACAATAAATAATATATAAATTTAACTTTATTACTTACATTGTTCCAGAAGCTAATGGAGTCCAATAAGACAAGCTGAGTGAAGAAACATGACGCGCGCCGCCATTGCGTTTTGGCGCGAAATGCCAATCGCTGTCATGCTCGTCGTGGCATTGGCATGCACGGTTTCAGCCAGAGACATTGTTTTAAGTAAGTAAATAAACATTTTATTATAAAAAGCAAAATTCCTCGTTAATATTTAAATCTGATGTATTTTTCCAGTAAAATCGCGATAATATGTTATTTAAAAACATTAATAATATAATATAATTGCATTATTCACACTCAAATTTAAGATAAAAGATAGTTTTAGAAATACTTACTACATACTTATATTACATACACAGGATGTAAAATTCACAAAAGAATAAAACAGAATTCCATAAATATAGAATTTGGTTAAAACCTTAAAATTAAAAAAATTACCTTAAAAACCAAAATTCTTATTTTGCATTTTGACATTTTACACTGACTTATTAGTAAACACTTATCGTATCAGAGTAATGTTTTAAATGGTTAATAATAACAGGAAATCCTTGAAACATCAATATGTAAAGTGAAGTTTATTTTGACAATCTGCCTGTAAAGATCAACCATGTCCGTTTTATTAATGATGCAAAAATTACATACAGGATGTATTTTGCCAATGGAAGTTATCAATCATCTTTAGCGATCATTAATAAATTTGAAATTGATATATAATTTTTTTTTAAATCCAATCCAACAATGGCTTTAAGACGACACTTATCGAATTTTTATTATCTTCATAAATTGTTAATACAAAATTATTTATTCATTATACATCCCCACTGTGATATATTAACAAAAATCTCGGAAGATACGCTGCGAATATAAATTTTTTGTCTGTGTTGCATACAAATAGGTGTCGAAATATAAAATGCATTTTTGGAACGTGTTCCGAGAGATTACTATTCATTGCAAAGTGCGTGACACCATAATTGTATATCAGATTGAAAATTTTCTTCATTCAAATTTTGAAACGTTTTGAAAGTAATACATTATTATTTTTATCAAAGTTATTTGTGAAATATTTAATACTAGTTAGTTGCTGCAACTTCGTTCGAGTGGAATTTCTTTTACATTTAGTTTACATGCCATCTGATATTATATTTTTATATGACATCGATACATGACATGATCACGCTGAACAATTTGGCTGGTTTGCTTTGGGTCTATAGCAAATATTCCAGTCTTCAATAGCGATCTGAAGATGTGCGGAGACATTTACTTTTTACTGTTTTACTATACATACGTACATACATACATTAATTTTCAATTGTATAATCATGAAAAATTCCAAATATTTGTGATGTGTCACTAAGTTCTTTCTAACTAATAGTATACTGACTGGACATTTGACTTGACTTGACTTGACTTTGACTTGACTTTGACTTGACTTGACTTGATAATTATAAATTTGGATTTCCTTTCAACATAATTCTTAATAAACATCTGCTATTGTAGAATGGTGTCTCTTTTTTAACGTACAATCTCCTGCTTGTGTTTTCCATACAACGGGACAAGTGATCTGTACTCAAATGGTATGCTCGGTACGCATAATCAAAGTTATCAACTATTACCATAGTAAATAGTAAAATATTATTAATAATTTAAAATTGTGGACCGTCGTGGCGCAGATGCACAGCGTCCGCCTGTAAACGCGACAGATTGTGGGTTCGATTCCCACTCGAGGAGCATGAATTATTTTCATTTTCCTTGCTCTGGCAACAAGGCAAAGCGCGGCGTTGAGTTCCGCCACCTATCACGCAATGCCTCGAAAGACCGTAAGTGGGGAACGGAGTGTCTTAACACTAGGTTCCTTCCACCTACGATTTCTTCTGCCTACCCTACTATGTGCGGGATACAGCGTGATACAGCGTAATCACTGATAATCATAAAGAAAAAAACTGAGAACAATAAAAATATTCAACGCAAAATTTTATTTTAGCTACCAACACATCTTTGACAGATGTGTTAATATCATATTTTTTGTACTAATAGCAATTTGAAAAAAACTTACTGGAAAAAGAAGCAGGTGAACAAGTCTTAGCGGAAGTCATTTATCTCAGCCACAGCTACTTGCCGATTTCGTTTCTCTTACCACTATAATATAAAAATCGTATTAAATTATAAATGTTTCAGTAAGATGCTTTATAATGTATAATTTTATAATGTAGTACAGTATGTTAAAATATTGAAGAGTATATTTTATATAGATGTTGTAAAGCAAATAGCACATATTACGATGAGTTATTTGAAGATGGCTGCTTAGCAAACCAATAGATTAGTTTATTATTATATTTAGTATAAAGACAATATCAATTACAACTGAATGTATAGTAAAGTGGAAATATCTATCTTTAAAATAATTTGATTTATGTTTATAATTGAAGCTGACTATAATGATATTTTAAACTTTGCACTTTATCCTGTATATCGCGGGGTAGGGAGAGAGGATGTAGTTTTAAGACACTCCGGTCGCCGTTTTCCACCCGTGTTCAAGCCATTGCGCGGAGAGTTGCGGAGCAATGCTTTGCTTTGCGGTTACACAAAGTTAAAAATAATATATATATATATATATATATATATATATATATATATATATATATATATATATATATATATATATATATATATATATATATATATATATATATATATATATATATATATATATATATATATATATATATATATATATATATATATATATATATATATATATATATATATATATATATATATAATATATATATATAATTTTTTTTTGAACGTCACATCCTGGTATAATTATAAGCTTAAATACAATTTAGCATGACCGAAGCAAATTGTTCCAAGTAAATTGAATTATTCGATATATTAACCAATCAAAGATGATCTCAACCCTTACTAAGTATTTTAATATAATCAAGGCTTTTTACAGAACACAAAGGGGTCTTACAAGGTGGTTATTATGATAATTTTGTCTATGCATCCGGTAACTTAATGAGTACCAAATGAAAGGGTAAGGATATTTTGTAAGCAATTGATTTGACCCCGTGAAGGAATAATGTGTTCCGCCATAATAATTTTTTTTTTGTTATGGTTTCAACGTTAGCGTTACCATTCTTTGGGTGGTATAATTTTATTATAAAAAATATATATTTTTAAGATAGTTTTAGGTCGTCTAGGCACAATGATACAGCGATTGTGGGATCGATTCTTACTCGAAGTAAAAAAAAACATATGTTTTCGTTCTCATTTCTTCTGATAAAGCGTGGCGAAATTTCGACATTCAACAAGCAATATGTCGTAAATTGGGTAAAAAGTAGCGGACAAAGTGTTTTAACACTAAGTTTTTATTGCTTACTTTGCGACAAGGATACAGTATCATTAATGTATAGGAATATTGGTCTTAAATCTGCACTTGTAGGTTTAAGTATTTTTATATATATAAAGGATAAAAAATCATCAATCGTCCTAAAAATACACCAAAATGTCATTTTCGCCTTCAAAATATTTGTTTAAATTTATTTATATCAAACCAGCTGTTATTATACATATGTATGTATGTATGTATGTATATCTTGTCCAAAGTGATTCAATGGCAAGAGAGTAAATACAAATGAAATTTATTTTCAATTTTATGACTGAAGCTATCGCGTTTTACGAGTTCTCAACAAATACACTCTTTATCAGAAAGTCGGTAAATATTTACAATGATGGTATTCAGCGTCAACGTGCGATGCTTTCAATTTGGTCCTAAACAAACGAAAAAAAGTCGATAAGAAAGATTTACGACAAAATTTTATATGTAGTTAATTTTTTTGCGAATTAGATAGTTGAGTTTGTTTTCTTAGAATAAAACTAATATGTAATTATTGATAAGATATCGTTATGCAATTCAATATCTTGAAATAAGTTGTTTTTTATTTTAAATATATAAACAAGATTAAAATTTTTATTATTTAATATTTTTTTTTTAATAATCTATTTAACATACATAGCTCTGAGTTACACTGGCTGCAAGTACAGTGGGCTATAGTGGTGGGTAAAGAAGAGCGCATTTTTTTAAATTATTTATATATATATATATATATATATATATATATATATATATATATATATATATATATATATATATATATATATATATATATATATATATATATATATATATATATATATATATATATATATATATATATATATATATATATATATATATATATATATATATATATATATATATATATAATAACTTAAAAAAATGTGCTCTTCTTTAATTTACTGATCGTTACATCAAAACGAAATTTGCTACATTCCAAAATTTATATAAATAAATATTAATAAAGCATATTAACAGTTATAAAAAAAACCTTATTGAAAGCAATTAAAACAATGCATACATAGATATGGACACCTCAATTTATTTACATATAAAGACAAGGCTGTGTAAGGACATCGTCAGTCACGACTTGGAGTTCACGAGTTCGTTTCCAGGCTTGAGAAATTGCAAATGCAATGCTACGTGATGATGCCGTGTGAGATATGATGGATTCTCATAGGATGTGTGTCCGACGCTGCAAAAGCGCCGACTTCCGTCGACGATTGTCATTCTAATGTCTATAGGTTCTATACGCTCTTCTAATGGTTATTCGTACCATAAGGTATTGCTGTGAAAGATTGATAGATTTCCTTTATTGTTTACTGTTTACAAAACTAAAGCTAATGCCAAAACAATATGCATATTGTTTTGCCATTTTTATAATTTTGGATAGTATATTGTACATATTCGTATATTATGTATGTAATTTTTTGCTCATAATTTTGTTTTACATTTTGAGTGGCGGATCTCTGTGCGGCGCTCTTCTTAATAATTCCTCTTAATAATTCCTCCGAGTGAGAATTGAACCCACAACTGTTGCGTTTACAATCACACCCTGGTCCATTGCACCACGACAGTCTCAAGGGCTTGATTTTGATTAGAAAAATGATTTATTAACAGATAAAACATTGAATACTTAATTAAGCCAAGGAGCAAGATATTTCCTTTATAAGTCATTGTACGAATAAATAACATAACTTTACAGCTTATAATTCTGTTGAGTAAAACTAATTGAGTGGAATCAAACAGATTTACGACAAAGAGTGAATGCTTCAGTTCATTGTAGCTGTTGTAAAATTAACGTCAAATTTTTATAGCATATCCCCAACACGTAGCGCTGTAGCTCTACCACAGAGTCGCTCGATTGTTTCCAGAAACAAGCTATTAAATGGAATTAATAGGATATTATGCGACATATAACGGTAAGCGCCAAAATGGTATAAGTTACTAAATGTAGTTTTAAAAAATATATAAAATAAACATGACGCTTAAGTCGATGTGGGGGGAAGTATTTATGTTTGTAAGCCTCTTGTAGGTATTTTATAGATCGTTCCTGGTCTACTTGGTTTTGAATAATTATAGTTTCGTTACTAATGTAACTATAGGTTCTGTCTATACAGAATATCTCGATATGGGCGGAAAGAGAAAGACGAGTAGAATGTCACATACAATACAAGACAAGTACATTAATTACCATTGCCACTTAACAGGAATTCTAGTGATAAATCGTGAATGTATATAATATTCAAAATATGGTATATGCCGCTCTCATCGTGCAAATCTCATATAGATAATTTTGAAGAAAGTAAATTCTGTTGAATCATAGTTAAGGTGCAGAAGTGGAGATGACGCTTAAAAAGTCGTAAAAAATTTATAGTTGGATAGAAAATAAATATATTTCCACTGAAACTTATACAATAAAAAGTTTACAACTGTAAGAAAATAGACTAGCTCTGGCTGGTATGGAATGGCTACCGTTTCGTAATCTTACGTATATGTATAAATAAATATATTATGAATTAACTCACGCCATTTTGGTATAATTACAAAGTGAAATTTAAGGATTTAATGTCAAATGTACAGATATATATGTATACATTTATATGTTCAATTTTTGGAATTTCGCAAATAAAATAATAAATAGACATAAAAAATCGCAAAAAAAAAAAAAAATTGATATGTCAATTTCCATATAAAAGTCAGGTTCCATATAAAGGGAGGAAGGTCAGTGAAACGAAATTGTAAATTTTTTTATTCGTTGCATATTTTCGCTTATAATTTTAGTTTACCATAGAAAAACGCATCTGGCTCAGTAATAAAATAATATCACCTCCTAAACAGGTCCATTAAATTTGAGCTTTGAATAAGAGGCAGCAGCTGCTTGACACAATCATTAAAAATATTTACGTCGATTTCAGAATACAGTGGACAGTAACTGCCTATAAACATATATATATATATATATATATAAATATATATATATATATATATATATATATATATATATATATATATATATATATATATATATATATATATATATATATATATATATATATATATATATATATATATATATATATATGTGTAAATATATATTACAGGTATTAAAACAATATCTTTTTCAGCAGCTTATGTAATTATGTAGTAAGTTTTTTCTAATTCGAGATTTACTAAGTAAAACGTTCAAGAATCAATCAAATCAATAATATAATAAAGTATAGAATTTTATTTATTAATAAAAAATATAATAGTCCGTCCGTTGATATGGTTTGAATGCGAGTTTCGACTAACAAGACAAAGCTCAGCGTTAAGTTCCATACTCAACACGCAAAGTGCAAAGCGATGCCTCGAACATTCTGAGAAAAACGAGGAACGGAGTGTCTTAACACTATATTCCCTCTACATACCCTACTATATGCGGGATACAAAAAAATATAAAACCGCTTCGTTACATAACCTAGAATTTTAGCGCTAATGTCAATATAAATCATAATCATTTATGCATCAAATTCTTATATTTGGTACTGAATTAATGTTTAAATACGCGCGATATTTCATTCTACACCCACGTAAGTTAGGATTAAAGGCACCATTAGTCAATAGGAGTTGTTTGTGAAAGTTATGTGATTCCATAATAGATTGAGAGCCACCCTGATGTAAAATGAATGCGCTTGGTGCATGAGAGGCATCTCAGATACAAATGGTTATCATAAACAACTTACGATTTCGTTATTTTGCAAGTGTAGAGATTTATATACAATTATGTAGAAATATTAGCTTTTTGTATATTGGATTTTGTGAGTTATGGCTTAAATAATGGAAATGATTTTGTGCTTTATCCACTTACCTAGTGTCGGAACATTCCGTTCTATGCTTTTGCTCAAATGCAATATATTATTAAGTATTGAGTGCGGAACTTAACTCCGCACGTTGGCTTACCAAAGAGGGCAAATGAAAATAATAAATTTCCCAAGAGTCCCATGATACTCGTAACCGCGCTTACAGTCAACGATGCTGCAGTAGTGTAAGTAGACACTGTGTCTAGCTTTGAAATAGTACAAATGAACGTAGGCGGATTTAAATTCATTATACTATAGTAAAGAACACACACATACTATGACACACACAAAACACACACACACACACACATATATATATACATATATATATATATATATATATATATATATATATATATATATATATATATATATATATATATATATATATATATATATATATATATATATATATATATATATATATATATATATATATATATATATATATATATATATATATATATATATATATAAATATATACATTATATTTATTTAAAAAAGTTATTCTAGTATTTTTAGATTTTTTTAAAAAGTAATTTAACTAAGTATTTTTCTTAGATTTTTTAAATATATGCGCCACTAAAAAAGTAAATAGTACATATATACCTTACAATATAGAGATAGAAATCTTACAATTTTCTCTATCTACCTCGCCATTACAAACATTTGTGTATGTCACATTACAATTTCGTATAAATTTGCTACTTGCTAGTATATTTAATACCAGCTGTTGCTGTCAGCTGTCGTCACGACGCGTCGTCCTATCTCGTACATTCCTAACATAATTTGAAATATCCTTTCAAAAGTTAATATTTGCGAATATATATATATATATATATATATATATATATTATATATATATATATAATATATATATATATATATATATATATATATAGCTTCATATATAACATTGGTCCTTTAACTTTTGTACCTTGAGTAAGCTTTTAAATAATAAATTACTGTAATTTTGATGAATGCACTGTGATCTGATGGAAGGTCTCGACTCTGGATGATTGATTCGTTTTAATACAACTGGCATTATGATTTCAATGCCTTCCATTTTTATTTTCTTTATTATTGCTGTTGTTATCTCAATCATTTTGTTTTATATTTTCCTTCTTGATTTTATAGAGTTTCTCGTATTGAAAGATTAAAGTGTGCTAGTAATATGTATATGTAGCATAATAGTAGATTTCTACGTTTTGTTTAGAAAATCATATAAACATTTTGTTTTTGTGTAATATATATATATATATATATATATATATATATATATATATATATATATATATATATATATATATATATATATATATATATATATATATATATATACCTATATTAAGGGTATTATATATTCTATCTAACATTTAATCTATGGTTTTATGTAACTGAAGAGTTTGTTCGGATGAACGCGCTAATTTTAGAATTTTTAGTTATATCACATCACGGTTATTGTTTCAATGTAATATAGTGCTACAGTGATCGAGTGTCATGTGCTATAAAGACATCTCTCAGTTAATTCAAGTAGACCATGGCGACAAAGTCAAAGGCAAGAGCTAGTCCAGTAATAAAGATGTTAGGCAATCCCAAACACGCCACAATAGAGATATCTATATATATACATATAACATATAGTATAAATCATAAATGAACTGATAAGAATACCTATATTTATTATAATTGTATGCTAAATTTCTATCAGTGATATATCCACACCTAGCCGCAGCTGGCTTCTCTAAATATTTGCGAGTATGATATGTACAGTTCATTGCTCGCGATCTATATTTGTGATCACAAGGGAAACTAGTATTTCCATATCGTTCCGTCCTGACTTGCTTTATGGTGAAGTTCTTTTCTTGTCTCCCTGAGTCACAATCTTGGCGTGGTGCAAATTTGTGATCTTTGTTATCTTTGCTGAAGAATTATTACATTTTTGCCTGATTTTCAGATATTTTTGTGACTTCAGGTACAAGGGTGATTATGTAAAATTTTTGTTTGGTTTAGTTACATTTAGTTTTTTTTTTATTGTTAAAACTGCCGCAAGTGTAATTTGCCTAAATAGTATCTCTTATGTGATGGTAAGATAAACTATTCAGTACTCGAGAACGGTTCGCTCAAAACGAAAATTAATTAAGCTTACCTTCGCAAAAACATTTCAGGTTTTCCATTTTGGCTTAGCATGTGATTCTCCCTAAAAGACCATTAGCAACGGGCCGAAACGTAATGTCAACGCCACCCGAAGCAAATGACAAATTATTCACTTGTCCGTATTTACAAGGGTACCTCAAACAAAAATTGGTAAAATTATTGAAATTTAGACTTTAAGGATGAGACCGTAAGATACAAAGTCTATTATTGTAATTTTATATAAGATTCGCTGCAAGTTTTTGAAGGCACATGGTGTCTCCACATTCATTTTACAGTCTGATGCTATTCTAGGAATCATATTCCACCATATCTTCGTGTATTTTCGGTCAGGTGACCAGATGTCGATGGCTTTTGTTCATTTTGCAAAATGTCCAGCGGGGAGCGTCATTTCGTATACAATTTGTCTTATAAAGTATCTTTGCAATGGATTTATTGGGCTACATTTTTAATCTTGTTTTGAAGTATTTGTGGCGTATCACCCCAATTACTCGACGTTGATTAATTGTTTATTCGTACGAATGTGGATGATTTTGATTTACTTTTAATTTACTGTGTGTGTGAGCTGATCGTCTGTATTTTAAACTGTGCAGCCATGTTTGCCACAGCTTGGTTCAGCTAAAATTATAGAATCAGTATTTGAATTATTAGTCTAATAAGAATGTTTTTTTTTTATTAAGAACATAAGCAACTTTCGCCAAAAACCAAAATTGTAATGATTAATGTTAATATTTATAAAAAAAAACATTTCAATTATTGAGAAAAGATTGTACTAATATAATTTATAAGTATTTTAATGTGAAAATGTCATGCCGCTGGAATCACAGTGTAGGCTAGACTTTTTGCGAGGTGTCGGCGTTCCTCAAAGTGAGATGTGTGTATATTATCACGATTTTCTCACGAACACATGTGCTCGAGGAATCCTGCATTGCAAGTAACGGATGTTTAATATGGATGAAGCGAAAGGGATTTTACTTAAATTAACATTTGATAAGTTGGAGCGAAATTATATTATGTGATGGTTCTGTCTGTTAGTTTAGTTAGTTTTAGTAGTAGTAGTTAGTTTTTCAATCCCAAACTATAATTAATATCAATAAAGTAATAATAATAATAATTTCAACGTAGCTCGATAAAATAGAACGTATGGCTTAATTAGCTAGACTGATTGGATGATTTTTAACTAGTAGGTACTGGTTCCAGTCCCGACTCATTCAAATCCTTATTACATTTCTAAATACGTATATATATATATATATATATATATATATATATATATATATATATATATATATATATATATATACAAAATTGCTAATTGGATCGTACAGAACATATAGCCTTATTACTAGAAACATAAAAAAATATTACACATCACAAAAAAAGGATTCCTCGGAGGAACTCTACATACAAGTGACATCAATTTTACCTTTCGAAAGAAAACGTTCAGTGTCCGGTCTCCATACATCTCCTACCGGTAGTGGTATTCCCATAATTACTTTGCTATTGAATATTTATTGCTTGCGTGTGGTCTTCGCTAGCAGGATTTATTGCACAAATTATCTATTTATTATGAAAAGTTTACATATAAGTCATATAGTTGCACTCAGAGATGTTCATTAAAATTTACTTACAATTAAATCTGTACAATTAGTAAAAGTGAAATAATTTAATATCAGATAAACCTAATTGGAATATTTGAGCGCAGAAGAATTTTTAATTTGTTTCCTATATAGTCTAAAATAGTAAATTATAGTTAAAATTTTTGTCGAGCTACGGAAAACCGTTTTAAGTGAACATACTGTATAGTATGTAATTTTTATTTGAATATCCACTATACAGTATACTATGTATAGTGTGTAGTTTTTATCACCATGTATAACGACAGATTTATGTTATGTCCTGTCTGTCTCTTTTGTTTATCTTGAAGAGTTAAAGTCATGTCATTAAACAAAAAATGACCTTAAGAAGTCTCAAAATACTTAAAAGAACAAGTGCAGTGTGATTTATTATATTAAAAAAAATTGCCTTAAGATTTAAAAAAGAGGTTTCAATAATACAATTCGCATTCATATAAAAAAATTAATAAGATGATTATATTAATTTATTAATTTTCTTATATATAATATAAATAAGATCAAAATGACGTTTTTAAATATAAATAAGAAATTAATACCGTCTTGGTATATACGATAGCTTCGACTGTAAGCGCGAGGATTGTAAGTTCGATTCCCACTCGGGAAGAATGAATCATTTTCATTTTCTTCGCTCTGTTAACAAAAGAAAGCTCAGCGATGAGTTCCACTACTCAAAAGGCCAAAAAAATATCTTACTTAAAGTTCTCGAAAGTCTTACTTAAAGTTCTTGGCCTTACAACTAAGCGCACACCTTTTGAGAGCCGACCAGAATTTTTAATTTTATGATACTGAATAATCGATATAAGGTTATGTTAACATCTTCTATTTAATTTTTTTGTCAAAGATATATTTTTTGTTAAAATTCCTTAATATATAAAGTTATTCATTTTACGGAACAGTATCCGTATTTCTTGTTATTATTTCAAACACAATGTATTAGCTTACCGCAGGGGTCGCTTTACTGTGAAAACATTGTGAAGTAACTTTTGTCTTTTATGAAAGAAAACTTTTTTTTACTAGTTAGTGATATAGATAAGAAGAATCTAGTGATCTATCACTCTGTGTTGATAATAAGTTCACAACTTGTATTTCAATAGATAGACTGAAATCTACACTGTGAGACGAAGCTAAGTCAACAAATTACAGTATTTAACTATTTTTATAACATTACTCTACATTCAACATTTTTGTGGAGGAAAATTACTGGCTTTACATTTATTTTAACTTCACAATTATATTAAATACAATATCACTATATATACATATATATATATATACATATTTACATATATATATATATATATATATATATATATATATATATATATATATATATATATATATATATATATATATATATATATATATATATATATATATATATATATATATATATATATATTTATATATATATATATATATTTATATATATATATTTATATATATATATATATATATATATATATATTATATATGTTATTGTATAACGATCATCCATTACCACAGCATGCCATATAAACGGTGTTAGAGCTTAGACGTGCAAAGTAAACAGTTCCGATTTACTCTAGCCGCCCTTGAACTCAACGTAAACAAGTAAGGGAGAAACAAAAATAGATGAAAACTCGTAAATTTATATATTTAGAGTTATATGTTTTTGTACTTTAAGATGTAGTTTTTATTTTGCATTGCTATAATTCTTGTATAGAAGTCTAGAATCTACGTATGTTGTAGCGCCTAGAATTCAAAGGTATCCAAAATATATGTGTGTTTAAAGTCGACTAAAGCAATGTCAGCAATATTTTTATAATAATAATAATTGATTCATTCATAAATTATGAATTTACATATGTATATATATACGATCTTAATATTTTTGTTGCATATGAATAAGACTGTAAATAAGTTTATTGTCAATTAATTAATACAAGTAGACGTAAGTAAAGAAATTTAAAAGAATATTCAATATCCATGTAACGTAGACAACAAAAAAATTAATAATATAAATAAATAAAATGTCAACTTATATAAAATAAAAATATCGTTCAAGTACGAGTAGTAGTCACGCATCGGGGGTTCTGTACCTATTTCATTCTAAGGAAAACACTTAATGATACAATATTATAAAAATTGACAAACTTAAATTTTCAAAGTCACCGGGAAGTACATTTTCATACAAAATTCAATAAAATTAAGCATTAACGCTCACACCTTTTATTAATTTCATTGACTTAGAAGTTTGATTTTTTATTTGCTTCAAGAGGTTATCGACTTGGATATTTGATATTAATTCCAGCTTGATTCCTCCACGTGATTTCGAGAAATGATCTTGACAGACGGACAGACAGACATCAACAGACAACAAAGTGATTCTATTGGGGTTCCGTTTTTTCCTTATAAAACATTATATATTTTTCATTGAATTAATATTTAATAATTGTTAACAAAGTTTCCGAAGTAATGTTATTATAACCTTACTAAGTGTAGCTCTCTGCTTTTAAAAAAAAAATATATTTATTATAATTCAATTTATTATCACATATTATTATTAGAAACGTGAGCTAGAGCTAGTATCTCAACAGTATGATTTCCACTGTCCACCAAAACCGATACGTTGCATGCAGATCAATTTACATTGGAAAAACAAAACCCATTGGACTTGAGAGCTCATATATTTTTAAAAATATGTTTCTTTAATTTTTTTAATGAATATCAAGACAAAATCATTAAGTGTTATCTATAAAAAATCTATTATACAATAACCGCAGTGTATGTACAAAAAAATCTGACCGAAAAACAAAAGAAAATAGATTTTAACTCTAATGGAGTAAAGCTCAAAATCTTTTGTACAAATATTCCCACCGAACTGCAAATTTGGTCAGTATGCACCATGACTATTGCAAATTATCTTAATAATAAAGTTAAATGCCCGTCTGGGTTTTTTGTCTGTCTGTAAGTAACTGTACATCAAGGTTAGTGCTAGATTCAAAAAGTCTAGACCTAGAAAATAAGCGTTTTATAGAAATGCGTGGGCATTTGTATTACTTGTAATAATTTGAACTTCAACGCTATTACACCGTTAGAGTCCAGTGGCTATATTTAATTTAGAATGTTTACAGAATGCGGTGATCATAGATTCGAAATTATATTAAACAAATTTTACATTCAATATAAATATAGTTCATTTATCTACAGTTGAGTTTCATATTGTATAAAAATTACTACTTTGAGTATATCAATTTGATTGCAGAATTATAACTTGTTTTATAAGTGACTCCTAATATCATAAAGTCAAAAATTTGTTTGATTCTATGGAGTCGAATTGAAAAACATTTTCGTTTACGATAATTCATTCGGGAAAGACTCTATTACGCCACATTTACTTTAACTTCAGGGCTTCTGAGTGCATGCTACAACTTAACTTTTTCCATTTAACGAAGCGGGCGGAGCCGCAGGTTAAGTTAGTTTTATATTATTTATAATTTATCTCTACAATTTGCTATATTTTGTAAAATAGGCAGACATAACCTGTTATCAATTCATTTCCTTCTCCAATTGTATTAATTTCAAACTGTTTATGTACATTATTGTTATAAATAATAAACTGAATACTTGGTTTGCTTAACTAACATGAGAAAGTACTGGTTTGAATAGAAAAATATTTTTATGTCGGATAGTCCATTTGCCACGAAAGGCTGGAATAGCCTACAGGCTATACCACATTAATTATTTAAATATGAGCCCCTGTTACTTGTCACTTTTACAATGTGTCATGTGTCAAGCACAACGCTTAGATGAATACGTGGACAAAGTCGCAGATATAAGCTAAGTCATATAAAATAAAATTGTATAGGTATTGACTATTCTTAAGTTTAATCTCGGTCCTATATTTATACACTGAACCACTTCAAGAATTTCGATTCAAAGCTTTGCACTTTGTAAAGTTTTGTTCATATTTTTTTTATTGATTTCGATATTCCTTAGATCTCTTGATTTATACAAAGATGTATTTATGTTATTTAGATATATGAAGTGTAATTCAAGAGGCCACGTGGCCCAGCGGGAAAATCTTACTGTGACGTCAATAGTAATGGGTTCAACACCACTTGAGGAAGTTACCTTTTTTATTACTGTTTTTGAAGGCAAAGCACGACATTTGGCTCCGCCTCTCTGTATGTAATGTTTAAACATTAGGATGGCAAGTGGAAAAGTGAGGGTATTAACACTAGCTTTTTCTATGCCTGTCCAAGGCTACATATATATATATATATATATATATATATATATATATATATATATATTATATATATATATATATATATATATATATATATATATATATATATATATATATATATATATATATATATATATATATATATATATATTATATTTAAAAGATCTCAATACAATTTATGAAAACAAATGTATCTATTTTTCTTTGAAAATGTGTTTTTTTTAAAGGATTTGTTACTTTATAATCTTAGCCATTTTCACACATTTAGCGGCTAGTTAGCTAGCGGTAGTTGAAGATAACCTAGTGATTGTGTACCAACCAGACAACCTTGTCTCACCATAAAAACAAATGTGAGTAAGATTCGAATCTACTATTAAGAAAGTATATTCTATCAATATTAGAAGCAACTAATTGACCTTCACGCTCCCATACACCAGATGCAGAGATATAATTAAAATCCTAAATTCTCGAGATCGTGGTTTCTCTTGTCACCAGAGCGAGAAATTAAAATACTCAATCCCTCGAGTAGGAATCGAATCCACAACCATCCCAGAGTACAGTGGCTTCACAAATATGTAATAGATAATTACTACAAGCAAAAGTACACAACTAATAGCACCTTATGTCTTGTTTAATCTGTTAAAGACTCTTAGAAGGCGTCAACTACCTTAGTTACCTTGTTAAAAGGACAAATAAAGGAGCTTTAAAGTTATTTGAAGAGCTTAGTAAATACAATAATGAACGTATGGCGCTATACAGTATAAAGGACGGCTGTGCCTCCATCGTTTGTTTGATTTTACTGAAATATCAAGTATTCACTAGAAGTGATGGTAACAAGATATTGCTTATATATACATATATATATATATATATATATATATATATATATATATATATATATATATATATATATATATATATATATATATATATATATATATATATATATATATATATATATGTATGTGTGTGGCGCAAGGCACAGCAACTGTCTGTAAGCGTGACGGCTTGTGGGATAATTATCAATTTCTTAGCTCTAGTAACTAGGCAAAGAGCGGCGTTGGGTTCCACCACTCAACGCGCCAAAAGGCGGAAAGCGTGGAACGGAGTGTCTTAACACTAGATTCCTACGGTTTCCTCTGTCTATTAATATTATTATATACTTGTATATATTGATAAAAATCTACGTATAAATATTATTTCCGTGACCTTGTACACGAGGGCCGAGACGCCAGCCAGACGGAGCAACAAAACTCCACTTAGTCATCTATAAGATGAGATGTCATACACGAAATGGGATTGGATTGACTCACATTGAAAACGAAAGTGATTTACGATGTTACTTTAAATACAACTTAACTTGTGTAAATATAATGTGACGTGTTTAGTATTTGCACGTTTATACATAGTTTTCGCATGGTTTTTTTAAAAAGAAAATACTTACTTGTATCAATTTTATTTTAATCTCTTCTTTCTACCTATATTATATTTATATATATTAAATATTTTATATTATTTATATAATTGTTTTCTCCACATTAACTTATTATTTTTGTTCTTTAGTTTCTACTATTGGTATCAATATTTATAAGTAATATATTTTTAATTTATAATATTCCGTATCGGTTCGTAAGACAATTCTTTAGAAATCCATATGTTATGGTAGATAATGATAATATCCGAAACAAATTAAAAACAAACAATCGCCATCAAAATTAAAGCTCACACACAGATGCTTATGCCTAATCAAAGTTGTTGAAAGCTCAGCATCCGCAATTAACATAGAAAACAAAACAAATGTAATATGATTAACACTTGTTCTACTTAACGTGGATAAAATGAGTCAGTACTAAAGTATTCGAGTCGAACGGAAACACGTAATCTTGCTATTTGCCACACAGTAGTGCTCCCCCGCAATCTCACGAAAAAAAATTGCTAGTATATATATATATATATATATATATATATATATATATATATATATATATATATATATATATATATATATATATATATATATATATATATATATATATATATATAGCTTCACGTTTGTTATATATCCCGGAAATGATTTTTTTTTAAATAATCGAAATTTTAAATAAATAAGTTGTGTCTCAATGTCCTCAAGTCTCAACTATCTGACTGATATATAACATATTTAGTTCGTGTTTAATGAAAATCCTTAATAAAATATCAACCTACTTTTCTTACGAACATCGGTGAGGTCAAAAAGAATGCACTTTGCATACTGACCATAAGGCATTAAGACGTGTCATTGCATACAAAGAGCTATTATTTTTAATCGAAACTATACAGTTATACGAGTATATCGTTAAGGCAACGAATGATCGACGTGACTCGATAGTGTTGTTACTTGACACCTATATTATATTATTAACCTAGATTTTAAGATAAATATAAATAATAATGTGAGCAATTATTAACAACGTATATATGGTTGTGTTAGAACAACACTAATTAGTGAAATGGGGTTTTGTTCTATTTAATTTAATTCAAAATCTGTCAGTTAAGGTTTTGTTATATCTGATTATGATTCAAAGTGCATATGTATATGTACATTTAGTAGCAAACTTTTTTAGCCTGGCAGTCTGTAGTATTGTATATGTAAGGTATTTGTAAGGTAAATAAAAAGAATTTAGAGTTAAGTCACTCTGTTGGCAGCTTACCTGTCCAAGTTTTAGACGTCTCGTATTAAATGGTAGAACTCTATGCCACAATTTGCTTACCAGAGCGGAAAATGCTAATTATTAATTCTTCCAAGTGGGAATCGAACTCACAACCATAGCGAAGGCACGATCGAATGCATATCAAGGAAATATATGCAAGCAATTAAATAAAACAAATAAAATTAATAAATAAAGAGCTTCACAATATTTTCCGCTAAGTATACACATATATATATATATATATATATATATAATATATATATATATATATATATATTATATATATATATATATATATATATATATATATTAGATAAGCAAGTTAGTGTTTTAACATTTAACTTAGTGTTAAGACACTGTTCCTCACTTCCCACCCAATTTCAAGACAATGCATTTTAAGGGGCCTTACTTAACACCGTGCATTGTCATGTTACCAGAACGGAGGAAATGAAATAATTCAATCCCCCGAGTGGGAATCGAACACACAACCGTCGCGTTCACAATAAGAAATCACGATGGTCTCTTAGCAATTAAATAATTGCCAAGAAATGTATACAAAACAAAAAAATAAACTATAAATAATAACAATACACGCCGTCATCGCTCCCAACCGCAAGCAACCTCGTTTGGTTCGTTTGCGTCAAATATAATATGTGTATGTGAGATTTATTCATTCTCAAACGCTAACTGTAAGCGCCAGGATTGAATCCATTATTCTTTATAAGGCCGGCATTTCATTTATCAAAGGGCACAGATTCAAATCTGTTTGTGGAACTTTTCGATATATATATTGTATATATATGTATATCTAAGTATTAAGAAGGTATGAATAACGACAGATAAACTAGTTCATTATAGAGGAAGGACGAAATAAGTATAGATTGTCTTAGAAAAGTTGTTGAATTAATGTGCAATTTCTTTTTTTTATTTAAAAATAAAATGAAAATTATATTTTCTGTAACTTATACGTTATGGTCGCGGGGTCGAGTCCTATATTAAGCCAGCCAGCTCCCAAGTTCATTGAACACTTAAATATAGTTACCATCAGTGCACTAAATAAATGGAAAGTGGAGAGAGTAGTGATCAATTACTAGATTCCGTCTATATAGTTAAACAAATTTTGAATATAGTAATTTTTTTTTAAATTTTGTATAAAAAAAAATAAATATTAAATGTAGTGTATAATAATAATAAAACAAACAAACGATTACATTTTTCAAAAGCCCCATTAAAATCGATAAGCAAATATTACAATTTTGTAAGTACATATAGATTTATCAATGAGTAAAACACAAAATTTGTATAAGATCTTGTTCCTAAAAATCTTAGTCTCATAATAGCTTATCATTAATATTAAGCCGAATACAATAATTATATCTTATAATCTAAGCGAATAATTGCAATTAAAATTATCTAGGCGTCATTATTTTATCATTATTTGTGTTGCAGTCTAATTTGCAGTGATCAGTTTTTTAAAATATAATTTTACCTTAGTGTCAGGAAATTTCGCTCTGCATTTTTTTTTAATTTCGAATTATCTAGACAAGGTCCTACACTGAGCAAAGACGATAAGAAGAGTTTTACACTACAAAATGTGTTAGATACTTAAACATTATTATGCTACAAATTTAAAAATATACTATTCTCACTTCCGCATCAATATGGACCAAGACTCCGTGACAAATGGTTTCCTCGGCCACGGGATGCGATCTTAATTAACCGGAAGGATTCCCGAAAAGATAGAAACGACACGAAATATATATACACATGTATGCAACTCGGGCGAATCGATATTCGTAGACATAACACCAGAAGCTTGCCAAAATTTATTGCGGCTTTTGTATGAAAACATACTTTCATATTTATTTCTATATTCTTTGATATATAATAGTAAACGAGTTCTGGCTATTCATTATTATCTTTTCTCGGTTATTGCCAGACAAAGCGCGGCGTTGAGTTGCGTAGCTGACTCAACACGTAGTGTCTCGATTTCAGGCTGAAAGTAGAGATTGGAGTGTTTTAAAATTTTCAATGTTTATTGGTTAACTTGCTATAGGTATGTCAATATAGCTGATTGAATGAGTATTTCGCAAAGTAATAAAATCATAATATGTGTTTAATATCATGAAATATTATTGATGTTTAATGTAATATTTTATTGAGATAAACTTTTGTTAAATTGAAACGATTTTTCAAAAAATAAATTAATTTAGAATTTTAAGATTTAGTTGGTATCGCAGCTAATATTAGATAGATCTCGGTACTTCGTTTACTAAGTATACCTAAAAAAGTCGATCAAGTGCAAGTCGGACACGCGAAAAGTACAATTTGTAAACTTAAAAACTTTTTATTTAAAATGGACTACAAATTTATTCCAACACTACATTTTGTGTAAAAAATGCGAAAATAACAATGGAGTTTAATATACAACTATCGCGATCCATAGCCATCTTGTACAGCGTATAATTAATTTTTGGTTCAGCACAGAGAATCTAGTGCTAAAACATTTTCTTTTCAGAGCGCACGAATAAAAATAATTAAGATATATCGCAATTATGATATATTTACTTAAGTACGGAAATTAAAGCTAGGATAATTTAAGACGGTACCTAGGTGACTATTCTGGGTGGACATCGATCAAGGAGCCCGACTGGACACGATAATAAAACACTAAAACGTCACTGCGCTTAAATTAATGTTCCTACAGTGAGTAAAACTGTTTGCTCATGGAATGCTTAAATTGAGTTTAAAACCGTATTATGGTCATCTTCATATACTTATTGCTAAGCTTTATATATATCTTAATTTCTACAACTGCGTAGCTCTAAAATTCTCTGTTTAATATATGATATATTAAACAGAGGACTTTAGAGCTACGCAGTTGTAGAAATTTACACTTGCCTTTCGAATTTTGGGGGAGGGTAGAGAATATCTTTCCACTCTCCATTTTTTTATATCTCAAAAGCAAAAGAAAAACTAAAATACAACAATGAAATGTCTGTATTCCTATGCATTCAGATATATTTGAACCCGCGACCGAACAACATATCGGTACGAGTAAGCTATATCAGTGTTGTATTAAATACATGAATAGTATTGATAAAATGTATGCCTAGAAATCTTTTGAATTGTTTTTTTACGCTATATAGCAAGGCAGGCAAAGAAAACCTATTGTTAAATAACTCCGTTCACCGCATTCCGCTCAATTTTATTAAAATATTATTGTTTTTTTTTTAAATTAATTAAACTATGCTTTACACAACGTTGAGTTACATTCCTAGCCATACATATTTCAACGTAATCCCGTCTAACACTGAACTGTCACTGTGATTGGCTAGACTGGACGAGTTGCGCGGGCGTCGGAAACCACTCGAATCTGCCACGGCTTGATCTAACGAGACTCAATTACTATTTAGTGTCTGCTTTTTATAAATCTCTAGTCTATTTATTAGTAATTTATTATTTCTCTGTTAGATTTATGTTAGAAAACTTTTATTTAGAACACCGTTTAGATGTACTTATAGTACTTATTAATATATATACGTCACAATCGTAATAAATCTTTGAAGAAAAAATGATATTGTAATTTTCTATGTAATTTATAATGTAGTCATGTAACATATATAAATGTATGTATACTTCTATAGACATATACAATATTTTATATATAATATATCCAGTGTTATTTATTGTAACCAATTAAGTAAAACCAAGTTAATCTCGGTTCATCGACTATCGATATGGTTAAGTAAAATTGACTGAAACAGAAAACTAATATATTATACGAAACGAAGCAAATTACAACTTTACGCTGTATAGTTTACAAATCTTCAAACAAAATCGTCACCCGAATTGTAATGTCCGCTTCCGCTCTACGTAATTAACTTAAAATATAAATAATGTGTCACACATGTACGCAAATTGTTCTATGAAATCGATTTCAAATAAATCAAAGTAATTGAAACCATTCTGAGGCGCACGAGCGGTTCTATAAATACACATGAAATGGCTGACGACCCTACGTAAGACAAAAAATGTTGAGACGGCGTCTGTAAACGTTTTGAGACTATTAGCAGAAATGCAGATGCATATACAGATAGATGCATATGCACATGTGTATATGCAGATGCAGATGCAGATGCATGCATGGGGCTTTGTTAACGAGATGCTGGAAATAATAACAAGGAGAGTCTTGTTATGTGCGCCATAACGTAGTGTTGTGTACACGCTTTAAGTATACATCTGTAGGCTTTTTCAGTTTTAAATACTGATAAGTATTAATCGCTAAGTACAGGTGTTCCGTGCTTTTTATTGTGTTTTCGAAATGATTAGGTATATTTTTTATTCATTTATTTAAAATAGGCTTCGACATAATTATCGGCATATATTTATGTAGGTTGTATTTCTCTTTATAACAAATTTATTATGATTTGTAACTTTAACAATTATACTATTTCACATCATTTCATTAAAAAAAATAGCTTCACTCCGTATTCCGCATACAATGCACATATAGCAGATTATGCCGTCAGTCATTTTCGTCCTAATATTCGGGACGCTTTGTCTCGTTATCAGAGCGAGGAAATTAAAATAATTCATTCCCCCGAGTTGGAATTGAACCTATAACCGTCGCGTTTACAGTCAAACGCATCCACTGCGCCACAACTGCCTTAATTGTTTAAAACTGAAACATTCAAAACAGCTTTTATTAAGGATTATAATATAACTGTCGAACAAGAGACTGCGCCGTAAGCCCAAAATCCATGGAGGAAGCGGATGTGCCGCTGTCGCCTTTTTAATATTTCTATTTTATATTCAAGCCCCGTCTTCCAATGTGGCTAACTATTAAAAACAAAAAAAAAACTCTTTTCATCTTCGCCACGCGTAAGTTGTTATAGCTGAAAGACAATTCTTTTTTGAAGTATTCTTTTTCCCACACAAAGTCATAAGTCATATGAAATTGGCATTTTTAAAAAGCAGCTTTTATCTTAAGTTAAGTGAGCTTTGATTATATATAATTGAATATAATTGAATTGTAGATGCAAGTATTTGTTCGGACTTACGGTTAGTTTTTTTATTATCGTATGCTGCTACAGATAATCTGAAATAGTTTCTGTTCAGTGTTCTTTAATTGCCAGGCGCATTGGCGTTCCGAAAGTGCCAGTTGAGTACAAATCACTTCGCCAATGTCATGTTGTATGGAGAACACACGAAGAAGGTTTTGTGGTAAAAAAGAGATAAAATAGTGTCCAACAGCTACCCCAAAAATAAAATCTTGGTATAATTAAATAAGGAAAGCACTTTTTTATTTATTTATATTATTATTGTACAAAGAATATTATAAGTATATATAAATATAACATACAAACATACATATATAATATTATATGATAAAATAGAAACGTAAGTGTTCAAATAAGTAGTGATCTCGCCACCAATCGTGTAAGTCTAATTCTCGTGAGTTTACATTCTCGTTTCACTTGCTTCTCCGTTTGGCTAGTCAGGTAACAAATATATATTTAATTAAACAAATTCAAAACTCTAAGCTTTCTACAATATATTAACTCATTCCCGTACTACAATAAATGTCTCATCTATTCATAATTTAAGCTTTTAACAAGCTTTCCACTTCATAATAATAATGATAGTGACACTTTCTCACATTTTGTTTCGAGATAATTTTAAATAATTATAATTTATATACTGTATATTTATGTCAAGATATTATGATTATACTATTCTTTAGAAAACGTATTCTAATATTTACGTAGCAGGATTTGTACCCGCGCCTTTTGGAAACTTTCCAAGAGCTCTTTAGCATGGTAATAAAACTTTAAAAATGTTAAAAATACACTGATTATAGTTTAATATTAGTTATGACAGAAAATTACACCACTGGTTGGAAAGGAAGCGATGCTATTTAAAAATGTCATACGCCAATACTAACGTAACGGCAGACACGGGACACCCTCAAGAGCACAAAGTTCTTGGGAAAGCTCAAAAAATGACAACATTTTCTATTATTTAGGACATAAAGCTCAAAATTCAGTGTAATTTGCATTTAAAACGGCATATTCATTTGTAAGGGTGAGAGTATCGTTTTAGAACCGTCATAGATACTTGACGCTTCGAGTGTCTTTTGCAGTTTTTTAATTGTTTTTTTTTTGTTGTTTTAATGTGAAATAGTTTCGCTGTTCGAGTTTTTTTGTTGTTAGTAAACAAGAGTAGGCAGAATTTATTATAAACACTACTAACGATGAGACGAGCTTTTTTAACATTTTTTGAGATAACCGTTAAGCTTCAGAGCACCGTTTATATAGGAAATAACCCTACATTATTAATAAGAAGTATATATATTTATATATATTTCCCCATTTAAAAAAGTTTTGTGGTAGTAATTTTAACATGGCAGTTTCAAATTAAGAATATCGTATATGCATCCGCATGAGGCCCGTCGGCTAAGATTATATATTTTAGCCTACGTGTTTTTTAATAACGATTATATATATAATAACATTATGTATATTACTATTACATTATATGTACATATATTATACTTAATTACATATATTTTTTGTGTGAAGGCTATGGCATTGAAACATTAACGATAAAAACAATCTTAGGCTTTTTGTACAAAAAAAAAAACACTTTCGTCCTTCAAAGACTTTTTAACAATTAAAATATTTCAATATTAAATACAATTTCTGACAATATAACTAAAATACGCAAATAGCTCTAAAATATGCTCTTTCTTCATTTCATGTTATATATAGAATTATATTTAATTTATGCATTTAATACAACGTTATTCTGAAGAATACATTTATCAAGACACCTAGTTGAAGATCTTATCTATATCGTATATCTTCTTTCTAATATTGGAATGATTTGTGGACGAAAAGGAAAATGAATGGCTGTTGAATATATAAATGTTAAATTTATAATAAAATAACGTTTATACACAGTTTTTTTTAACATAAAGACTACTGTAAAATGCATAGTTAATTTGTTTTTGCGAAAAGCAACCACCCACCCACCAAACTACACCCTGACCGTTATTTATCTATTATTTTTATATGTATATAATACTATTGTTACAGTTTTAGTTCGTAATTCTTCTGTAGAACTCTTAACTTAGAATTATTGAGCTCATTGTGGCGCAGTGGGACTTTCGAGTGGGTCTGACGGTAAACGCGACCGTTGCGGGTTCAATTCTCACTGGTAAGTTAAACGTAGCGTTGAGTTCTACCACTCAACATGCAGCGTCTCGAATCTGGACAGACAGCGAAATACGAAGTATTAGGACACTATCCTGTGTGTCAGGACCTAACGCGTAGGTTCTCTCTGCTAACAAATTACTACTATAGAGAAATACAGGACAAAACGTGGAAATGGTTGAAAAGTAAACGTACTTTAAATTAAGTGTATAAAGCTGCATTAATTGTTACATCGACACAGGGCAATTTTTCGTTTATTGTATTATACCTAAATGTGTCTATTTAAAAAAAATAGGTATAGGTATAGTAGTCAAGATTCCAAATGGTACGATACCATAGCTTGGAAGTTGGAAGCAGTAAAGACGTGTCGGGTCAATACTGACCTTTGCGAAAATGGCAAAAGTGCAACCGATGATCTGAGATAAAATTAATTTAAATACTTTACCCATACCTTTTTAATTAAAAATACTTTACGTTACTATTTACAAATTGCATTATACTTTTTTAGTTTTAAATCCCAATTAATTTTTTACTCGATTACGCCTTTTAATTATATAATTTATTTTTTAAAATAGAAGAAGTAGACTTGAGGACCGCAGTGGCGCAGACGCACAGCGTCTGACTGTAAACGTAACTGTTTGTGGGTTCGATTTCCACTGGGGGCGAATGAATCATTTTCATTTTCTTCGCTCTGTTTAAGAGACAAATCGCGGCGTTAAGTTCCGCCACGCAACATGCAACTATTAACTATAACTGTAACTATTGTATGATATAGATACATATATGATAGAAATATAATTACTTTGCTTCACGTTGTATCCCGCATATAGCAGGATAGACAGCACCTAGTACTTAAAACACTTTGACTAGAAATTGACATATTTCATGTTAAATTTCTGTGATGACGTAATTTTGCGATTCCCCAAATATATAATGTTTACATATACATACCTTCTGTGTATATATAATTCATAATTATACATTCCCGTCTAAAAACATACTGTATATTTCTGACACATTCATAAATATAATAATGCCAACTAATGTTAAGATATAGAGGTGTCTCAAACGTCAAAATGTCATCGAGTTTTACGTAAGTGGTTTGTAGAGTGGTGCGAGAAGCTTTTTTAATTGACACTCGACAAATTTATAATAAGTATAGGCCGTTGTCATGGCAGGTACAGTAGTGTTGCTAGCTAAGACTAGTACTAGAACTAATTGAGGATAATAGGTTCAAATATTGTGTTTTATTTTATATTCTAATTCTTTATTTTATGTTAAGCACAAACTGTCCAAATACTTTACCTCAATTTTTATACTATAATTATTAGTGTAAAGAAAATTACATTTTCTGTCTATTTAAAGACTGCGTGCAGCGTAAATCTAAATATGAACATGATTTGAATACATAATCATCGTGTTCATCATGAAAGACGTCATAACTGTGTCAGGATGACGTTGAACTATGCTTGGAATATTGTATGTAATAGAATTATCATTATTACTATATCTGATATAGGGTAAAAAATGATAATAAGCTACTTAAAATAAAAGTTAATAATATCAAAAATGTACGTACATAAACGTCCATAAATAAGCATAACTACTTATAAACGTACATAAAAGCACATAAATAAGCCATACATAAAGAAGCTGCACTGTAATTAAGGGAGCGAATCATATTTCTCCACTAATAAAGCCGTCGTCGCGATCTTAAATGGCGACAGGTCTTTCTTTAATTCGTTTAGTCCAAGGCTTTAACAAACTGAGTTATGAGGTATGACATAAAAGATATAAATACTGTTCTAAACGACAAATAACACAATTTGTATGAAAAATGTCGCGCCAGAATAGTTACGAAATATTTAGATTTGGATAAACAAATTTTTGTTTAGTATGTATGTATATATATATATATATATATATATATATATATATATATATATATATATATATATATATATATATATATATATATATATATATATATATATATATATAATTGTGACAGTTAGTAATATTTGTTTTATTTATAGCTGTGTATGTTGCGATCTGGAATAGTTGTAGGTTCATATACAGTAATGTAGACCCAAACAGTTGGGTTTCGTTGATTTGATGATGATTATAACGATCAAAACTATGATAGCGAAGCATTTTATATAGATAGATAGATATACTTTATTTTACACCATGTTAATAAACAGGAAAGTATACAAGTTTTAAAATAACAACTATAATTTTAATATATGTATATAGTGGATTCTACGATTGCCTTTCATAGACAAAAATTACATTCATGTTTAAAATAATTTTAAATTATTTTATTTCACTTATATTTTTAATTTTTTAAATCAAAAATGATAAAATTTTAAACAGCCGTATATTTTAACACTGGTACTCCGCTAATTCTTCAAAAAGCGAAGCGAAATGCATTAAGAAATGCAAAGATATATACAAATCATAACATGAAAAATAATCCTAAACACCCACATAGAAAAAATCTATTTGGACTATCTCCAAGCAATCAAAAAACCATACAAAACGTACTCACAAAAGATCCACGCTACATACTAATTCGTCTATTCTCATTTCGTTTGAAAATCTCTGATTTACAAGTTCTTTTTATCATATTTTTATGATTTTCATGTTTACACTGACCTTTGACGTTGTTTCTACTTTATAGCGCTGTTGTATGAAGACAGAATGATGTGGAATTTGAAATTTTTAAATGTATATAAAGCTTAATAAAAGCTTGAATATGAGCTTTAATTTTTTTGCTTCACGCTCTATCCCGCATATAGCAGGATAGCCAGAGAGAACCTAGTGTATACTGTTCTCCAATTGTCACTAGAATTCGAGAATGTATCAGAGCTGGGAACTGATTCTTCAACTGGGGATCGAATCCATAACCAGATTGTCCTACTATTGTTAACGGATCCATAGAATGATATTCTATTTAAAATAATTTTAAGGAGAAATCGTTAAAAATATTTAGATACCTAATAATGCGATATTTATAAATGTGCCGATTTTTAAATAATGCCTATGGCACGAAAATAATTTAAATATCAAAGATCTCGTGAGAATAAAGTAAGCCAGATGTACAGTCAGATTCTTTTCTACCGATGATTTTTTTTTAATAACAATTTTGTTGCATATTTCGTACCTTCATCCTGTCGTCCTTCCACTTATTACAATGGAATTAACATTTAACCTTCGCCACAAATATTTTCACGAAGCAAAAATTCAATGATGTACTTAGGTACTCAGAAATTAGGATACGGTCGACTATTGTATGCTTTTTAAAGGGCCAAATTTAAAAATGCATTTATATGACGTTTTCGTCGCATCCTTTCGTACTTCCTTTCTTATGAGAATAAAATTAATAATAGCAATGATGGTCACATTCAGTTCTCACGCGAGGCTATTGTTTTTGGGACAAAAAATTGCGATTGAATCCTGAGATTTTTTTAAGTTAACGGCAAAGATCTGCATCTGTTCAGCATGTGCAACAAAATCGATATTTTCGGTGTGCTAAGTGATTATAAACAGATTTATCGATAAAATTATTGATTTTTATTGACTTAGAAAAGTCGATTGACGTAATAATGTTTCATAAAATTATATGTGTATTTCCATTCCATTCTAGAGAAATATTACTGTTTTATGAAGATAATGATCAGCGGTATATGCGATGTGTGTATTTTATTGTTATATATTGATATCAATTTTCTTAATAATATATCTTTATCTTAATAATATATATCGTTACTAATGCTACTTTGTAAGAAATCTTCAACTATATCTCGGCTGGTAAGTTACATCCTCAAACTGTATTTATACTTTTATACTTATATTATAAAGCTGACTACTGGTTCGAATTGAAAAAAAACTTTGTTTTGTTGTATAGGACATGTATCGAAATAGGCTATATTACATCACGCTTAGATTAATAATTAAAAATAAAAAGGAAATTCTTAAGGAAGCTTTCCTTGAGAGCTTCCGAGAGGCAAAAATAATCGTTATCGATTATTGATCATGTCCATCATTACTTGTCGTCATAAATCACGGACCATGTTATTTAACGCCACAACCCTTGCAAAACAATATAAAATCATATACTCTATTTTATACAAACATATGCTATATACTATTGAATAATTATAAATTTCAGTATTTTCAATTCTGTTACGTAATATATATATATATATATATATATATATATATATATATATATATATATATATATATATATATATATATATATATATATATATATATATATATATATATATATATATATATATATATATATATATATATATATATATATATATATATATATATTAGATTGGTAGTAAAGTGAAAAAATATGTTTTATGTCGGTTTAATAGCGGATCTTGGCAGGGAATTAAAAAAAAGCTCGAACTCACAACTATAGCGCTTACTGTCCAAACCCTGTCACTGAACCATGACTGCGTTGAAGACATACTTAATATATCTCATTACAGGATTAATCATTTTGTATTCCCTCATAAAATTTATGACAAACACATTGTTTCAATTTAAATTTGTAATATGAATAATTTTCAACAATAATCCAAAAGTAAGCGTAACCAACGTCCATTGTTTACAAAGCAATCATTTGTTACGTTAATCCTTTAAAACTTTCATCCCGCCCTACAGAAATATTGCAAAAGGTTTTACGACCGCACCATACCACTTATAAGTGTAACATTTAGGGAACGAAGCTTTATTAACAACAATTCGGCATGTGGTGCACGTGTACGATTATACTTTTATTTTCAATATTTGTATTGTATTTTTAGCATTTGCAATTATAAAACTGCAACTGTAATTTGAACCTGGAACCTAAGATTTATCTTTGTATTACATATTTTCATATTATTTAGGATAGCCAGAGGTAAATAATTAATACCTCCATTCTCATTAAAACAAAGATATTACGTTGTGAAGAGCTTACTTTTTCAACCAGACTAGGGAAACAAAAAAATATTTAATATTTATTTAAAATTACATCACCCAGGCCTCGAATCCATTGCCATCGCGTGTACTATGTTTAATGTATATTATTTCAACATTATATATTTTACTTTCTTAAACACGCTATAGGATCTTAAAATAAGCTTTAAAGCTCACAGGTAAGTGTGCCATGACGTGTGGGTGCGTTAAAATTACGAGTATATGGGGAGTGACTTTATAGTTTTCATGTGTGAAATGCGCAAAATACTGCATACTTTAGTAGATATCGTAAATAGAGACATCATTTTATAAATAGAGAATATAAATATTATTTGTACATTTATATTTTTGTAAATTTACAGTTATTATCTGTTTGTAAATACGTTGGTAGTGGGTTCTATTCCCACTCGGGAGAACGATTTTCATCGCTCCGGAATAAAGACATAAAACGACGTTTAGTTACGCCAGTCAAAACACAAATTTTCGAAGTCATTAGAAAAGTGAAGGATCTCTGCATCTAAGTCTACCTGGCTGTATGCGGTAGGCTGGCTGTAGCCTGGCTGTAGGCTGTAGAGAGATACATGTACGATATATCTATATATATCATACTTTATATTTGCTTATTTTCTGGCAGAATAAAAAAAAATTACATAATATTTTCATTTGATGACCATATAAAGAGTTATTATAATTATCAAAAGCTTTGTGCAAACGTTAGCAACGTAAGGTAAAATTGATATAGTATTTTGATCAAGAGTCGGTTTTTCTTAATTTAAAATTATAATTTAAAGATACTACTATAGTTATAGTAAATGTGGTACCGTATACACTAGCATACGAAGCCAAAAGCAGTAGATTTGATTGCTATTCTTGGATGTTATATAGAAATTGAGATCTGACTGAATCCTATTAAGAATTCTCGCCTTAGATCAAGATCGAAATACTTAACAAAAAATTTAATTTAATTTATTTTTTTTTCTTTTTTTTTATTTAATTTTTTATTTTACAGAAGACAACATAGAAGCTGTAGCGGAGGCATCTACTAGTGAAAGGCTGCGACTCATCTGTGGTCTAAAAATTAGGACGCAGACTGGCAAAATATCCTGGTTTTATAACGGTGATCATCTCGACAGTGCAGTGAAACAGCGAATGGGCCAGCAGAAACCGTGGTAAGTACAGTATAGATGGATTTTATACTCACATATTTTATATGTAATTTATTAAATTATACATTTTATATGAACTAAAGTCACTCACGAAATGTAAAACATTCTTAATGATAATGGGAATAATTATCATTATTCTTTTATATATATATATATATATATATATATATATATATATATATATATATATATATATATATATATGTGTATATAGATATATATTTCGTTCCTGTATTGATGGATATATACGATAATAATAATCTCTTCTCGATAGATCCTTTTGATCAGGGTTGCCTGGCAGAGATCACTATTAGCGATAAGTCCGCCTTTTCACATTAAGTTTCAAATAAAAATGATTTCCTGTAACTTTATAACTTTGAATGTGGGAATGTGGTGTGAAATGAAGATTTTTTATGTTTATGGTATGTTAATAATAATATAAAACTTATGTCTATTAAAGAAATAAGTATTTGTTGTAAATATTTATATAAGCTCCAAGAATTACGCCTAAGCTTACATAAATTAAGCTATGTGCGTGTTTTCGAATCATATTCTCTAACTGGAAAACTAAAAATATCCTTGCAATGAATCTAATTCAAACAACTTGCATCAATATTTATGCTTTTCTATCCGTTGCTAAAACACGCAATAATTCATATGCAATATCAACACGTAGGTATTCTAGATATTTCAATACCAAGGATTGTATCAATCATACTAAATCTTGGTATAATCAATAGTTGAGATTTTGTTGGCTTTACAAATTACAAATGTACGCAATAAATTGAGTACGCTTAATAATAAACCATATAATAAATTATTATGTAACAAATTTTCTTTGTATTTTATTATTAATTTTTTTTATGATCAAATATGCTTGCTGTAAGAAAAGAAAAACAAATTAAAGCTCGTGTTGTGATTGTCAAATTAATGAAAGTATAGTAAAAAGAGAGCTTTTTTCTCTTTCGGGCGAAAGCCGAATTAGGTTATCAGTATGTATATATGTGTGTATGTTTATATATATATATATATATATATATATATATATATATATATATATATATATATATATATATATATATATATATATATATATATATATATATATATAAAACAAATAAATAGTACCAATAATAATTCTTAAATCTCGAAGGAAAATTTTAAAAACATTTATTATTATTTAATTATAATTATTTCTATAATTTTAGGTTTAGAATAAGATCATTCAGAGCAAAAGATGCTGGCGTGTACAGCTGTCAGGGCGATGAAGACGCCAAAGAGATGTTCATCACGCTTAAACTCAAGCCAGATCTGAATACAGATAACAACGAAGGTAAAGCAATTGATATATATTTTATGTGTATAATATAGTCAAAAATATATAATTATCTTCAATATATGCGTTTCTCGTGTTCTTTGGCGAGAAAGACAACCTTTTAGTACTTAAAAAAACTATTTTGGATTTTTTGTTCATTTTAAATATGGGATGTCAAACCTATCAAAATATCTCGAAGTATGAACTCACATCCATCCCAAGACATTTCCTTGGTATGTAGCTATGGAATTTGCTATTTTCTACTTGTAATATTCAATTTCCTGTCTGTCTGTTTGTCTCCTTATTTCAATATATTTAATCGGCGTCTTTATTACTGCCCAGATGTGTAAACACCAAACGTCCTGGATTCCGATGCGAGTGTAAGCTGTAATGTACACAACCGTCGACATTTATTCAATTAATATATTTCTTGTACGTTTCACTTGTCTGGTTTATTCTTTATTTTATTGATACAATCTTGTTGAATTTATGCGGAATGCTATAACAAAGCGTTTTAGTCGGGATTAGATGGAGAATTATTTATAGTCATGAAGCTCGTTTATGTTTTTAGAATATCATTTATTTCTTATGAAATAATGTTAAAATTGTTTATCAAATTTATACTGAATACTTTAAATATTGTTCTAATACTAGAGAAAAATACCATCCAAATAGTATCCTCACAGATAAACTATGAAATGTTTTATACACAGAATATCAATCAGATGTGGACGTGGACTTACGACCGATGCCTGAAATTCTTTCACAACATTCAGCTCCATTAGTTGAAAACAATACTATCGAAGAAAACGGTACTGAGCAGAAACTAAGATACAAAGAATACGACAATAAAGACGACGATCTTGATGAGAAGAATGAAAAAGAGCACCTCAATTACGGCCACGTTGATGATACTAAATCGAAATACGCGCCCAAGTTCAAGCATCCATCTAAATTGTTCAAGATGGAAATGAAACCGGCAGGAAGTTCCGTCCGCTTCAAATGTGCATCTGAAGGTAGTTACGAATGTTACTTACACTGTCATTGATTTTATACATCCTTGCTTTTATACGTCTAAATTTGTGCTTTCTATATTTCATTTTTATAGAAATAAGCGCCTTTTATGCACATAATTACATTATTTCTATATATATATATATATATATATATATATATATATATATATATATATATATATATATATATATATATATATATATATATATATATATATATATATATATATATATATATATATATATATATATATATATATATATATATATATATATATATATATATATATGTATATATTTAATCTTCACTTAGTAATCCTTCAACTTAGTGTTAATTCACTCCGTTAGCCGCTTCCGCTCAATTTTCGAGATATGGCGAGTTGGGTAATATACAAATACATGATTTTATATATAATTTTAGGTAATCCAATGCCTAATATAACATGGTATAAGAATAATGGGACACCCATATCGAGAGTTTACTTTAAACCATCGTACGGGAAGTGGTCGATGGCACTCGACGAACTGACGAAAGCTGATAATGGCAACTATACTTGTAAAGTTTGCAACGAATTGGGGTGTACTGAACATACATACACACTACATATTCAAGGTAAATATTTCTAAGTACAAATCGATTAATGTACGGGAGTTTTGACGAGATTTAATATAGGTATCTACTTTGGAACAAATTGACTTAAATTAAGAATTTGTCACTGGCTCTTCCTTTCCACTTCTCCCAATTTTATACTATATATTATAGATACCAAAATTTTATACTATAGAAAGATATCCATCGAAGCCGTACATTAAGGAGGGTTATCCAGGGAACATAACTGTTCTTGTGAACGATACAGTCAGCTTGACTTGCCCGCCAGTGTCCGATCTAGAACCTGTCGTATACTGGATCAGACCTACGAACAATTCTGTTAAAGACTCAGAAGTCGGGCCAAGTGACTCGCCAGTTCCTTTCGGAGATATAGTTGAGGTGCCTTTGGTATTTTTTTGGATTTAGGTGGAGGGATTAATACACGTTCATGGTGGAAAGTTCATTGGTGGAAGTTCACATTTTGACAATATTATTATTTTTGGTATGTTAATGGAAGTCTATGGTATATGGTGATGGTTTATTCTATAAGGCACTTAAGAATATATGCACCTTTCAATATTATTAAAAATCCTACCACATTTTAAGGTTAAGGTTTAATTGTTAACTAACATTTAACTAAGTAGCTATATAAATAAGAATGAATGAAATGAAGCAAAAAGCTAAATACAGATATTTTATTATGTTGTATATTTTAATTATAAGACCCAGCTATACAATATCTTCGACAAAAATCAGATTTATCAGGCAGAGGAAGTTCAATTCGGTAATTTAACAATAATGACACAAACTAACACCTATCTAAAAATGAGAAAAGTCATTTTCCAACAACATGACTACTACATTAACTAGTTTCTATCATACAAAATATCTTTTTTGTTCATAGAGCGTTTATACGCGAAGCCGGTATTGACTCAAGCGGCGGTAAACCAAACAAAGCTGGTCGGTGAGACCGCTAGGTTCTCTTGCGAGTTTCTCACTGACCTCCATCCATCCTTATACTGGATGTACTTTAACAAACACGAGTACATGTATAATGAAACTATGACAGATGTGTCCACTAAAGAGTCCATTGTGTATAAAGATGTTACCAAAATTGTCACGGTGAGGGTTTGTGGCTAACGCATGATTAGTGTTCCTTGCATGTTTAGTGTAATCTAACATACATATATGTAATTGTAAGTTACTGAAACAAATATATGCCTAAAATAACACGCTTGGTTCACAATATGACTTTTGAAATTATATTAATAACTAGCCAGCCGCTCACGGCTTCTTCGCTTTAGTAAATTGAATTGCGCTCGTCTTGATGTTATATGAAATCAAATTGTACATGTTCAGTAAACGTCGTATTTACTCTAATATAATTATATATATATTATAATATATATATATATATATATATATATATATAATATATATATATATTATATATATTACTATATATATATATATATTATATTATATATCTATATTATATAATATATATATATATATATATATATATATAATATATATATATATATATATGATCATATAATACTATATATATATATATATATATAATAGTATATACTATAGATATATATATTTTTCTATAGTAAAAGTACTAGCTTACTCCTTATTACATCAGCTACCTGTCAGTGAATGTCTCGTCAAATTCGGTCCAGTCGTAACAGTTATTAGTTGGAACAACAAACAGACAGAAAAACATTGGAAAACATGTTATTTTGGTATACATATGTACCTTATATATATCAATATACATGTATGCATAGTAAAAGCCGGTTATTTTAATATTAAAAACAGATACTATAATTTTATTTATTAGTATAGATTATTATACGAATGTACTGTGGGAAGATTCCTATACCTTCAATATATACTAATATTACGAAATAAAATTTTACCAAATTCTTGTAACAAAACTAATAGCTGTTAAGTTAAGGTTATAATAATAAATATACACACTTTTTAATTTAAAATTATCATGACAATTTACCTGTTTGTGAACGCAAAAATAAAAAAAACATGCTGTTCACCTACTTAAGGGTTCTCTATCTATATAATAAATACGTACGTAGAATAAATTAAATTCGATTATTGAAGTAGTTTGCTAAGAGCTAAGAGGTTTTCAAGAAGCCCGTTATATTAATCATTCTTAATATTTTTATTTCGTAACAGTGCGAATGACAGTGTAAAATATGTTAAAATATAATCCAGTGTTGCCATCTGATAACATTTTGAAATAATATTACCACATCACTTTATTCGTTACTAAACTTGCATGCTATTAATATATATAAGCATCTAGCATATTATTTTAAATATTTAAATTCTTTAATTATTTATTCTAAGATTTATTTAAACTTGACATTTAACATTTCTATTCTACACTAATAAAGTTTTTAATTATAATATAATATTTACATTGTAATATATATATCTAACATCAAACCGCATGTTAAAGTAGGCCATGTCTTGCCAAACGCTATTTTCTCTTAAATTTATTATAAATTGTATTTACAGAGCGAGAACCCGGAAGATAAGCCTGAACAGCTAACTATTTACAACGTGACTAATGAGGACGAGGGATGGTACGTGTGTGTAGCTCTCAACAGCTTGGGCAACACTACTGCTAAAGGATACCTTACTGTTTTAGATTGTAAGTATTTTATGTTGTTAAGAATATTATTATTTTATTTACAGAAATATAAAAATAATTAACTTTTTAATTTAGTTACAAATCATAATTAATAAGCATTTAGAATCATAAAACCGTTTGATATATCAGGCCGGGTGATGCCAGTTATTTTAAATAGTAAATGTTTCTCAGAACAAGACTCAAATTCTTACACTTAGTAAGTTTACATAATAATGTCGAACTTAAACTAGGTCTATTTTAAATATTTAGGAGAAAATTTAATATTTAAACTCCACATAACCTATCAATATCTATTAGATCAATAGAAATTATCGTTCATTTAATTATAAATAACTTAATTTTTTTTATCACAGCTTTACCAATCACCGAAGTGCTAGACCACGGTAAACACACAGTAGTGGTAAACGTGGTGACAGCAGTTTTAGGTGCTATGTTCTTCGTCGCAGCCATCATAGTGGTGATGATATTTAAAAAGTTAAGACAAGAGAAAGAGAAGAAGCAGCTGGCAATAGAGACGGCAAGAGCCGTTATTGTCACTCATTGGACGAAGAAAGTGACTGTTGAGAAACCACAAATGAATGGAACGATAAACGCGGCTGGAGAGGGATTGGTAAGTTTGTATTTTGTAATGTTACTATTTTAATTTTTGCGTATGCTTACTCAAAATTATGTAAATTATTTTGTTTTATATGCTTAAGAGTCCTTTTTGCATTTGTAAAATCGTTTAGAGATTCTTGATTCTAGAGATCTAAAAGTTTTTTTAGTAAAATATAGGTTAAAGAAAACGTATAAAAAAGACTTATAAATAAATTAATAAAAAGAAATTGCATTTGTGTACAACATAATCACCTAAAACCAATAAATTCCACCAGCTAATGCCGGTAGTAAAAATCGAAAAACAAAAACTGTCACAAGTCCAAAGCAACACCGACTCCATGATGATGTCCGAATACGAGTTACCAGTGGACATAGACTGGGAAGTGCCGAGGGAGTCTCTCTGTATAGGCAAAATTTTGGGTGAAGGGGAATTCGGGAAGGTGGTGAAGGCTGAATGCGTCGGGATATTGAAGCCAGGGTTGCAATCTGTAGTAGCTGTTAAGATGTTGAAAGGTATGATTTTTGGTGTTAATAAATTGTTTTAATTGCGCCTAGCTATCGTATCGCTCTGGTAAGAGAAACCGCAGCGTGGAGTATTGAAAATTAATTATTGTTAATTAATTATGCGCTAAATTTTCAATTGTAGGTTTCCACTATCAAATCGGCCTTATACCCAGATAAGCCGATTGGATAGTGATAGTGAAAGCTAAAATAAAAGTCATTTCCTTACTCTGGTATCACTAAGCGCAGCATTGGGTTCGGTTCAGCCTTTGCTGGGGCAAAGTCTTGAAAACGGGACAGTCTTGAAAAAGAGTGTTGAAAACGCTGTATGGAGAAAGCGTTACCCTAAAAAAAAAACATTAGCGCCATCCTCGCAAATGCACCATATAAGTATTTGATGGGATCTCATATACTGTTTGTGGTTTTAAAATTTTCTTTCCAAACATAATGCAAATATTAAACTGGTCAAATCAGAAACAAAGGTATTAAGAATACCGTCATTTATAATGACTTTTTTAGAATGGAAAGTAGAATAGTAAAGGCTTAAGAGTTAATTTGGTTAACACGCTATTTTGAGGAACTGCTATATTAAATTATTTTTTTTGTGTTTGATAGTGGATTTATCGAGAAAGAGTGTAAGGCTTTATTATATTACGGTATCCGTTGTAGCCGATCTAGCCGATGTATTCGATATAGCCCACTGTACCTGCTATTAGTTACTTTGGACACTTAAATTGTATTATTATGTGTCAGTTATTTTCATTTGACCACGGGCTAAGCTTATGTAAAAGCTAGCTATACATAAATGAAAATGCTTCATTTAAGAATATAAATGCAATGCAATAAATATTTTTTATATTTAAAACTACAGAGGGCCATACAGACGCTGAGATGATGGCACTAGTATCAGAAATGGAGATGATGAAGATGATTGGAAAGCACGTAAATATTATCAATCTGTTGGGATGCTGCACGCAAGATGGACCGCTGTATGTGATAGTGGAATACGCACCTAATGGCAATTTGAGAGAGTTTTTGAGAAATCACAGACCTGGAAATAGGTTGGTATTATTGTAAAGTCTAATATATGGTAGTAAGTAATGTGAAAAATGTTTAATTTAAATTATTTAGAAATTAAAATTGACTTTATATTAACTGCTATGTTGACTATTATGATCATAATAGTAGTATATCAAATTATCAATTATATACTTGTTATTATTAAGATCTCCGTGACACGGTATGACAGTGTCCATCAATCATCGCTTAGGGGTTTCAACTTTTTTGACTCCGTTGTGTGTCTTAACATAAATTTCTCAGTCTCAGTTATATGCGGGATACATCGTGAAATTAGTGACTGGTGTACGTGTTTTAGAGCCCACAATTAATTATTATTAATGTATTGTCAATTATTAGTATAATTTCATAAAATTTCGTTGAAATTACACATGAAATCATTTTTGAGCATATCGCTAAGCTAGCTAAATCTCAAAATAGCGCCTTTTTTAATATAAAAAATTTTTTTTTTAATTTCTATAAAAAAATTTAAAATAACCAAATATTTTTTTGCAGATACGAATCACCTGCGGAAGATATGAAAGAAAAGAAAACTTTGACACAAAAAGACTTAGTTTCGTTCTCTTATCAAATAGCTAGAGGGATGGAATACTTAGCATCGAGAAGGGTGAGTTTCATTCTTAATGCCAACTTTGAATACTGCTAGTGATATATATGGATAAATGTAAATTATTGATAAATTAAGTGAAAAAGGCAGTTTTTAAAACTTTAAAAATAATATTTTTATTGTTTTTAAAACGTTATTCCACACCCAGCGAAGAAAATTATTTATAGAAAACGTATAAAAATTTGAACGTTACTGAAATTGAACCCACGCCTCTTTAAAAGCTTATAACTACTTATGATTTAAGTCGTTAGAATCTGTTAAGGAAGATTTTCACATATTTCCGTATTCCCAAAGACTTCATCAAGCTAAGACCTTTTATTTAGAAAAAGATAATGCGATTTATTATATACCATATTTACAAAGTCATCAAACAAAGTTTTAACATCCAAATACAAAAAAAATCTCTCACAGATTAATAATAATTAAAACACATCAAGTTATATTGATAAACAAAATATTGACTTACATTAATGTAAATAAAACTGAAATTGTCATTTTGAATCAACCATTAAGTCCTATCCCTTCCACAGTGCATACATCGAGATCTAGCAGCTCGTAATGTCCTCGTAACGGACGACTGTGTCCTCAAAATCGCGGACTTTGGTCTCGCCAAGGACGTCCACAGTAACGACTACTATCGGAAGAAGACTGAAGGCAGGCTGCCGGTGCGGTGGATGGCGCCGGAGTCCTTGTACCATAAAGTGTTTACTACGCAGACTGATGTGTGAGTTTTTACTTTTTATATAATGAGAGAGAGAGAGAGAGAGAGAGAATAACTAGTGTTAAGACGCCTTCTCTATTTATTTGTAGTAGGTAGGTATAATAAGCTTAGTGTGAAATGATATTTATCATTTATTCGTCTAGTAGAATAAACGTAGAGTCGACGGATGATGGTGACGGTTAACAGAAGATGACTTTAAAAGAATTTTTTTATATATATTATATTAAATGTTTAACCAAGGGTGTTGTTGAGCGAAGTGAGCAAGGGACGAAGCCCCTTGATGGTACATAATAAACTAGGTATAATTTTTATCGGCATTGACTATAATATTGGCCGAATTCGATTCGAGTTAATAGCATTACTTTCTATTTGACTTCTCGTACAAAGTAGTTGTACAATATATATATATTAAAATATTTTCGTTTTACCAATATCCATACAAGTCCATACAAAGTGAGACTTTTCACCATCTTATATATACTGTTTCTGAAACGAACAGAATGCCTTTTTCCCTTTCAAGTACGGAACAACAAAATTCTTTATATTATTTTTATTTTTTTTACAGCTGGTCCTTCGGAGTTCTACTCTGGGAAATAATGACGCTAGGCGGAACTCCCTACCCCACCGTCCCCGGGCAGTACATGTACCAGCACCTCAGCGCCGGCCATCGGATGGAGAAACCGCCGTGTTGTAGTCTTGAAATGTAAGTTTTATCTAGTATTAGATAGCGGGTGATGTGAAGCGTAGTACATATATTGTTCTTCACTCAATGGAATAGTTTTTTTTTTAATACTTAAGATAACTAAATTAGTTTTAGTTTTATTTTTACTTAAACTTAAACTAAATAACTTGAAAATAACTGAAATTTATTGTTAGACTGTGTTTTCCAATTTTGTCTAATTAGACCGGGAAATGAAATATAAACATGTTTTTAATAACTTCTTCTGTTTCTATATATTATTTATTTAACTTTTTCCAGATACATGTTAATGCGTGAATGCTGGTCCTTCTCTCCCGGTGACCGACCGTCCTTTACCGAGTTAGTCGAGGATTTAGACAAAATATTAACAGTTACAGCTAACCAGGAATACCTGGACTTGGGTCTCCCGCAGTTAGACACCCCACCTTCTAGCTACGATGGCTCCGGCGACGAAAGCGACAGCGAGTTTCCTTTCATAAAATAAATATATTTATCAAATATATGTAGATATAAATATTGAGAATTATTTAGAGAACTATCTAAGAAAAGTTTTCTTTGAGATTTGTAAAGTCAGTTTTATTGACTTGAGGGTAAAGTTTGTAAAAAGTTGGTTATCTATGGACTAGGGTTGCCAACGGTAGTGTAATATTATATAAAGTACTTATTCTGACATATTTCAGATTAATAGTATACTATAGGTATATATGGAACAAAAAACAGTTAAACATAATATATACTAGTATATAATATATAAGTGGCAGCCCTACTAGCCTGATGAGTGTAAGTCATTTGATACTTGGTATATATACACATATATATATTTGTGAAGGCAGATTGAACACTAAAGTAAATTTAGTTGTAATAATGGACACTAAGTTGTTTTGTGGAAACAAATTAAATGAATATTTTGACAATAATAAGTATCTATAATTAATTGTGAAGGTGTTTTTCTTCTACTGTCTTATTGAAGGTATACATTTTAAAACTTGAATAAAAATTATGTCTAAAGCTTTTACTGTGTGCTACTAAAATTTTTTTGAATGAAACATGTAAGAATATTACCTTCTTGACCAAAGCTTTTCTACGAGCTTTTATACGAATAATATTTTGTATTTCTGTTGTGGTTTGATGATGATAATAAAATCACTTTTATAAAAGTAAAACATATAGTTAATTTTATCTTCTTGTCAGTATTTTTATAATAATATCTTTAATTATTTTACTCATAAATAATGAGATTAGTTGCATTTTTGATAATTTTAGAATAGTGTAGCAATTTCTTTTTCCCACCTTAGAATTTAAACGTCAGAAAAGTCCACAGACTATAATTAATTTAGTTCAATATTTTTATTATCTATTTTATTTATTAATTTAGTTTATCTCGAAATTTTACTTTAAGTTTTAAATAAAATATACTTTGCTAAATATTGTTGTTATAAGATGCTTTACATGTTTGATATTTTTTAGTTTAATTATCTTTTTTTTTAATTAAGTTGCTATATTAGATATTATGGAATGCATCGTGTTTGTTTTTAATATTTATTTTTAGCATTATTTTTATTTACTACAGTTTTAGAAATAGCGCAATAGGCATAATATTTTCGCTAATATTGTAAATATTTTTTTTCTTCTTTTGTATGTAAATATACTAGTTACCGTACCAAAGCTTGTTTATGAATCAGTGTATTATATGAAAGTATTATCAATTGTAGTCTATATTTTTATTAGGTGAATGTGTCCATCACTTAATTTATCTTTTTTTATTTAGTTGAATGTACTATACAGTAAATGTGTATGGATAGCAATAGACATAAAGAACAATCTCATCAAGTTTTTATTAACTATTTATATATAATATGTTAATTAGAAACAGTAATCATCCACAAAATTGATACTATTTTTGTCATTTAAAAAATATACTACATACGTAAAATGAAAATAATTGTAAAGTCTAGTCTCTTTTAAATTTTAGATAAACTTGTGTTTTCGATTTGGAATTATAATAATTATTTTAATCGTACTTAATTAGGTTTTAGATAAAATAAATATTAGTGTAAATAGTAATTTATGTAGCTTTTAAAATTTATTAAAAAAATGGCTTTTTTGCCTTATCGCTTAGAATTTTTAAGATAATCTTTGAAAATTATTAAATTTTGAATAAATTGAAGTGTAAATATCCAAAATTGTGTTTTAAATATCTTATCGATGTTTCTCATCTTGTTTGTATATTTGATGATTTTACCTATATATTGTATTGATGTCGCATGATGATGTGGAATAAAATATGTTTAGTGCATTTATACTGTGTATCATTTATATTTGGTTGAAAAATTTTAATTCTTAAAGAATTTTCTTTAGTTAGTAGAGGTTTAGCTAGTGTTAAGAACTAAATGTTATTTTTAAATTTTATAATAAAAGTAATAATAATAATATGTAATTGTGGTTAACGTGGTGTAGTGGGATTGCATCTGACTGATTTCGTGAATTATCGTGATAGTTGTAGGTTCAATTCCCACCTAGAAGAATACATTATTTTTATTTTCCTACTGTGTTAAACTGTGCGGCATTGAGTTCCGCCTCTGAACACACTTTTGAATTCTGGTGAATTTTGAATTTCAATATTAATTATTTTTTTTACTTTTTATTATTTATTTAGTTACTCATGTACTAATTATTTGAACTAAATCTTAATAGTTAAGTTCAGCTTGCTGAGCGTATGTATATCTACCAGCAGTTTCTAATGTAACGATCAACGTAGCGCCCTCTTTGTTTCAATTAAAGTAATTTCGAATATATTTTAATATATTCGTAATACACGAGATGTCGCTGTATTGGTTTATAATTTAAATGTGAACATTTTATGTTAGTATTTGTACAATATATTGTTTTCAATATAGAATACAAATAGTTTTCCATATATAATATTCTTTAGTTCAGGCGGACATGGTTAAGTTGAAGTTCGACTCTCATTAACGTACCTGCTCTGATTGTCTCCGTGGCGTTGAGTTCCGCCACTTACCACATTATACATAGACACTAGATTCTCTTTGTCTCCGCATGACGAGTATCAGCACGAACTGCTTTGTTTAACGACCATTACTTATTCATTGATATTATTTATCACTTTTAGTCGTGTATAATAAAATCATCAGTCTTTTCAGCTGTTTATATAGAAAATGCCTTTTACTGTCCTTTGTAATAAACAGACAAAGACCTTATTATACATTGCTATGCTATAACTAAACAAAAATGAATTGTGACATTATTTACTTTGTGTGAAATTAAAATCCACACGTTACCATCATTTAATCTTTAAATGATAAAAAATACGTTTACTGCATTAGTATTCCATTTTTAAATTTTACATAGTAGCATATAACAAAATTTACTGAATTTTATTTAAGAGAAACGACTCAAGCTTTACTTAAAAAATATATATAAATATAAAAAATATAAATGACTATATTTCATTCAAATGCAAAACCTATAATACAAAACCTCTACTTTAATACCTTAGGGATTGATTAAATGAGAATATTTTCTTTGTACTCACTTAAGCTCTATATAGAAGCCATCTGCAAAATTCCAGGATTCTAGTTCTGATTTTAGCGGTTTGATTATATACTAGTAATACAGGTATTGTAAAATTAAAAAAAATATTAATAAGTCATTAATTTATATTTTAAATATAGGCTTCGCCTTACATAATCGATTACAAAATCCATAAAAAATTTTTACATCTCTAGTCTTATACGCTTTAGAATACTTTAGAACGAAAATCATAACTAAAAATGACATAATTTATAACGCAAATATATTATTATAACTTTTTACATATAATCACAACTTAAGACTAATAGCTTGATCATATAATACTTTCCAAGTTTTGGTTTAGCAATATTTATATTTTAAATTATTTTAGTTACTTTTTTTTTAAATTAGTTTTTTTTTATTTCTCCTATTATTTACCAGAGTCGTACCGTTTCCACAGCAAAATTAATTTTATCTGGAAATATATATGATTTGACTTAATAGGCCGAAAATCGACAACCTTTGGGTGCTTTAAACATTCCGTAGTTGTTGTCATTTAAAGGAAAACTATGAACATAACTTAAGAATCTGTATAAAAATTAATGTCTGGATGGTTTTTAGCTGTAGTCTATTATGAACGGACTAAACAATAAATAATATTATGTTCTAATAAAATTTCCAAAAAATACTGCAAATGAAATTTCTTCTTTTAGTTCTCCCTTTTAACTTTAATTTGTCCTTTTAGCCGTTCTCGAGGAAAGAAATGACGTGTATGACCTTTAACCATCTTTATCCAAATATCCTCCACATAAGAATTGTATTCAAAACCTAGCGTTCTGTACAGTAAATTAGCCACTACACCAAAAAGGCAGTCTTAGTAATTTTTTTCATAAATCGTAAAACATGTCATCATATAGGAAGTTATAATGTTATCACTGCGTCCACATATAGAATTGTAGATATAGCTTCAAATTATGGCCTATATTATAAATAAGGCAATTACATCACCCCATGTTCTAGCTATCACAATCATTGACAGTAAGATAAATGTTTAAAAAAAACTAAATGACTAAAAATTGGACTTTAGTAAGTTAATAGTCGTCTTAATACGTCGTATACATTTTAATTGGGTTAGTATGATTTAGCTTTGTAATGGACACCACAAGATTGTTTAACATAAAATATTTTTTGTCCTAAATGTTATTTATCACAAACTCCGAAAAATCAACTCAACTTCCCAAAAGTCGTTTTCGTATATACTTTACTTAAGGGTTATTTATTGGAGTTTACATATAAATTACATTTTTCATTATATACCATAGTTGTCTATAATATAAGGAAGGACTGGACTATATTTCCTTTTTTCCTTCAAGGAGCATATTAACTATCTACACTATCTTCAATAGCATTCTGGATTACTTTTAGATATTCAATCAGAAGTGACTTTAGAGAAGAATTACCTAACGAGATCACCATTACGTTCTTAAACCAAGAATGACGCAATATTTGTCATCATATTTGGCATTGGAGGTTTCAAAAACAAAATACGTGGCCAGCCACAATAATAAGAAACTTTCAACAAATACAAATAACAGCACTTTATGCACCAATCTGGGAAATCACATGTTTACGCAACGTAATTTCTTATCGGGAATTCTCGATGCAAATTGATAGCTCGGTGCTGGTGATTGGGCTTGTTCCGGTTCACGTTCCTCCTTCTCTTCACCCATTAAACTCCTCAAGCATATCCTCATATCTGACGCAAACTTCCTTACCAGCCTTTCCAAGGAGAACAAATGGTCATCTAAAGCTTCAGGAATCTCGTCACGCATGAAATCAGCTAACCTTAACAGATATTCTACGTTGGAACCGGAAGAGCCATGACAGTCTAAAATTTGTTTGGCCATATCTGGTAGAGGAGCAGCACCAAGCCAATGCTTATTTTCTGGTATAGCAATGTATAGAAGGGCGTCTTTTTTGTCTACATCGCTGGTGGATGGTAGGAACGAGGGCTTTGGATGGAAATTTACTGTGTAAATCCGATATCCTCCTAGTTGGCATTCTCTATTGGACAGATATGGTAACGCCGCATTGTTTTCTGCTGCGACTAAAAAAGCCTTGCCCCAAGTAACACCCTGAAACAAAAGAAACATACTATAATACCTATTACCTTACGTTTTTAATTGTCAAAAAATAAATTGGACATTAAAAAGATTTTTCTATCCTTAATGTAAATACAAATACTGAATAAGTATAATAGTTCTTAATACGTATAGCATTATGACTTGCCAAATGGAAAATCTGTGCAATGTTAAAACTCTTAGCAATAATTTTTGGAAATCGGAAACTTGACTTACAGAGTAAAATGCTAACAGTATAGATAAATTGTACCTAATAACCGTTTAGGATTTTGGACGTATGGCTTACTGATCAAAGCACTTGATTTCCGAGAGGCGCGAGTTCAAATCCCGCTATCAAATGCTAATCTCGCTATGTTCAAATTTATGTGTTCTAAAAAAGGTTTCTACATTTTTTTATTATTCAATATTTTTTATGTCAATACGCTTCAATAGAAGCTAACGCTGATGTTCAATGAGCTATGTAATTAAATATCGTCGTGTCTAATTTCTAACTATTGCAATTAGATATCAACCTTAACTTAAACTATGGAAAAACACTAAAGTAGTCATTCTAAAGGAAGCACCTTTCGCTCTGAATGGAAATAAAAAAAAAAGATTGTCATTTGAATAAATAACTAAATCAAATAATAATTGAATATATAAAAAAAAATATAAATTAACACGAGGGCACTCTTTAGTCTCTCTCGTTGCAAAATGGTTAAAAGTAACTTGTAAAGTAATTTATACTAAAAATCCTTCTTTTCTATGTTTAGGCGATAATATTTTTTATTTAATAAATATTTTATATCGATTGTTTGACAAATCACAAAGATATCACAAATATGAACAATCAACTTTGAATATTATGTTTATACTATTATATAACATATACGTATTCACATCAACATAATATATATTATCGTAATGTTTTCATATGTAATTCTCATGTAGCCTTCTCTGTGGTATAAAAACCGCGGCGTTCAGTTCCGTGAGGAACGGATGTCAAATCATATTTATTAATTTATAAGTTAAATACCTATATACCTATACATGTTTATTTCTATTAGCTTTATTATAAGAAGTTATCAATATAAGTCATATTTTTTCTACTTGCTAGCTAGGGAACGTAGAGTTAAGTCACTCCGTTCCTAAGTAAGTATATACGGAAGTATATGCGGAAAAGATCTTGAAGCTTATAGCTTATTATTTATTTTATTCATTTAATTTTAACATTAAGGACAAGTGTATCAGACAAAAAATATGTTAATTGCTTACGAAATATTAATACAAATTTCAAGTTTTCGATGTTGCGGTATTGAGAAAGAAATTATCTACTGACGAAACGCATTAGGCACACCATTTATTTCGTAAAGAAACAATCAGTGTTGTAACTGTAACGGTTAAATCCCATTACTGGTCACAATGTGAAATATATATTTTTCATTCAAATGACGTATAAGTTTTACCTGCTGCTTTGTATGCAATAATAGTAATCTTTAATTTCAACCAGAATATATTTTACAGGTTTATAAAATTAACTACAATTATAAGCAAGTCCGAGGTAGGTATGTATTTGTAGGTAGGTATGTGTGAACTATTGTTATTTATGATATTTACAGATATATGGAACGTATTACATTTAATAAAGAATTATCATAGTAGAATTATTTTGAATTAAGCAACAGGTAGGTCAAACATGTGCAGAACGAAATCAACCGAGTTTACAGAATTTGCACATGTTTCTTATCAAATAAGTGAAATGTAATGGAATTTTTCGTAACTGTATATCGAATTTATCACTGATAGTGTCATTAGTATAGTATTTATGGTTAAAATTACAGTGATAGTGATAATAAAAGTGACAGTTACTTGTTAAAAACTGATAAAGTATCCATTAATAGTTTTATAACATTATTCTCATTTACAAGTGTTCCTGAAGGCCAAGCTTAAAAATCAGTTCTTGGGCCATTTTCTTATGATTCTATAGGAATTGAAGCTTTGTTCAACGACAATGTCTCCTTGATATGAATAAATTATATAACCAAACGGAGCTCAGTATGTAAGAGAAAGCTGCAAATATTGGATACCTAAGTAATATTAGTTTATGTTATTTAGCCGTGTTCAAAATCGAAATGAAAAAAAATATTCGTACTTCTAATGATCAGTGTTTATGCTTTTACCAGTTTGGCTGCTCCTTCGCTTTAAAGCATGAGTGTCTTCTTTCCAAAGAACTAAGAAGGCATTGCTTATCAAGATTCGATTGACAATCTTTTGTATTTAACGGATTGTTCCCTTAAGTTTTTAAATAAATAGACGGGTTTCTGTGTAATACTTAATTAATTCATAAGTTCTTATTGAGATCGAGAATTAAGTGGATCCAAAAAGGCTTCGATTCTCACGTTAAAATGATCACTTTAAAATTTTTGAACCTCTCGAAAATAGATTTTTGCTAAAATCATGTTCATCGTCATAACATAAAGCCAATTTTGCCTTCAAACCGTGAGTCGTAGGTAAAACTCCAACCATACTTTTAATATTTGCTTTGAAATTGAATACAGTAGTTACATAAAGTTAAAGTTAGAGTTACAGTTTAATGATGACATTTAAATAAAAATCAAAGAAGGTTATGTAAGTTGGGACAGTTAAACGGAATATCGGTAAGTGGTTTACATTAACACTATTAACTTCGCCCACATACATACGAACGGGCGAGTATCTTGTCAATGTCAATCTTCGTTTAGACCTATGACTTTGACGCGACACGTGTACGATACATATATAAATAAGTAGTAAATAAGCTAATTAGCCATTATGGAGGATACTTGCCTAATAATACTGTTTTAAGTTCTTATTTTGAAAAAAATTGCTAAAGTTCGATGCTCTTAAATTTGTTTTTATTCGCTACAAAAATAGAGCAAGTACTTTAAAAGTATTTATTATATGTATTTCAATTTATTCATTCTTTAGAATTTAAGAAACATTACGAAACCATCATTACGGCAGGCGACTAAAAAGTTGTCACAAAAATTATATTAAATACGAGATGTAGCCCGCAATTTCTTTTGCGTGAAATATAAAACGTATAACCTATTCCTTGTTTCCGTTGGAATTTCAGGAAATCCTCTCTTGGTGCTCCTCTTCTTTCCCCAATGACCCTATACGCTAAATTACAGGTATCTACGCTAAGTAGTTTCGGCTGTGCATTGTCTGTCAGTCAGTCAGTCAATTAGGAACGGAAAATGTTTTATAGTACCTATATATTGATGATGTTAGCGCAAAAATGTCAAAAAAGTAATGTTTAATATATTTACAAATAAATCTATTACAATATTCACAATAAATATTTAAGTCATTTATAGAAGAGAAAGCTGTACACCGTAATCACCAGCATCTGTTGATTACGTTTGACGTATTTGGGTCGTATACAGAGCGCTGTCCCGATAAACGCTAAGTAAATAACACATTAATATAAAATTCAACTTGATTTCCATATACATATTCATCAATGATCATATCACAACTATATAATATTCGGAAACTAGTATTAAGTGGCTAATAATTCTATTACGTAACATCTGTATCATATTTGATAACATAATATTTAAATCATTTGATCTCAATTTGGCTTCTAGGTCGACACAGCATAGTGACAAAACACTGTGTGGTTGTGAGTGACTTAACTCACTTAACTTTATTTTGTCAGAGCTAGGAATTGATTCTTTCCATCTAAATTAGACCGTATAAATATTAAAATGATTTTGATAAATCCACACGTTTCTCTCAGTCGTAACACGAGGCGTCAGTAGCTATAGGATAGACTTCACTTATGACATTCAATTCTTTGTTTATGATTCAACTAATAATATTTATCTATACGCTAATTGTAGCCAAGTGTCAATAGAGCACGTAAATTATGTCGGCGGTTGATAAGTTCATATTGAAATGACATTTAGCTTCCGGTGATGTATAATTTTCTCAATTTTAATGACGAAATTTTTTTTTATATTTATACAGGCTATATTTAAATATTTTAATTTTAATATTGTAGTAAAGGCGTGGCGCAATAGTGTCTTAGCAATAGTAAAGAAGTAAAATATATTTTATTGTTACCAGATAGGCTATAAACGATACAATTTTGCTCTAAATATTACAGACTGTACGATAGGCGGCCTTACCGCCAAATGAGCAAACTCTATATGGCAACCTTTGAGTAGAGGAAATAAGTTATAATGAAATGGGAAGGAGAGAAAGAATAAAATGATAATAAGTCTAAAGCGGTGGAAAAAAATTTTGCGGGCCTAGTCAAATATAGCATAGAATTGTTACTAACTTAAATTTAAACTTTAAACTGTAATCGTAATAGTCTATGTGTTAATTAATTATTCATAGAAAGCCTTAGTAATTCAAAACTTGAAGACATGATTTGTATCTAAAGCTATAATAGTAGATAATGCTAATAATATTACTACAAACAAACCAACCAAAGTTGGATAACCAATTATACCAAAATATCGGACTCGCGTAACTATATTTTTTTTTGTATAATCAAGAAATTATAAAGATATGCAGATAGCATATATAAACAAAGATACCGTGGTTACGAAGCGATTGTATAACAACTGTTTATTTTTATATAGATTTATTATAATTATATATAAATATTGCTGGATAGCATTGTCAGAGATCGATGTTTTAATTTGTTTATATATATTATATATATATATATATATATATATATATATATATATATATATATATATATATATATATATATATACATAAAGTTAACATGATATACAAATATATATACCTACATCAGCATCATGAATGCTAGCAGGATTTGTGCTCAATCCTAATTAGACAACATGGACCAAGGGCTACTGTAATCGGTATAAGACGATATCTAGTAATATACAGGACACTTACACAATATAGACTAGCCTTATGAAGCCTACGTTATATATAGTAAATTTAAAAATAAATAAGTTAATTTAATATCTCATATAGAATGTTGTTATTTTCAGGAGAAGAGAGAAAGGACTATGGTTATAATATTACTATTAGGTATATATCACATAGTAATATATATTATAATTACTTGTTAAAGTTTTAGCTTAGAGTCAGCGTGTTAGTTTTACATAATAATAATAGAATAATAAAAAGTAGGTGCTGAAGTAAAATATTTCGAATAAAATAGACAAAATAAAAAAAAGTTAACGAATACTCTTGAACCAATATTGATTTATTTTGATGAAAAGGAAATTTACAGTGAATATAACAAAAAGCTTAATACATTTTAATTCTACAAAAAAAATGTGTTTTTTATTTATGGCAATGACCACATAAGAAATACATCATCTTTGAAACATTTTTTAATCAATACAGTAAGCAAAGCGTACAGGAATCAGAGAGCGAAGCGAGCAAGGAGCTAAGCCTATTAGCTTTATACTTACTACTTGTTTAACTAATCAACTAAGATATTTACTATCGGTCTCTTAATAGCTTTTTGTATATTATAATATTTTTCCTAAAAGATCGTCATAAGCTTAGCTTATCCAATACACTATATTTTATCAACATATTATACGTCATTGTTTACACATTTATTGGACGAACATTACCTCAGTGTTTAAATTGGTCATAATAATAAGGTCACTATGTTCAATGCTTATAGATAACCTCTATTTATTATGTTATTAAGAATTTATAAAATTACTATTTTATATTAAAAATGTATATATTATTCCTTGAGGTTATTCTGTGGGTACACTGAAATGTAATATAGGTTAAATATTGAGAAGCTAATTTGAGTTACATTTATAAGTTCAAATTATATTTTTAACATGCTTTTATCTGCGGCTCGCCTCGTGGTCAAACGTGGTGGAAATAACCAAGTGTCCAAAGTAACTCGCTCCGCAGGTAAAGTGGGTTAGGAGAAAAACTATTACCAAGATGTACTCGTAATATAGCCTACAGCCTTCGTCGATAAATGGACTATCCAAAACAAAAACAATCTTTCAATTCGAGATTGTAGCTCCCGAGACTAGCGCCTCCGCCCAAACAAAATTTTCAATGAAATAGACTTATTACTGGCTATTTTTGTTTTCCAAACAAGTTTTATAAAAATACTGTAATTCTTTATATACACTTAGATGGAAAGTTGACAATCTATCTAGATCTATCTCTAGGTATTTTATTTCGCATGTCAGCATTGTATAGTAGGAATAATTTAAATACAAGAAATTCTAGAGTAAAATACTATAAAACAACTTGGCAACAATACGATAAGCGAAATTTTGAAATCTACTAATAATAAGTATATAATATAATATTTGCAGATTTGTTCAATTTAAATTCAGAAACAAATAAGTCGCACGTTACTTTATTTATATATGTACAAAGATTTTTCAAGCGTTTTCGTAAATTTAAATATTAGTTTAAAGTATATAATATCAAGCTATAAACATATATTACATAATAATTGACGTGTATGACGTAACTATATTAATTTTAGCTACGGCTCAGTTACATAGGTACGAGTATATTTGTATAATTTTAATGGAAAGTGGATTTTTCAATCAATTTAAACACTTGTTTAATATCTTTACTACCCTCTATGAATCACTGTGGATATATTATATTAATCAAACAAAATACTGTTTATTGAATTTATGTTTAGAATAATATTTATATTAGGTATTACTTAAAGTATTATTTTTATAAGTTTATTAATCACAATATTTTAGAAAATTTGAACCCGCGCCTCTTGGAAACCGTCCAAGCGCTTTGACGACTAAGCGATATGTTCATCCATTCTTATTCTTAATGTAAAATAAAATGTATGTACTGAAAGTAATATACGAGAATATTAAGAATAATATACATATAATCAATCTCTTTTATTAACTAATACAAGGTTATCTAAACTCAAATTAGCTGATAACTGTACCTAATAATTAGATAAATATCAAAGTACATTACATTTCGGTACGATGTGACAATTAAAAAGTCCATAGTTTGACGCTAGAATACCTATATGAGGTTTTTTAAGCCTGCATCGAGCAATATCTTAGTGTTATCGCAATGACAGTGGAATTTATCTACTATGAATTATTTAAGCCGCCAAAAATGAATTATTTGGCTGGCAAGCTAAAACACGATATGACGGGAATTGCAAGTGTTGAAAACAAGTGATACTGAAAACACATGGAAAAACCTTTTACCATATTCATATGGAATAAACTCGTACAGTTTATTTCACTTATACAAATCTAATTGTGGTTAAATTATGAAATTATTTTAATTCAATTTTAGCATAGCCATCATCATCATATCAACCTGGAGACGTCCAACTGCTGGACAAAGGCCTCCACAATTGAGCGCCATAAATACCGATTCTGGGCCATATCATCCATAGCATAATATCTTATATAAAAAGTACGTTTTATATTTTGTGTACGTGTACATTTTCATACGTTTTATTATACTAATGTGTCTGTTCTAGGTCACGAGCTCGTTTCGGGGTAGTTTAAAAATAATCGAATCGCATGACACATGTTTTATCAAGCAGTAGGTACACATATGCAATAAAGAGAACAAAGACCTTAATACTAAATGTATGAAAACTGAGCCAAGGATCAACTTTTGTTTTTGTTTGTTTATGTACCAAGGTCTAATTATAATTGTTTTTGTTTATTATCTCTCGCAGTGACATGCCCCTTCGTTCTTTACTTTACTAGATGGCTAAGTAAGTGTCAAACCCACAATATACGACAACTTAACGATTAAAATAGGAATAAATTAGTGTCAAATCTCTCTCTTTTACACTATGTGTTTTATGCGTATGGCATATCACTTATCAGAATCACAATTTAATTTTATAAATACTACACAATGGTTTTATATTGATTTTTAATAATAATTTATTACTCATGATAAATACCAATATTCATAAAACCTTGTATAATTATTACGAATTAACTTTATACGCATGACGTATTTAATTTAAGTATATCAGTTTCCTTAACACATTTAAGCGTGTGAGTTATAGTAATTTTATATAATTAAACTACTTCGATATCACTTACACTTCTTGAAGGTAGAAGATATAGAATTTGATTAATCTATAAGAATATCGAGTGTTGAGGACATTGGGCGATGGTCAAGTAAAAAGCATAACTTAGGGTTTCCCAAACTGTGCGTCACGACCCCCTGGTTATTGTCGAGTTAGGTATTGTCCCAGGGACGTCACGTCAGAGAAGAGAAGAGAGTGGAGGCTGCGTGCATTTTATCGTCGCGAAGTGGACAACGGGCTCTTGGGCCGTTCATTCGTTCTTCATTCTAGTTCAGAGTTTGGCCGGAGTCTGACGTACTTTCCAAAATGATGTTGAAGGGCGTCGTAAAGCTGTCCCATGGGCATCACAGTACAAAAGTGTTAAAGAAACCCAAGCTTAACTGATAACCGTATATCATATGGCGATGCAGTATAAGTTAACACGGTTCCATTTCACTATATTTTTTATATATATTTTTAATACCACAAAAAAAGCTACCTGTATTTGTAATATTCACAGTTTATACAAAACTGTTGTATTTTAAAGAAATGGGCTAAGATGCAGACATCACTAGTAAACACAGAATTAAAGTAATTTAAAGCTTACAAAAAGTGTGATCACGAATAAATTCCACCACAAATAATTATGTGGAACGCTGCCCATTGGGAAATGAAGAATATCTATTTTTGTATAGGTATTGGAAGACAAGCCAACTGCGCATATACCATAGGTATTTCAAAAAATATCAAATATTTACAAAGGATATAAAGACTAGAACACACCATAGCGTTGTCGATCGTGGGTTCGATGTTTACTCACGGCAATAAAAATTATAAATTTTTTTTTAAGTTCACACCGTATCCCGCACAAAGCAGGGTAGGTAGAGGGAACCATAAGTTGAAAGGAAACTAGTGTTAAAACACTCCGGTCCCCGCTTTCCACATCTCAAGGCATTGCGTGTTGAATGGCGGAGCTCAACGCAGTGCTTTTGCCTTGTTGCCAGAGCGAAAAAAATGAAAATAATGAATTCTCCCTGACTGGGAATCGAACCCACAAACATTGTGCCTCTGCGCCACGATGACCTCGATATTATTTATTAGTAATATAGCAAAATAGTGATTAAATACTCTGTAATGTCATTGAATTTCTACAAAAAGTGGAAAAAGTTAACACTATATAATAAGCTTAACATCGACGCTTTTAGCTATATATAAATAATATAAAACTAGTTTAAATATAATACAGGATGTTATTAATGAATAACGTTTTTGTTTTAATATCAGTAACAGTAGTGTCTATAAAGCTATCAAATGATAATATTAAACATTTATCCCATTGTCATATAGACAATAAAGGTTTTATACCGATGATGACCTTTCTCACTAACATATGTAAACTTCGTATGTTTCTATGCATAATATGTGAATTTTATTATTGAAAGAAAGGTGTGAACGGAGCAAGGAGTTTCTCTTTGTTATAAACTAGCGACCTATTCGCTGATTCACCCGTTAGATTGATGTTCTCGGATTTGCTCTAAGCCCTGTTTAAGTTTTTTTATTCTTTCAAATCACTTCATGTTTGAAAAATATGTATATATATATATATATATATATATATATATATATATATATATATATATATATATATATATATATATATATATATATATATATATATATATATATATATATATATATATATATATAAGTGAAAATTATCATTTGTTGCAACACTTTATGTGTGTATTCCGGGATAAATCGTGACCTATATATTGCTCGATAACCTAGTTAGATAGTTCAGTTATTGAAGAATAGGCCATTAGGCTATAAGCTTATATATATATATTTATGACATCACCTTAACCGTTCCGTTGCAGCTTACGGTCGATGTTACCTCGAGCCCCTTAACGTCATGTGTACCACAACTCAAGTTATTTAAATTTGGAAAAGAGAAAAAGCTTTTAATAAAATTATAATATATTTCTCAAATGTTTCCCACAAAAAATCCACACAGAACTCCTAAAAGACGAAATTTTGAAAGCGTAGTGGCACCTCCATACTAACTATTTAAAAAAAAAACAAATTTTGCTCGTACAAAGGGAACAGATTCACAAATCAACAATTGTCAATTTTAACGTCAGACGACGCAGATATCAATTGCATCCGGCGATTTGCAAATTGGCGGCATAATGGTGTGAATGATGCAGGACATAACATCGCATTAGTTTTAAATTTGCACTCGAGTCGTGTCGAACTTATAGATCAAATTAATACGACCAAGTTACTAGGTTAAAGTTAAAATTAAGAATTTTAAATACAGAGCGTGTTGATGATGTTATTAATAGAATAAACAATGCTGTAATAATAAAAAAAATATTGATATTTATTTAAAATCAAGAAAAACCGCTAAACATCATACGTTAAATAGAAATCCACATTTTTATACAGTAGGTACTTACGCAGTGCTAAAGACACACACATAATTATATACTACTGCAACATACATAATTATATATATATATATATATATATATATATATATATATATATATATATATATATATATATATATATATATATATATATATATAGATATATATATATATATATATATATATATATATATATATATATATATATATATATATATATATATATATATATATATATATATATATATATATATATATATATATATATATATATATATATGTATATATATGTATATATATACGTTTCCCGCAAAAAAAATGTAAAATTATATTTACCAAGATAAGATTTAAGTCGCAAAATATGGATATGTACACTAACCGATTAACTGTAAACACAGTAAGAAATTATCGACAAATGAGGAAAACAACCAACCGGTTTGTTTACAAACATAGATTTAAGGAGAAATGATAACATTAAGTATTATAGAATAACAAAAATATTTTTTTAAAAATTTACTTTGTTTTTGCCAAATGAATTGTCGGATTACGTCGAAAATATCTTTGAATAAAAATGTCTCTAAGAAAATGTATAGTGTATGTGGAAATAGAAATTATCGCGTTAATAAAAAAAAAGCAGTAAAGCTGTTTAGTTTTCATGATTCACACACAGTATTGAGATCATTGTTACAACGGCACACCGTCTGAGTGTAAACGCGACGTGGCTGGGTTCGATTCCCACTCGAGGGTATGACTGGCCAAAGATCAATGCTATACATTTATTAGATACTTCATCTCTTCAAGAAAATCTATTCAAGCGAATCTTTTAACTAGCGGAAGGAGAGATACTACTACTACTTAAATTCCGGCATAAAAAGTTTTTTTTAAAGTGAAGTGAAGTTCCTTATCTTAGCCGGAAGACGGAACATTACAAATATACCAACTGATCGTGATTTATCACTTGTTGTATTAATGACACAAATATTTTTGGATATATCGACTAATTATATAATACGAGACCATGATAATGATAATTAATGGTCGCCTCTATATAAATTCAAATTCAAAATATTCTTTATTCAAATAGATTTTACAAGTGCTTTTGAATCGTCGGATGGACATGTCGCTACCATAGGATATGTATTTTTGTGTGTGTGCTTTTTTATATCATTTATGAGTGCTTTAATTAACAGATTACATATATGTACATACAAACAGACAGACAACGCACAACTAAAGGAACTACTAGACATAAAAATCTCATTTTTGACATGTAGGCAATGTGAATAACTGAATTTGCTGACATCGGGTATATAGGAGAATTAAGAGAGAAACGTCGAAATTTCTACGGAAAAATGAGGTTTTACTTTAAATTAGGTTCGACGCAGACGCGTATTGCGTGCATCTTACATGGGATAAAGTGTATACCTAAAGTACAGACACATTGTTGCACATGTAGACTAGTTTATAGATAAGCGCATCGTGTATGTCAATATTGACAAGTATGATTTGATTTCAAAACTCCCCCATTTCGCTTTATATCGTAAATAAAACAATGAAGTACAATAACCTCCTCTTATTTCAATAACAATGAAACACCATTGGTTCAGATGTTATAGTTTAATCAGATCAACGACGTAAATGGTTTGGTTTTCAATATAATTTTTCAGCTTCAGAGTATTTTTGTGTTAAATTTTCGTAACATTAGGTGTATCTATACCGGCTTAACCCAACACCGTGCATAGTTTGTCATAGCTTGTAAATGAAAAGAATTTATTTCCTCTAGTGGGGATCGGGAATACATTTAGACGCTACTCGCTTGGAAATTAATACTTAGTCATTAATTATATGCCTAAAAAAAACAATATATATATATATATATATATATATATATATCTATATATATATATATATATATATATATATATATATATATATATATTATATATATATATATATATATATATATATACTATATATATATATATATATATATATATATAATTACGCATTATACTATGTTACGCACATAGCAGGGTAGGCAGAAAAAACCAGTGTTAAGACACTCCGCTTTCCGCCGAACTCAACTACGGGCTTAATGATAACAATAATAATTTGAAATATATAATAATATATAAGAATAACATAAATACATGAAATAGCTCACCTCCTTATCTTCAACGAGAGTAGCAACGCGGCCAGGCTGAAACAAAAACATTACTTTATCAGACAAGTGCGACAGTCATTACATCAAAATCGTCAGTTTTCTCGGTCACATACATTTAAATTTTTAAATATTACTCCATACTAAGGAAAGAAAAAGAAGTGCGGGTTCAAATACTGCGACGTTCAAAAATTTATACGTATTTAAAAAAAAAAAAAAATATATATATATATATATATAGATATATATATATATATATATATTATATATATATATATATATATATATATATATATATATATATATATATATATATATATATATAATTATATATAATATAAAATATAATATATTTATAAATTATTACTCTTTTCTTAAGTGTTTTATTTGTTTATCTATCTAGTAGAGCATTTTAAATAATAAAATTGTAACTCGCATAGCTAAACCGAGGAAACCTAGTTACGACACTCCATTCTCTGTCTAATTTTCGAGACTTTAGATGTTGAGGGGCGGAACTCAACGCCGCCCTTTGTCTACATCTTTGTCTAAATGATATTTTCCTTTAGACAAAGATGTAGACAAAGGGATGTACAAATAATTTAAATACCCCTCTGTGGGGATCGAACTCACAACCGTCGTATTTACGAACAGCCAGATGTTGTTCCACAGCGTAACGACGACCTCGGTTTTGATACGAGCTATTTAAGTAGCTATAGAAGTAATAAAATTTATATAGCATATATTAAAACATATAGTATGTTTGAATATGTGCTATAGTGTGACTAACACGTGATGATAACGTGTAGTAGTAATCCGTAAGCGGGTAACCAAAATAAACGCCAAATCTCGCGCGTGACATAATACTCGTATCTATATCTACTGTTTAAACTTTATTTTGATAAAAATATTATCTAGTTGCTACAGGTGCTTTTTAGTGTCATATTTTAAATTCCTTTTTTTTTCATACTATCCATATACATAATTGAAATGTAATCAGAAAAGACCCAATAGGCATGTTCTGTGTTAATTTCACCTTCTTTAAAGACATTAGTGTTGTCACTATGAGAAAAATAATGAATGCCTAATTAGATTTAACAAAAATGGGGACGAGCTCCGTCATTATATCGGCAAAGATTCATTTTGGCCGGAAACAGAGTATTCTTTCGACAAATTCTCCCTCTACGAAAGACGACAAATTCGAAAAGATAATATAATAGATTATCCCAAAACAATTAATTAAAGATATATTAATACAGTAATTAACATATTTATCAACGAAATGAGCTGATTTAATGTTTTATTGTCTCGCTCTTATCGTACAAAAAGAATTGTTCTTCATAAATGTGTAGCTTATCTTGTAAACAATGATTTACACAAATCATTTATTATTAGTAAATTTTATAATTTAATAATTTTAATAAAACATTGTTTTTGTCATATTATGTGTTTCATATTAAATAAGCCAAGTTTATGTATAATTCAAAAGTTACGTGTTCAAATTCAACTGGCTGGCTATATTAAAAGATTCCGTCCCCAAGAAAACCTCACTATGCTGGTAATTGAGTGAAAAGTTGAGAACCAATGACTTACCTATAACTAATTTTATTTTTAGCTTTACGCCTATACACAACGGAGCGCCAAACGCTGACGTGCTCAGACGTGATCTTCCACCAGTATAGTCGACCCTGGTCCACTATCCACTCACTCTCTTTAATCGGACACTCACTCTTGCATCATATATCTTGACTTGGTACTATGAGATTTAAGAATTTGGTTCCCTTTATATTTAAAAATACAACTTACGCCTTCACCCATCAAAACTACGCAAGCAAAAATATACTTGTTTAATAACAATGTTATGAATATAATAAGTGTTGTTATACATAATAAGTTTATAAAACATATTTACTGAGATAATAATGTATACGTTAATTTAATGTAACTATAACATTATAATAAAGTATTTTAACGTCATGTAAAATGAGATATCCGATGCATGACACATGATGCAGGTTGGTAGAGGGCTTTTCACCCAATGCAATAGTATCTATTATTGTAAAGTTCAATAACCTTTCTTCAATGCAGCTGACAAGTAGTTGTTTTTAAAAGAACAAAAAAATCAAGATTTTTTTAATATCTTAACAAAAGAAGTTAATATTTTATGAGAAACTAGTGAGCCGTTCGCAGTTCCATCCGCTTGATTGATGTCCTGGAATTTATCCTAATGTATTTTATGTGCATGTATATTGTACATAGAAGTTTTTTGATTTTTTCCTTCAAATCACTTTGTCTGTAAAAATCTATATTGTAAGTTATCCACAACCTCCTCTATCTTCCATTGAAAGTCCCATAACGGTTCAGCTGTTCTGGAGGTTAGCTCGGACAAACGGAAAGTCAGTAAAAACCCAGTTATTCATATATATAGATGTTTATAATTATGAAATAGGTGACTTCAACCAACCAACCAGCTAGGCTTGGCTGTTCCTTTACCACGATAATAGTAAACGAAAAAGCTTAATATTGAAAGTTATAATGTCAATATTTTTCCGTATATAAATCTTTTAACTATGCTGCTGCAAATATTTTATTCTTAGTTTTAAGAAATCACTTTCGCTATTTAATACGATAACTTTCATATGAGAATATAATAGTATGGAAAAATGTCTAATATTTATTTTCATAAAATTTATAATATGCTATTTATGATCGGCATACCATACCAGTGGTACTTAGATGACAATTTATAGGCCGCAAATGATATTTAATTGACTGGAGCTCTTACAATTATTGCAGCATTCACAGTAAAAAAAAATAAGACTGTAGCTTATTTAAATGAATACAGAATAAGAATCCTTGCTAATAACAAAATGATAAAAGGAGTCTTGTCCCTGACAAGTTGGGAGAACCCCTGGTCTAAATGGTCTGGTGGAAATTTCTAGCCACAGCTGTGATTGTGCTACAATATCATTAAATAATATAAATTACATTGTAATTAAAAGCTTTTAAAACATCAAATATTTGTACAATAATGTATTTTTTATCATTTAATGTATGTATTCATGTCAACAATGTTGCTATTTACTTTGAAATATAGTTATATTGACTTTACTTAATGTAATGAAAGTTCTTTATTTTATTAGATATGAAGTGTTGATCTAAATTATTATCAGGCGTTGCTTGCTATCATAATATATGTTATATTTAGATTCAGTATTTTCGCTTTTATTTCAATGTTATGTAGTTCATCACTTTCACCCAAATTTCAAGCTGTTGAATAACGAGTGCTAGAATTCAATTTCACTTTTTTTTGCTATATAGGGCAAAATAAGTTAATTTAAATAGACAGGCAATTGTTTCTCTTTGTGTAGATCAAACCCACACTCATTGTATGTAAAATTAGACCAGTCAGGCACAACAGTGATAATTGATTTTAAAAACTTTTGTAAAAATTTAAAATATGATTAAATGAACATAATATTTTTGGAGTGCTTCTAATACTGCATACTATATACTTTATATTATATATTTTTTAAAGATTTTGCTTATGGCAAACATTTATTCATTATTGATTATTAAAAAATATAAACAATTTAAATAAAATATGTAAAAGAATAAAAAATATGAAGAAAATATTCGTTAAATACATTTCTAACAAAACCTTAATAAAACTTTTTTTTTAAATATATAAATACGTCAATATAAATCATGCGATTAGTTGACCTCCTTTTCGAAATATACGCGCTACATATATTTTATTTACATATACTCGTAAATAGTAACATGTTCTTGATTCTCAATTTATTTAACATTATTTTAAAATGTAAGAAAATGCTTTGGATTTAAGAAAACAATAAAGTAATCTTAAAAGGCGTAACATCAAGTCCCGCAAGGTGAAAGGCCGCTCATTTGTTGCATCAGACGAAATATTTTCATGCGTTAAGTGACGATAACAAGAAAATTGACAGAAACTATAAATATTAAAATAAATTTCATACATGAAAATTGTTTACGTGATATAATATTTTTTTCCCGACACAGTAAATTAATAAATAAGTTGATTTTTATTCAATAATAATTTAATAATTAATAATTTAAATGATATTTACCTTCGATTCAGTTCCTCGATGTGTTGTATTTCCTTGCCAGAATCTCCTTGAAAATCCTTTGACGTATCCAGTAATTGACTGCTGGTATTCAAAGCCAGGATTCCAACAAAGAGATCCATATCCGAATACCCAGAAAGGCTCTGTTCTTGTTCCCTCATCTATATTTTGCTCAACAGCAGAACACATTTTTGTCATGAAATTCTCCTTAATGTCTTCTTTTCTTTCCATTTTAATATATAGGTTACGAATAAATCTATTTACCGAACAAAAACCTCGTACTGAGACTGAATGTGGAATAGTGAAAGCTATGAAAGAATGCCGCGAGGATAGGATTATCACAGTTATAAAATACACTGAATTATTCTACTTGTGTCTCATTGTGGGTATTTAGAATACGCGTGTCCAAACACAAATTATCACTATAAATGCATATCGTCGTCTGATATAATACCTTCCATCGCGATGTACGTTCGTCAACTGATTCATTTTGCCCGCTTATTTCATTTTCAACTGTCAATGCCGTTTCCGCAAGGCAAGGTGCGATCTTTTACGATTCGTTTCACGGAATTCTTTTATTTGTTTTTAATTCAAAATAAATAATAAAAAATTTATAATACACATTTTTCAAAACAAATTCAATATAGGTATTTTATTTAAATTAATCATTAAAAAATAGTATGTTATTTCTTTATGTACCACCTTTTGTTTCGAATTGTTCGAATTTAATATTTTAGCGTGTAAAATGCTATATAGTTTCATAAATATTTATTATATGAGGAACTAGCTAGCAGCTTCATGGTTTCTAGGTCATTGCAGGTCTAGTCGTGAGTGACACTGCGATATTCATTTTGCACCCGACTTTGAGAATTTGCCTTATAAGTGGCGGTACCCGCGCTTTGTAATCTTTATATGTATAAATAATCTTATATTTGTAATTTCAAGAAAAATTTCGTCAATAGTAGTAAAAAATTACTTTAATTGGAAGCATTTTAGTATTTTAAAGAGTAAACAAAAAGCACTTGCTTGGGACATTATTCCTTTACTAATTTGAAACAAATATGAAAATATATGAAAATATATATATATATATATATATATATATATATATATATATATATATATATATATATATATATATATATATATATATATATATATATATATATATATATATATATATATATATATATATATATATATATATTGCTGGTGCCTGTGTTAGGTTCGAAACCCGTGTCACAGGTCACCAGTTCTCCACTTCAGTAGCAAATAATGTAAACAAGGCTTTTGAACACAAAAACATCAAGTCGTTACATATATTCAACCTATAAAAAGAACTAAAATAATAGCAATAGTATGTGCGTGCGTGTGTGTATGTGTGAGTGTGTGTGTATGTTGAGTGAACAGTCTATATAAAATATTACCTCAAGATCTCTAAAATTTTTTCAATTTTTTCATAAGATTGTTTTAGCAACCAATTAGTAACAACTATTTTTAACCTTTTCTTATTTAAATTATACAAGGAAAGCAACTTATTAAGATAATTATATACATATGGATCTAAGAAGACAAAAAATTTATGGCTGAAAAAAGTCTTGTTTAATGATGTTGGAACTACAAGAAAATTTCTACGACCTATGTCAGGGGTGAAAGTGGTCATAGAGTGTTGCCTACTAGCTATGGCTAAAATAAAGAGCTGCCTTATCGTTAAAACTTGGCTAAGTTCGTATATTTTCGCTGTAGGAAATAAACGAGGCCTACAATAGCAAACTTTAGCAGAGCCCTTTGCGCTCTTTCAATAAGCAACAAATGAGTTTTAGAAGCAACTCCCCAGGTGGTAATACAATAATTTAGTATGGACTCGCAAAGAGCTTTGTAGGTTGCTTTTATGATGACGGGTGTAGCAGATTGACGTAATAGCTTGAAGATAAGCATATGTTTACGCACACGGCTTGAGAGATCTAAAATATGTGTTTTAAAAGTAAGGTTACTACCCATTATTACGCCAAGATAACGAACAGAAGCAACTCCTTCTATTACGCTATGGGTTAAGTGGTTATCGCTACTATAATCTGCACAAGTTATATTATAAATATCAGTAGCCTGATTCTATATATATATATATATATATATATATATATATATATATATATATATATATATATATATATATATATATATAGCATATATATATAGCAGTAGGTTCTGATTGCGAATAGAAAAATTTAGCAGTTTAGTTTTGACTGCATTTAATGTAAGCAAATTTTCACGTAACCAGCAACTGACATCGTCAAAGCCACTTTGAGCCGAAGAGTAAACTTCAGCCCAAGAGCCTGCTGAGAATAGAAAAACTGTGTCGTCTGCATAAGATATAATTGAAGCATTTGGAAGATTTAAATTACATAAATCATTTATATAAATTAAAAATAGAACCGGACCAAGAATGCTCCCTTGTGGAACGCCATATTCAATGGATATTTCGGAACTAGTTACATTGTCTATTTTGACTAGTTGTGTTCGGTCCGTGACGTATTATTAGAGGTATTTAAATAGAGATAACTGGATTCCCCTTATTCCTATGGATTCAAGCTTAGATAACAAGATAGGAATCGAAACTGTATCAAAAGCCTTAGCTAGGTCCAGAAAGAGCGCTACAGAATTTTTGCTTTTATCTAAACTGCTTACAATATTGGAAGTTTAGCAATGAACGGCATCCTTTGCGGATAGGTGTTTCCTAAAACCAAATTGATGTTTTGATAGGAGTCTATGAGATTCTAAGAATGCAACAAGTCTGGAGTTTATTATTCTTTCAAGAACCTTAGACATAGCAGGAAGATAGATATTGGTCTGTAGCATTCCACACTGTAGCGGTCTCCAGACTTAAAAATCGGATGTATTAGAGCTTTTTTGAATGGCAGAGGAAAAATGCCGGCTCGTAGACTAAGATTATCGATTTAAGTAAGTATAGGTACAAAGATGTTTTTATGTTGTTTTAGAAAGTTAGATGATATACCATCCCAGTCAACAGCGCAGTCATTTTTTAATGATAAAATAACATTTTTAATTTCTGACTCATCTGTCTCAAATAGAGCAAAGGAATCCTTTGGGGGGGGGGGGGGTGGTAGATAAGAGTGGTTTTGGGTGACTTTGCTGGGAGAGGACATTTTCACTATATGTATATATATATATATATATATTATATTATATATATATATATATATATTATATATATATATTATATATATATATATATAATATATATATATATATATATATATATATATATATATATATATTTATATATATATATATATATATATATATATATATATATATATATATATATATATATATATATATATATATATATAATATATATATATATATATATATATATATATATATAGATATATATATATATATATATATATATATCTATATATATATATATATATATATATATATATATATATATATATATATATATTATATATATATATATATATATATATATATATATATATATATATATATATATATATATATATATATATAGATATATATATATATATATATAGATATATATATATATATATATATATATATATATATATATATATATATATGACTAATTTCATTTTTTAATTTTTGATGAATGAGTAAAATGAACTCATTTTAAAGATACATAAATAAAATAAAACTTCATTTAAGTGTTGTCACTTATAATGGTCCATATAATTCATAAAGAATAAATCACAATGCATTAGTTTATTACACTTAAACTATTTTACACAATAACATATAAGGAGTATTTAACGGTGAATATTTTTTTTATTAAATATCATTTTGTTACATTGAAAGTACGCACATTGAAACATACACATTTAAATTTGAAAATACTGTTTTTTTTTTATTATTAAATATATTAATACAGACAACTGTTATAATATTATAATGCCTTATGTATAGACTTAAATTTAACAATATCTTTGATCACTCTGTATGAATAAGTAATACACAAAATATCTAATGTGAATAGAAGTATATTTTTTGTAAATATATTAATTATACAAAAGCATTTTATATTTGTATTGAAACATGATTTAGGTCCGTAAATATTTAATGTTATTTTGGACCAATAAAATTTATGAATTTCGAATGTAAATTTAAATTTTCCATAATTTTTCTATTATATTATGCAAAGAATAAAAAGCATTCAGCCATGAATGAAATAAATCCAAATTTACAATGCTTATAAGAAAAATAAAATGAACTTACAACAATGTAGTGGAAGCTATTTTAATATTTTAGTTAAATACATCTTGTGCTTATTCTTATGGGCACCAAAATTATTATATGGAGTGTAGACTCTATAATTCTACCCTCCACAATTATTATTAAATTGTGATTCTACAGGTAACTAACAAAACATAAATTATGTTACTTGAGATTACATTAAAATATCAATTAAAATTCTTATTTTATTCTATTTACAATAATATTATTGTGATATTTGGCTCCATATTATTTTCCAATATTTGGAAATACTTTAAATATATTTGAAATGCGTTTTATCTTAGCATTATAAGTAAATATTTTGATTTGAATAAATATAATTTTCAGCTTTCCTTCAAATGTAAATAGTATTTGGTATATAATTCTTTGAATTATAGTGGTGATATTCTTGAATTATGAGTTTTAATGTTCCAAAAATAAAAGGCATTTCACAATACAGCTTATAAATAACAATCAAAATTGTGATGGTTAAATCTATTTACCTATGTACAATCAGACTTTTTACAATAAAAATTTATTACAACTTTAACAAACACGAATATTTAAAATTAGAATTTTTAATATTTAATAATATGATTTACCATAAAATTTAGACGCCATCATAGATACTGCGACCCAAAGACAATTATTTTAAACTATATAGCTAACTTTTTATTTATTAATATGAAATGTTTAAAAGGCAAAAATATATTTATTATAGTGGAATGAAGATCGCGAATATTGAATATTAGTGTATACTAGAGATAACTCTTTAAGCTTGTAATACTATGTATATTCCTGAACACAGGGCAGGTACTGATAATGCGTTATAATTTAACATTGAATATTATATTTATGACTAGTGATATGTTATGATAACTTTACATAGGGATTGGTAAAACGTTTTCAAGTGCGTTAAACATATAATGAGATTACTTTGATTCTATTAAATGTGATGTTTAGCTTAATTTAGTATATGTACAATGCACCATAAAGGGAATATAATTACGAATTTGTATAATATAATTTTCTAACCTAAAAAACTAAATATGCATAATGCAGTCAGGCTTTTTGGTAGGTCCCTTACGGGATATAGGACATACAAATGACTACAATTTATAATTAACCAACTAAACTGGCGAAAGAATTGTAGCTTTTACGATAGGCTGTATAATGTTAGGTGTTTGCACCTTATATGAATATTAAGGAGGTAGGTAAAATTTATACTAATATGATTTGATTGGAGAATTATGCTTAACATCGAATTTATATTTTAAAAGATATTAAAAGCCTTTAAGCGGCGTTTTTGATATATTAATATCCAATTACACAGATAATAAAATGTAATTACATCCTCATATTATGCGCGCCGTTAGGCTGTCTAACGTCAAGCTTAAGTCCGATTCAGTGGAAACGATCTTAAGCGGAATGCTTGGATCATACGTTCGATTCCGGGCCTTCTGTGTTGTGTTTGAACGAGGCGCGGATCCTCGCTAAGTACAGTGCGCAGATGTGGCCGTAGCATTTGTTATACCATTCTGGTGTTCTGCCCCTGAAACAGTAAGCAAATTTTATTAGTCTCTTCTGCTCCAACCTGATATTCGACGTTCATACGTGTTGTATCATGGTTTTATTTAGTTTTATCAGTTTGTAAAATGTGACCTTTAGTTATGGCCTTTTATTTAAATATGTGGAAAAGATTAATTAATTGTGCTAATCAAACTATTTATTCAAACTAGCTAGCTAGCTAGCTAGCTACTCACATAGTGTCAACCCTAGCTAGATGCACGAGCCGACTCCTCCCCTTCCCCGCGGGCTGCGCGAGGTACCGCGACGCGAGCACGACGCCGCGCGCGCCCTCACTCGGCACCGCGCCGTGCGCGACTGACGTCTCCGCGACCGCGCACCAGCTGCCGCCCGTCGAGCCGCCTTGCTGCCAGGACCTGAAGGGTACGAGGACCAGGGAATTATATCTTATAGCAGGGTAGGCAGAGGGAACCTAGTGTTAATGCACTCTGTTCCCCGCTTTTCGTCTAATTTTCGAAACATTGCGCGTAGAGTGCCAGGACTCTATATTGCGCTATGTCTTGTTGCCACTTGCCAGGGCGAGGAACGTGAAATGTTCCCCAAAATAGAATCGATCCCTCAATAGTCTGATTTTCCGTCTTATTTCATCCAAACCCTACTTTGATTTATGTATTTTATGATTATTTAGTGAATTATAGAAATTGCAGGAGACGAACAACAGAGCTGACGATGATGTGGAAACATATAGTAGTGATGTGAAAATAACAAATTTTTCGACTTAGAAAAAGTGCGAGAATTGCTTTTATACATATAAACTCTATGGCATATAATTGTCACCTAAGTAATAAGCATAACCATCTACCAATTGCATGACAATTCGTACCACTTTTTAATATTATACTAATTATTGTAACCTTATCTCAATTTTTTGGGTTATCTTGACCAATCTATTCAATTCAAAGATATATATATATATATATATATATATATATATATATATATATATATATATATATATATATATATATATTCTTTGAATATACCAATAAGAGTACAGACCGTAACACACAATAATCCCTCGTCGCCAAATTGAAGCTGGATGCGGTAATATACTGAAACACTTCAGCATTAGGACCGAGTTTTTCCGCCACGCGCCACTTTACTAGCGAATCGTCCCAAATATGTCGCTCCCGGAGTATCCTGCAATATAATCATTATATTTTAAAGTTCCTTATTTTAACTAGCCTCATTTCCGATCTCTCCTCTAAAATTAAACAGCACGCCTTTTTCCGTATATATCAAGTTAGACAAAGGAACCTATGGTCGATTTCTTCCTTTCTACTTTCCTCCCAACTTTCGAGATATTGCGTGTTCAGTACAGAGTATCGAGTAGTTAGTATAGAGTTTCTAGCCAGACCTGAAAATGGAGAAGTCGGATATGGTAAATAGCTTACCTTTGCATAACCTCCTGCGGCGGCGCCTCGACGTCCGTGGTGGCGCGCCACAGCCGCAGCGGGTGCCCGTCGCCTACCTTCTTGCAGCACAACTCGACATGAGGCGCGGCGCCCGATACCGACATCCAACCTCGAGTTCTGGAAATTTATATTTTATTTTTATAACTATAAGACTTGATTTATCATTCAAAAAGATCATTCTTTATAATTTATTGAATTCATCTATTAGATATAGATTAATGAGGTATAATTTACTCGATATTTTTTTTATCAAATTGACATTTTAAACGCTTTACGGGTTAAAAATAGATTGAGATGGCATACGTGTGTGTCATATTATCGAATCAAATTGTACCTATAACCTATTAAACTAGTTAAAATAATTTAAGTTGTCAATAATAAGCAGTAATTGTAAAAAAACAAATATAATTTAAATTTTCTATTACAAGTTATTTATTATTTTGATTGTAAGTTTTTATATGTTATGTATCTCTATAAAATAACACTATTTTTCGTCTATAAACATATTTTACATATAAACATACGTGGCATTTTTTGTATATTAAGGTGTATGTATTATCATTTTGAAATTTATTATGTTTTTGTTGATGCGTAAAAGTTATTATATTTAATGTCATAATTAATTTTTTTTACTTTTAATATAAGCTATACAGCAAACAAACATACAAAATTATTGTAAGCATTCTTTATAATATATTTAAGGCTTTTTATTTAATTGTTTATTTTAATGTTATAGTCAATTTCCATTCTAACGATGCAGATTAATTCTAACAGCTAATAGATCATCTAAGTTGCACCAACACGTCTACAATGGCGGTGAAGTGAAACCATTTATAATCTGTCCTTTAATGCCACTTCTTTATTAATTATAATAATAATAAAAAAAACAAGTATAACCTAATTTTTCAATTTTAAATACTTTTTTTGGTTATATGCTTATTAATATAAGGTAACAATTAATTGTTTTGTTTTTTAAGAAATCGATATTGCAAATGAAATAATACAATCGATATTAGGTCATTGTTAAAAGGTCCATGCCTCAGTTTATATGTAGGTATAAAATGTTTATTATATATCATATCATGCATATTCAGGGATCAGGCTCATAACCGGAAAGTTAACAGACAAATTTCAATGGTTAGACAATATAACAGCGGAATTAGGTATTTTTGTCCGATAAAACAAAATAGTTCGCAATATCGATTTTATTTAACAATAACAATAATTAAAAATGATAATTTTCATAAGATATAAGACAGATATAAGATATGAAAAAAGAAAAAAAACAGTAAAGAACAGATTGTGAGAAGATGAGGAGACGACGAATCACTAACACCTATCTCACCTCTTTCCCGAACGCCCACAGACTCTAAAAAGGCATGAAAAAGTTAATTTCTATAAGAAATATCTAAAAAAAGACAGAAATTTGTTCATGAAGGTACACAGATTTTGCTATAGATTGTTTATAATTAAGTAGAGATATTTGAAATTTTAAACAGTTCTTACTTTTCTTTGGCTTCTTTTAGTAAAGCTTTAATACAGGCTTGTTGAAAACCTTTCCAGTCTTGGTTGAAATCTGCTCCTAGCTCTTCGAGTGCGACCTGTGAATATGAACTTATTTATTGAAATAATAATAATCAAATAATAAATAGCTTCACCTGTATCTCTCATATAGCAGACTAGGCAGAGGTCCCTAGTGGTAAGCCGCCCAATTTCCGAGACGTTGCGTGTTGAGTGGCGGAACTCAACGCCGCGGTTTATCTTGTTAATAATAACAATGATAGTGATATCTTTTATTTTAGGTTGATTTAAAAAATATTTTCAATGAAAATTATACCTATACTTATATTGTGTTATATAGTTCAATTTCCATACAAAGAATTACAAAGAAATCTATTTATTTATAAAAGGTTTTTAAGGCTTATATTTATTGTAGTTTTTATGATTACATGAAATCACATTTTTCAAGAGATTTTCGTTAACAGCTTAAGTAATATAAAACTATAGTCAATTATTAAAACCTCACCGGCACACTCTCCTCGAAATAGTTAAACTTGCACCGCGCGAGCATGTCCGCCGGCGCTAGGAACAGCGCGCCGTGCTGCTGTATGAGCAGCAGCAGGCAGGCGTGCGCGGCGCGCGACTCGCTGATCTGGCGCTGGTCCGCTACGCTTTCTATTATCGTCCTGGAATAGGTTGAAGTAGGTCCAATAAATAGCCTGCACGCTAATATATGCTGTAGCCCCGCATGCAGCAGGGTAGACGGAAGGAGCATATCGTTCCTCACTTTCTTATTTTTTTTCGTTTTCGTACAATTTTTCCAAAGTGAACGAAGTGTGGCGGAACTCAACGTAACGTATGTATCTTTGACCAGAGCGTGGAAGTAATAATTTTTAGGGTTAATTTAATATTAAGTGTAAGGTAGTAAATGCCAAATAACAAAAAAAAAAAATTATTGAAACTAATGCTCTCGCTCCAATAGATATTAAATGTTGCCACTTTTATAATATGGCGCAATTATCGATGTACTTATCTTTAGGAGTTCTGATTATAATTCCCGTAACATGCGAGCTTATTCTATACTCAAAGAAAAATAATAGGCATTCCATCGAGCGATTTTATTCTATTTTAATTTTAAATTAACAAAATAATATTATTTAACCCACAATTTCACATTTTATTGTTACATTCTATTTTATGGATTTTTCAAAGTGAAATATTTTATTGTGACAGATTAAATCTCTAAATCATTAAACAAACAAAAAAAGTGCTGTATAAACAAGGCGTACACGAACGAGAAGAGTCTATGGTGTGGAGAATGTAAAAAAACAAGTACTACATAATTATAACACTATATTTTATATACATACCTATTAGAATTCCCCTCTTTGGTACTGCCAGTGTGCGGCGGCGCGTGATGCAGCCTCAGCAGCGTCGGCGCGAAACACACGGCGAGGTTAGACGCGGTCATCTGGTTGACAGCCGAGTGTTCTGCCACCTAAAAAAAATGTATTAAAACCTTATTTTTTATTATTAAATGTTTTATGTAAGTAACTTTATATTTGTAGAAGCAAGAATACATGCTTCTTCAAGCACTATATTTTATTTAATACAAAAGAAATTTACATCGTTGTTTTTATAGAGTTAAAATTTTTTATAAGAAGGGAACCGAGCAAGTGTAAAGCTTCCAAATATTGTTATAAGCTTAAAAAGCTTTTAAATAAATACTATTTATTATTAACACCCAATTTGATTTCTTACATGTCAATTATTAATAATAATTAATTAATTTAATTAACAATTTACTTTAAATTGTTTTTACTTCTATGCGAAGTAAGTCAGTATATTTAAGTTAAATTGTGGAAAAAAACCAATAAAATTCGCCGCTCTCACTATGTTTATGAGGTTCTAGAAGAACCTCATTATTTCATTATTATACACTTTCATTATTCTTCAATATTTTTTTATTTACACAAATACTACAAATAGTTATTATAATTTGCTTATGATGTATTCATTTTATAACTTTGTAAATTTAATTAAGCTTAATATTAGTATATCAAAGAACTACTAAGTAGTTCCTGTAGAGATCGCATTCAAATTGTAATGTTGAAGGCTGAAGTGCCCGTGTCATGTGCTCAGAGTATTAATATCTTATTAATAAAGCTAAATATTAAATTTATATTGCTTGAGAAGCTTCGCATTAAGAGAAGAGCTTCGAATTGAAAAGCTGTAATGCGCATTACTGTACTAATATAGAATATATTATTCATAACTAGATTTAATATCGTATATTCATCTGTTATATTTTCAAGGCGATAAGATACATTTTTATTTCCATCTAATTTTATTTTACTATGTTCTTAGCTTAGTATATAAAAAGTTAAAAATCTAAAAATATCTTTTGGATATTTGGAGTGATTTTTCAAATTATTGCAACATAATTGTGTTTAATTACTTTTCTTACCTCAGCTAAGAATATTAATAATGACTGTAAGGCTTCCAAATGCTCCTCTGGCAGTAGTAGCAAAGCACACTGTACAGCATCCGGTCTTAGTGGTTCAGGAACATCTAGAAATATAAAGCATATTTCCATTTTTCAAATTCTATCAAATAAAGAACATTAAAAATTAAAAATTTCTTACAAAAAATGAGTATAAGTTGCAATTTCATATAAAAAGTGATATAATATAAGATTTATAATATAAGATAAGATTTAGCAAAACTAAACCAAAAAAAATGTTTCTAGAATACACATAAAAATTTAAACAGCGAGTTTTGAGTTTCCGTAAGTGACCCCGCAGATTCATACGTCCTCATCAAGCTACGTCGAAATTCTTATAATTTTGTTATAACTAAAGTAAAGATGTAAAATTACGCTTATAGAAATTAATATTAATATTCCTCGTATTTTTTTTAGTAATAATCCCCTAATCGTTTTCTGCATATAACAGGCAGGGCACCTCTGCTACAGTTACAACAATCTGTTCCCCATTTATTTACCAATATAGTATAGGTAATAAAAAAAAGGCTATTAACAGTATATACTAAAATTAAAACTCAAATTCAAACTCACGTTGAAATATAGCAATAAATGTTTCACTAAGCTTATTAGTGAGTAAAGCATCCGGAAGCTCCCTAAAGTACTGCTTCACCATATCTGCAACATCATGAGCTTGTGCCCCATCGAAGTTTAAGCTAGATTGGTTCGGTTCAATTGTATTCATGTTTTCTGTGGCAAAAGCTCCGTTCACTGCTCCGGCTGACTCTACCATGCCTCGCAGTTTGGCTGTACGGGACTTTACACCTGCTTTTCTAAATATGCCCATCTGGAAAATTAAAAAAAGTTTGTGATATATCTTGCCTAAGAAAATCTATCAACAGATAATTCTGGACTGATTAAATGATTGACTGGTTGATAATGGGTGAATTCCAGAAACTACAATAATAGCTTACTTAGTAGTTAAGTAATATCTAAATTAATTATATATAAATACGGTTCATTAGTGCGGCTAGATTTTCGAGGGCGGTTTAATTTTAACGATATATATATTGTTCATATATAAAAAATGGAAATTCGTTGTTCTATTTTGATTTTGAATATCGAACATAAGGTTATATATAGTTTTTAAATTGATATTATGTTACCTGATCCAATGCATTATTTTTAAGCCAATTCAAAGCAGATTGTATCGGCTTTGGCAAAGAATGGCCGGTCCTCTGCAACGACACCGTTAATGGCACGCCGAAAACTGTTTTGTCTGTAAGTAACGCATATATAATATGTTTAGTAATAATTATATAATATGTTAAGTAATAATTACATAATATGTTTAGTAAATATTAAATTGAATTATTAAATGTTCTCATTCGTTGGTCTGTCTAATTGTTTGGTAATTTGGTGTTTTAGAAAATATGAGATATGTGGGCTTTTTATAACCTCATTTAAATTAAACAAAATTGCATAGTAATTAGTGGAAGATTACAATTTTAAGGCAAAGGCTGTCAAATTTTCACCGCCTGCACTCTCTTTCCACTTTCTATTATTATAATATTACAAAAATTTAAGAAAGGAGTAGTTTGCAATCTTCAAGACATCAGAAATATATATATATATATATATATATATATATATATATATATATATATATATATATATATATATATATATAATATATATATATATATATATATATATATATATATATATATATATTGTGCTCCTTCAAAGACTTCTATGGCAAAAGCTTTAAACGTAACACACGTTATGATTACAATCATCAGTTACGCGTTAATATCACAAATAGTAGTACAGACTCGCTGTAAACGCTGTGGGTTCAATTCTCACTCGGGGGAATGTATTATTTTCCTTTCCTCTGGTAACAAGGCAAAGAGCACTCTACACGCAATGTCTCGAAAGGTGTAAAACGTCTTAAGTGAATCTTAATAACAAATTCTATCTTAGACAGAGGGCTGCTTAGCTCTGCTATATACGGGACACGGCCTGAGGCTAAAAAAGAAAAATCGCAAATATTTTCACAGTTATACCCTTTAGAACTTTTGCCTTACCTTTATAATCAGGAGTTTTGATTTTCCTAATAAGCTTAGGAAGCTCCCAGTTCCAACCAGATTTATGAGATGGACAATATCGCTCCATACAAGCAGTTAGCCTTAACAAAGCCAGTTTTCTTAGAATATGCAATTGGCCGCATGAAAGGGAAGACATTGGACGGGAAACTGTGAAGATATAAATAGATATATTTAATAATAATTAAATAATAATGATTTTATTATTTAATAAAACGTATTATTGAGTATTTCTTGTTAGTACAAGTATTGTTCATTAACTTAAAAAGGGCAGTTTAAATTATTTCTGTTTACACCTGAAAGAGATGTAATATGTATATAAAACATATAAAATTTAAAACCAATGGGACTTGAACCCGCGCCTCTTGATTACTATTCAAGCACTCGTCGCAAATTAAGCCGTACGTTCTTAATTACGTCAAAATTCTTATACATTTGTAAATAACAACAAGCAGATGAGTATTTCGATAGTCATTTATGCAATATCTATACGCTTACTCAAGATTTTACTTTTTTAAAGCATGCATTATCTTTGTTTCTTTCAAAATCGGTAATAATTAACGTATTAATTCTATTACAACATATATGCTTAATTATGGATAAATATTAATATAATTCGGCTACAGCGATGTTACAATAATATACCAAAAATTAAAAAAAAAGAATCTATGGAAAATGTTGTACTTGTCAAAAATTGGACGGAAATTGGGAAACAGAAAGTCTCAACACAGTTCAGTCTTTTAAAGTTAATGTAAAGCTTTTTTAAATTAATTAAAAAAAAATGATGATAATGAAAATGCATCCAATGCAAAAAGCTTTCCACATTCTTTAATAACGTTTACGTATTGTATTATATATGTGAAATACATTGATACTTACGATAGGTCTCAGGATTTTTCTGGTTAGGGGCAGGTTGCAAGGTGTTGTTAGCTTTAGGTCCACCATTGAGTGCATTTGTTCTAAACGAATACCACCTTTGAATGTTGTTTCTGAAACAAATTATAAAACGTAAAGAAACTTATGAAGCCAACATTTCTTTCCAATGTATATAGAAAAGTTTTGCGTGACGGATCTTCACCTAACAGTGTGAAAGCCCGATGTAAACATTATAATAGTAAAAAAAAATATTATACAAAGACTGTTTTGTGGTTGTGTAGGTTTGAACCGATATTTAGTTATATTTGTCTTCAATTTGATCGAAATAAATAATAGTATCTTGGCACTAAATTCTTTCTGTCTATCTTGTTATTTGCATACATGAAAACTATTAAGATACTTATATATTTTTTTCATATATGAAATATCTCTACTAAATAACTAAAAAAAAACAAGTTTAGTCATACAGAACTTATTTAAGAAAGGCTATTTAAAATAACTTATTTCATCAAGCTTATTTAAAATAACTTATTTCAAAAAGCACTTATTTTCTAATTGAATAAATACTATTAAATTCAGTTTAAGAATCCATTATCATATTTCGCTTAATATGCTAATAAGGCAGACTAGACAGCGTTCTAATTTGGGGGTCACTAAAACTTTGGAATAGAAAAAGGTTTAAATAATTTTTGTTAATGGGCTTATTGTCTGCCTAATGGCCACTTTCTCCATTTCTTTAGCTTAGAAACTGCTTAACTTAAAATACAATATTTTTTTAGTCTCTGATATAGCAGTATGATATAGCGGACGCAGATGGTAGGCAGAGAGAACTTAGTATCAGAACACTGCGTTCTCCGCTTTTTGTCAAAATTGAAGACATTGCGTGTTGAGTACTGGAACTCAACGTCGCTATATGAATTAACACAATAATATATTTCTTTTTGTGCCTACATTTAGCACTTACAAATCAGTTCCATAATATTTAAATTAGCATCATCTTTACGTAAAGTAACATAAAAGTTCATTGACATATAATATTCTCATAATGTAATATGAGTGTTTGTTTAACTAAAAATATTTGTTAAACATTATTTCAGACTGGACTCTTTTATTCTATTCTAATTACACAAACATACTGTTCAGCTTTAGAATATTATTATAGAAGTGAGAATATTATTAATATTATAAATATATTATAGATAGATTGCGTAATGGCCAAGCTCAATTCCTCTCCTTCAGAGAATAGAGATTCTCTCCTCTTTTTCATCATACTGTCTCTGTGAATCTTTTACAATAATAATACAAGTATATCACTTTCGTTAAACAAGCTATTTGTAAAATTGTAAAATTTGTAAAAATTGTATGATAAGCCACTCACTTTTTAGTTTTGATGTCGAGGCTGTCATCGTCATCATCGTGGTCGCCGTCGTGCGACCTCGAGCCCGCCGAATTTGGACTGCTGTCCAGTTCTGAGCTTCTTGATGCTGATTTGTCTCTTTTGAGGCTTCTATCACGAAATCTAGCAAAATATATGATTAGTTACTAAATTTTAATGTTTACTGCAACATAATGCTAAGATAAGAAAATTACTATTTGAAATGAAAATCTTTTACCCGTTTGCATATATTTCTAAATTTTAATGCCTTGAATGCGATGTGTTCGAGGCACCGAGTGTCCGATAAATATACAATACAAAAATATAATATGCAATTAATACGTTAAAAGAGTTTTACATAAACAGAGACTTAAGTTTTAAATGGCGCTGACATATTATTTGTATTATTTTTTACGATATATTCCGCATATAGCAGGGTTAACGGAGAGAACCCCGTCATGACGCTCCATCGTCCATTCTCTGCCCGAATTTGTAACATTGCGTGTCACACTGGCAGAACTCAAATATCTTAAGGGAGCTGGAAAAACAAAAGTATCCACCGCCATCTCGTTCGCAGTCAGACGCTGTACTGCACCACGACCTTTATATACCTCTTCTCACAATCTACTCTAAATATATTTCTCTATATCTTTAAAATGGGAAAATAAAATAATAAATAAACACTCTGTTTCAAGAGAACTAACTACTTAAGTTCACTGCCACTTATGATTCATAGCAAAATAAACTTAACCATTATTTGCATGTTATATTACCATACGAATATGTTATGCCTCTCATTGTATGAAACAAATGTTTAGTAATGGTCTGGTCAAAGGCAATTAGTGGAGTTAATCGCTTTCAAAATGGCGTAGATATTGATGCTGTGATACTAGCTCTACTATAGTACAGTTTGGGAAGTATTTCACTGTATACGGACACATAAATTGGACAATTTGTAATTGCACAGGTGAATTTACAATTGATAACCGATTTGACCTATGTTTTTTAAAATATCTAGTTTTTACCACCGACTTCGCTTCCGTAGTCTAAAAGAAATAGCTTTAGAGTTGTGTATGACACATGATATATTCTAAGTATCTGAAGCAACTTTGACCACAGATACAAGTAGATTACATCGAAACGATCTACGTAATGTTAGACGTAATAAAGCCTATAGCTTTCCTAGATTAATCGACTATCCAATACGAAAGATTTTTTAATTCGAGCCTGTAGTTCTCAACATGTCTTTACAGAACACCTTTGATCATTTGCCTATTTTACCTCCTTTGTATCACTAAGTAAGTTAACGTAACAACATCCAGTCACAAACGCTACCGAAATTGAATTGGAAGCTCGTGCATGTACAGGTTACTCAGTGAGATTGAGGAATAGGTAAATATAATTTTTGACATTATAAATGCAATAGACGTCATCTTCTTCTTCTTCCTGGCATTAGTCCCGGCTTTTGCCAGGGTCTGCCTTCCGACTAAGACCAATCGGTCCATATGAGTGGCGAAGTGGTTTTTAGTGGAGCGATTGCCATCTGACCTCCAAACCCATTACTGGGAGAAACCAAGAAAGGAAAGGGAATAAGAGGCAGAAAGACTTGGAATATAGGGGAGGGACACCACTTACATGGATTGGATCGGGTTATGAAATGCAATAGACGTCATCAGTGTGCAATGACACAGCGTCTGACGGTTGTGGTTTCGATTCCTTTCGTTCCCTCTGTCTATCATTTAAAATGTATAACACTATATTTATAGTACAAATTGCCGTAAGAAAATCACCTGACAGGAGGACAATGAGTAGTCTAAAGTAGGTCTACTTTAGACTACTCTTTTACTTTTTTGCTGATTGATTTCATACTTACTTTCCTTCTTTGCCCAAATTCAATGAACTTGTTCTTATAGCTTGTCGTCTGTGCGGAGTATGACCTGGTGATTTTTGGACTTCTCTTAAAATTTCAGGATCAGGCTTCAACTCTATAGTCGATGGTGGCTCAGCGCATACCTAAAAACATATTAATAGACTATAAAAACATATTACTTGAATAGCTAAAAATATTTTATTCAAAATAATTCTATCTTCTCAATTTTTTCTTTCTTTCATTTGTAGTATAAAAATCTATCATATTTAAAAATACTTTTCATTCGCGAATATGTATATACACCATATAAGATCCGTAAGCTTAGCTAAATAAAATAAATTTTACCTCAGTATTATGTTGAGTATTGTGCTCCTTATAGTAATTGTGCCTCCAACTCGCTGGCTGACATTCAGAGTCACTTAAAGCACTCGAATCATCACTCTTCAAGCCTCTGTGGAAAATTCTCTTTGCTCTACCTAATTTTGACTTAGAACTTTTATTGCTTGAGCCCATACTGCCGTCTGATGCGTAGCTGGAACTGTCGTCACCAAAGGGTGCGTGTAGAATAAAGGACTGCTCAAGGGGTGCTATAGGTGAGGGAGGCATGATCGTCATTGGTGACGGTGGTTGCGTCCTGATAGCTGGAGCATGTGTGGGGGAGCTGTGAAAATCAGGAAAAGGAAACGCCGATGGAGAAGTTGGAGTCATATCAATAAAATTCAAATCAGGATATTTATCCTGTTGTACATCTAAAAAATGTGGTGAAGAGACGATCACTTCAGTTCTGTTCTGTCGTTTTCTCCGCCTTGTTTTTAAGGATTCCACCCTCCGTAGCAAAGCTTTAGCTCCATCACGTAGCCTCTCCGAGCCCGTTCTCCTGAACCTAGTACCCGTTTCCTCTTCATCTTCCTTATCACTTGGTAACTGTATATGAGTTTGTTGTCCAGGTACTGTCATCCTGAAACAACATAAGAAATATAAATAAAGGCAAAAGCTAAAACTAGATACATTCATCATTCTATATAAACATGTATATATATATATATATATATATATATATATATATATATATATATATATATATATATATATATATATATATATATATATATATATATATATATATATATATATATATATAATTATTATTATTGATGAAATGATAACACAAATTCCAACCACATTCCTGTGCTTAATAGATTGTTTATAAGATAAATTATAATCAAGTCATATATATTGAGAAATTCTAGCTATCATGGTTCAGTTGAGGTGTTCTTAAATGATCTAATTGGTAGCGGATTGATTTTTTTAGAGAAATCTATTACGTACAAATGTAAAGTACAGAGATAAAACCGTTTAGTGAGGTGAGTTTAGTATAAAATTGCAATAGCTAGTGTTGTTTTCACCGAACCAGAATAATTATATACATACATATGTAATTATTACAATTTTAAATTATCATAATAAAGTTATTTAATTAGTTATTTATTGGTTAATTAATCTACATTGGTCGAGCCTATATTTTTCACATGAGATTCAAGATTCATACATAAATTATAAATTAAATAATGGATTAATAAAATATAAATAAAATTTTAAATGAGCTATTTTAATTAATTATCATATAGTGATTAATATAAATTAATTTTCGTTATCGAGTAGTTGGTTTATGTACATCCGATAGATCTAGGTATGAGATCATTTCAAGTTAAATTTCAACATATACCTCACTACTTTAAAAATTGGTTATATTGGTTATATATATATATATATATATATATATATATATATATATATATATATATATATATATATATATATATATATATATATATATATATATATATATATATATATATATATATATATAAAAGAATGCTTAAGTCAAATATCCAAACCCAACCCTTCGAATAACCGCAAGAATTTCAAACGTTTGAGCGAATGTCTGGTATTAAATGGTTCCATATATTTACCGATTTATCTATACATTATGTAAATCCCATATTACTGTTTGGGACTAAGTACTGAACAAACTGTGCTAAACATTTCGAGCAACGTTATTAGTTCTCTAATGAAAGGAATGTCCTGATACGCTTAAATGAATTATAAATCAAAATCGTATTTATCATGTGTATAATGATGTGAAAATTAAACAATATCTTTTTTAGTCTATGAACGGTTTACTGGCGGAACCTGGTGCCACACTCACTGTTGGAACTGGACTATACTGGAACTATACTGATGGAACAAGGTGGTTATATAAACTGTCAGTCCAAGCACATGGTCTCTAAATGAATAAGAACTTGAGTGCTATTTGCTTTGCTTAAATTAAATTCTTAATATATTTTTTTACTAATATCTATGTACATCCACTTTAAGTAACAGATTTTAAATACAATATATAAAACAATAAAAGCAAATATTATTATTTTAAAAGTATATTGGCTTTCTGTACTCTCATTATTTCGTTCATACACTGAGTAGTAATAAGGGGCCAAAGTTTTGCCTTTGTGTATTAATATATAAATAAATAACATATAATCTGCTAAACTACCTTTTATTGCCATGTCTATATAATACAAAGTTATGCCAAAGTCTTTACAACCATAAGACGTTGTTGAGACAAGTTTCGACAAGTTGCTTCGCTTAATGCAACTTGTTCAACATTTATTCTATTAACATTCTAGGGAAGTTATTTTCAGTGACATGCTTGAAATAATTTCCTTATGGCACTTAAGTAATATAGTCACTTTTTTAATTTTTCGTTCATAATACATAGCTTTTTAGGTATTTAGGTATTAAGTTCTTAGTTTCATATATTTTGGCTCAAAGTACCCAATAATTATTTAAATTCTTCAAAATCTAACAAAGACTGACTTTTTTATGCATAAAAAGATAAAATATACGGTGCTTTAATTTGTAAATTTTAAATATCTTTACAATTTTACAGATAGTACAACAATACCATAATCATTAATCACTTCTTCATTCCTCTGGTGATCAGTTTCAATATTAAATAAATCGTCCGTTTCAAAAATTCTATAAAATTCAATATTGTTATGGTAGGTTTATGGAAATAAAAATTTTCATATTTTATCAAATTCGCTAATTAATTAAAAGCTTTTAGAAAAGCTTTTTAAAGAAAAGGTACAATTTCCATTATTACTATTACAAATGAGCATAAAATTTAAACCAAAATAAAATAAGAACTTATTGTCTGATAAGATAGCGTCTGACTGAAAACTGATGGTTTATCTGATAAGGCAAAGTGCATTGTGTTCCGCCATTCAACATGTAATGTCTCGAAGTCGTACATATACTCAACAATATGTTCCCTCTATATAGCTATATGAGAAATTTAGCGTGAACGTGGTATAAAATTTAAATACGCTATATTAACCAACAAAAAGACGCTGATTATAAAATGAAAAGTACACTATAGAACAAAATTTTAGAAGCTACGTAATTGGGTTAATTATTCTTATCTTGATTACACTTTAAAAGTTTTCTATTAAAAAAGAGCGCACCATTTCACTTTTAAGCTTTGAATCTACTTTAACGCGTTCCGCTCTAAAACGCACGCCCTTTATTTGGAACCGTTTGACGCAACATTTATTTTGAACGGAAAAGTGTATAATTTTATGTATTGAGAATCTGTTTTCATCTTAACTCCTACTTGCTTGGTAATAAAATTTGAATTATAATAAATCAAAATTTTATGGTTTATTATCCAGGTTACATTTATACTTGAATATGTCAACATATTCGTCTTTATATTGATAAAAATCTTAACTGTCACTTTCACGCTGTATCCCGCAGAACTTACATCTGCCTCGCTCACTCTAATTGCAGGAAATGCGTGAAAATAAAAAAAAATAAACTCGAAACATAAAAAAATAACCTATTATTACGACGTGAAGCAATCAAGTAACTAAATAAGCGTGATAGGTGAAGGGCTAAGAGCCCAAATTGTAAGTAGAACAAATAGCTGGAGGGCCTTATTAACGTTATTGTAATATGACGGGCGCCATGAGACCATTATTTATGACTACTGTATATGATCAGATAAGATTGTACAGATTTGTGTATAATTTTGTATGTTTGTATGTTTAAAGATGCTGTGTGGTTGGCAAGTGTCTGTGAGTAAGCAAGTGCGGTTCGATTCCCATTTTATTTCTTATATACTCAAGTAACGATTTCTATGAAATAGTAGACCTATCTATGTGTGTCACTGGAATTTATTTGCTTTACTTGTTGAAAGCGAGAATGGTAGCCAGTTTTCTATGAATGGGTGTGTATGTTAATTGATTAAATAGTATGGAGAACCAACAGTTTCTGATTCGAAGCCTTTGAGGTTACATGTGACGGTATATATAACGTAGCGCCGTGCGACAGCGTCTAAATGTAAGCATTATAGAGAGAAGTTTGATTTTTATTGGAAGGAAGAAGTTATTCTCATTACCCTGCTCTGGAAAGAAAAAGCGCGATTTTGAGCTATATATATACTTAAAAATGTTTTCAATTTGGGCTAAAGGCGGAGAACGTAGTGTTTCGACACTATGCAAACATTTCTCATACTGTCTATTTCTTATTAAGAGCATAGAAACCAACATTCAATATAACTAACAATATATACATATATATGTATATTTAACAAATTAATAAACATGATTTGACATATTAGTATTACATTTATAAAAACACTGTGCACAGTTTCGAAATTTGTATACAATTAAGGGCAAAGAAGATAACAAAAGTGAATCTTGCCGGTAGCGACGTGAGTGCGTCGGTCTTGCAATGATAATGGACAATGACCGACCGATTTGAGGGAGCCCTGTACAATATATATGTACGTGGAGCAACATTATTATGGACATTATATTTAATACTAATAATTTTCGGTATATAATAATAAATTCAGTTAATTATATTATTATTACTAATTATTAATGTGAATAATTTATGAATAAAAACATATGATAACTTACTATACTATGTATACATATTTGTATATACAATGAACAATAAAGTGCTACACTTGTTTTGACTATATTTTATGTTCTTCTGCCTGGCATTAGTCCCGGCTTGGTTTGCCAGGGCCTGCCTTCCGACTAAGACACTTTGCACGGTCTTTAACATCCTTAGCGGACAATCTATTAGTTCTCACGTCCTGCGTCACGACTTCCAGCCATCGCTTCCTTGGGCGTCCGTGTGGTCTAACTCCAGGGACAGACATGTCAAGGCACTTCCTTCCGACATAGTCCTCAGGTCGGCGCATAACATGGCCATACCATCTCAAGTGACGCTCTTGGAGCTTATCCGCTACGTCACGGACCCCAAGACTACCTCGAATGAATGTGTTGCGTATGCGACTATATTTGCCTATATTTTATGTTAATTAAATAATAACTTGTCTTAACTAGGTTGACTTGGTTAAAAAAAAACACCTCTACATTACATAAATTTAACGATTTACAACACCTTACAATTCCAGCTATTGTACATGTATACAGACAAATGAAACTTTTAAAAAGTAAGCATTTCAATTGATTCATCTTACATTTCAAATTAAATCTGATTGACAGTCAATATGAACGGGTCTTAATGCGTGTGAAGGGTCAACGGTTTGCGCGTTAGAAAGAAGTCGATCTAACGTTTCAATAAATTGCGTAACTAAACTCCAATTATCTCAGTGTTATTAACAAGACCAATGATTGGTAGTATTGTATGTTTTATTAATTTTTTTGATTGATTTATATATAGTATACTAGTGTAAGATAATATGATAAATAATATATGAATGACGTGAAGGTTTTTGTATCGATTTGTATAGAATAAGCGCTAGTTTCTAGATTTGTAAAGTGTTTCGTGTCAATTAAATGTTATTTTGTATACTTTTGATAGGTAAACCTTTGGAAATTAGAATACTTATATATTTGTATGATTATGAATACGTACTTTAAGCACCAGCGACTTGCTGGATGTCCAAAATACAAAATTAATTATAAAATTTATCGACATTTCTCTTTTTTGTTTTTTAAATAGAAGCTAAATTGTTGAATGATGACGTATGTATGTATTACACGAGTATATTTTGTGTATAAAAGAATTGCTTAAATAAAAAAATAAACTTTGTTTAATAACCCAAATATTATTCCGCCACTGGAGTGACGTATTGTATCGAAAATTGGGAGATTCGGGGGCGTGATAAATTTAATATTAACTTTTCCTCTATGGTAAATAAAGAGCGACGTTGAGTTCTGTCTAGACCCTAGAGTGACAAAGAATGCCTCAAAGCTAGCTTCCAATTGAAGTGGGTAACGTAGTGTTTTACCACTATATTTCCTCTACCCAAGAGGGAAAAAGCTTAAAGTGAAAAAAATCAAATAAACTCACAAATCAGGTTCAACATCTGTGTAGTGCCCATCAGCGTCCACCAACCCCACTCGAATAGTGGGGAGCGTTTCATCTTCATCGTCCTCCACTTCGCCTCTAGCTTCCCTTGCTTCTCTTTCCGCTAACGCTCGAGCTGCTATTACCTAAAAAAGTTATATATTCTAATGAATGTCAATGTAATATTTAAGTAATTTTAAGTATATTTATAAAACAAAACAAATTTTATATGCAGTCGTTCTAGAAAAAAATAGTAAGATTTCAAAAAATCAATATTAAAAGAAAAAATTAATTAAATAAGAATACCTACTTGGTATTTTAAGAATAATAATAATTAATTAGCATTTATAATACAAATACAGTTGACACAATCATTGTCGTTGGATTTAAATCCCAATTTTAGAAGTAATAAACAGTTTGTCTCAGTTAAAGGGCAAAGGGTTCGTTGAAGTGTTAAGTTAAGTAATTCCATGTTACGGAAGACCGAATATATATATATATATATATATATATATATATATATATATATATATATATATATATATATATATATATATATATATATATATGTATATATATGTCATCAAAAATCTACATATAAATACAAAAAAGTCGGTGATTTCTAAAGTAATTTTCAAATGAATATAGATTATTTAAGATATAGGTATGCCTAATCTAAAATTGTAATTTTGAAATTTTGGGTTAAGCTGCTTAAGGTCATCAGTAGCTGCGTAAGTTACATTTTTGGGCTAAATTTGAATGTCATTGTAATAAAAAGGCTTAAATCATCTTGACTGTTAAGCTGATGCGACGATTAAGTTAAATATAGCTTGGAAAGCTACCTTTTGACGAAGTGGAGAAAAAATAATATTTTTTATCTATACGCTTTCCTTTCTTAATATTGCGTGTTGAGTGGTGGAGTTTAACGCCGCGATGTATCTATTAGAGTTTCGAACTCCTTACATAGAAATAATAAAATAAAAATAATAAAAGCTTTAGTTGTAGGTAACAATAAAAAAAAACTAATGTAAATATAGTGATAACAATTTGTTATGATATAAATACTATATGAAATACTATTTGAAATAAAAGTTTAGACGTGAAAACGTAACAGACAGATAGACAGTTACTTTCGTATTAGTAGGGATTTGTTCATTTTTATGTATTTTTTTGTCAAATTTTCTTACTATGGTCATATTCAATATTAAGATATTCCATTCTCCACAAACTAGAACATAAATTTGCTGAGGTCTTCGTGGCGTAGTGATACGCGATAGTTGTGAGTTTGATTTTTACTCGCAATTGTTATGTTTAAAACCTATTCATTACTATGCTCCAATAGATTTTTTAATAAATTTAAATATATTTAACAATACAGACACTTAGTGCGTAACCTTTTTAACGCATAATAATAATAATAATATAATATATGTTTCATGCAAGAAACATACATTATATATACAGAGAGTACTACATATTTAATAATAGATAGTAGATAGAGTAGTTTGAAAATATATATATCCGAGAAAATTGAATTGAATATGATATTATATGTTTTAAAAGCTAACACAATTCAGTCTATTTAAGCGGGAAAAGCCGCGAGCGGGTCGCTAGTCAAAAATAAGCAAACAAATCTAATATAAAAGAAATTGTTTTTAAAATATAAAAAAACGAAAATATCAGAACACCACAAAACAATAATTAAAGAAGGGGAACAACTTGTTCGATTCGAAGCAATACGTCACGTCAAATTTGACGCGAGAAATACATCAAGCATTGTTTAAAATTACTTTACTTTGAAACGATTGAAAAATCGTACGTATTTATCAAGTTACATAGGCTACTTAAAATAAAAATCAGTTAATATTGTTGTATGCTCATAGAATAGGTTACTTAAAAATATTTGAAAAGAAATTTTGCTTAGGAACTAAACTTATTATATTTTTTTACTAAAATAATAATGATTTTTTATTCAATTCAATTTCACTTGAGTTACGTTGAGTTCCATCACATAATAAACCATGTCATCGCTCGAAAATTGAGACGTGAGAGTGGACAATTGAGTGTCTTAACACTAAGTGCAAAATATACATATTATTATTCTTTTAAAACAATTGTTCTAATTGTAATAAATACTATTTGAAGAAATTTATATCTGTCCAACGATGAAGAGGGATATATAGGTATTTTGAACTAGATTTTCCTCTGTCTCTACAAAAGCGGTAAAACCCTTAAGAAAAATAAACGTTTATTATACTTGGCTTCTTATATTTGATATTTTCACAAAAGAATATGTTTACCATGTTGTATGAAATATAAAAAAAGGATACGGGGAAAGGCTTTTCTTTGAAGCCTCATTTAACATAAAACAATAACATATAAATTTCACTGATTTTTTTATAAAAATATAATGAATATCATGTTATGAGAACGTTATCATTCATTTTTTATATGGCTGTTTTTATTATTGAAAACAAATATTGTTATTGAAATGTTTCATTTTTATTTAATACACATAATGTGGTTTGTGCTTAAGAAAGAATAATGATGAGGACAGAAGTTATTAACATTTCACTAAAGAATAAACGTTTTTTGTGTCATGAGTTTGACACAAAAAAAAAAATATTATTTTATTTTTATTCTAAAATATTATTTTTCAAATATATGTATCCGTTTGTTACTTATAAACTGTACCAAAAACTGCATTTTTAGATGTTTTTAGAGTTTCGCGTACTTTAAAACAAAAAACTCGGAACTTCGGAACTCTATAAGATCTTTGCTTGCTTAAAGTATTAGGCCTATAGGGTACTTCCGGTTGACCTTAAATTATTATTATTTCGCAAGGTGGTAGAACTTACAGGAAAATGAAAGAAAAAAAACTGAAAAGTTAGAAATTTATATGTATATCGTATAAGATAACAAAATACAAAAAAAGAATATGTGTTTTACAATCTACAAACCTGTAACCTTCTTTGAGCCTGCGGCGTGATCTCCACTACTCTCGACCAGCGTCTCGATTTCCTCTCATACTGCCACTTGTCGCTCAAAGCGCATTGTTCATCGTCAGAGTCGTTCTGTAACAATAATAATATTTTAAAACTTATTGATGGAACTGTCTCTAATATAATGATAATATTATTAATCACACTAAGGCTAAATATATATATATATATATATATATATATATATATATATATATATATATATATATATATATATATATATATATATATATATATATATTATATATATATGTATATATATATATACATTAAAAAATTAAAAATATATTGGTATAATGCAGAAATAGATGGGTAAATTGGCTTATCTGAGTGCTATAGTATATACCTAAACATATATGATACGTTATATATTATGTTTTTGCTTACAGCCTTTTTTCATTATGTTTAAATTATTGAAACTTGATGCCAATTATCATACTCTACAGCTCTCTCAGCTGTAGAGTATGTTTGGTGGACCGGCTTATCTCAGGAACTACTCATTTGAGCTCAAATTTGATTACTGAAGAAATTACTGAAGATTTTTTAATTATTGAGGAAGGCTATAGGCTATCACGTTATTAATAACTTTTTTTGTTTATTTATTGACATGCTCGTTTTATATACTACATGTTTTATACAATTTTTAGGTATGAGCTTATATAAATCTATTTATGTATGTATATTTAAATAAAGCAAGTACACTGTATTGTTTTTGAATACTCCTACACCTTAAGGTTGACTAGCAGAGATAGCTTATAAGATGTAGCGGTAAGGCCTCTATCTGCTGTACAATCTTTTTTGTGTTTTATGTTGTTTTAAAATATTTTATTTGTGGTGAATAATAAAGTATAGTACCTATTAATATTGTTATTAATTTAAATCTAAGGTATTATCACAAATACTCAAGAGGATAGAGTGTATCATACACAATTCTTAGTTACTTGATTTAGACAGTATTATGCTATCTGTACAATATATTTTTTATATTGTCATCAACTGAAATTAATTTATTAAATTAAATGAGTTTTCAAAAGATTTTTCAAGAAAAAAAAATCAATTTTGACAAAAGCTCATTATCCTTAAGGATTAATACCGTTCGCAAACGCTGATTGGTATTGAATAATTCATAACAGATCACAATATTGTATTGTGCTTTTGTTTTTCCAAACATATTTTTTTTTTTAAATTGCGGTTGGTTGAGGTATTGTGAAATAGATTTAAATTTGTATTAATTCTGCTTTATTCATAATTACAGTTATATAGGTACCAAAGTCAGTTACAAGAGTGGAGGAAGGAGGAGTATGCTTTGGTTGAACTTCTAGAAGATAGTGTCTAAGATACTGGAACTGGACTGGAAGGTTACGTGAAAAGCATGTGGACCCGTCGAAAGGCATGTATTAAGAGCCTAAGTACTATGGAGGAGCCTGAAGTTATGTATGTATGTATATAAGATTTTATTTCAGTTATATATGATTTTATTTCGGTTTTACGGGTTTCATTCAGCAGGCAGATTTTTAGAATTTAGTGACAGACATTCCGTTCTTCTCTTTACGCCTGAACTCGAGGCACTGCGTGTAGAGAGGGAAAATTCAAAGGCCTTCTTTGCTTTGTTAAAAAATTTAATTGCCTCAAGTGGGTATTGAACCCACAACTATCGAATTTGCACTCAGAAGTCCAAGTGTACCACGACATCTTCGAGAAACGATTTGTTTTGTCATATACATAGGTTGTAGTTTTAAAAGAGTTTCATCACTGCGTAATATGTTACGAATATATCAGCTGTCAGTCAAGTGTCATATTACGTCTATCCTTAGTGACACAATTAAGGAAAGAGAAAAAATGTAGTGATGCACATTTGAATAAAAATCAAAAAGTCAAAAATATATATTTTACTTAAGAAAATTAAATAACTTGTTACTTAATATTCATTACCAATCGTATTAAGGATGAATAAGGATAAAAAGAAAATAATATTGAATTTTCCAAGTAACGCTTTTAAAGTAACAGTCTTATCTGTCATTTGCATTGCAAAAAAAAGTATCTACAGAATAAATAGATTAGGCATTCAAATATTCTCTTCGTAAAATTCATATAAAAGATTTTAAAAGCCTTATTGAGTTATTTTTGCTTGAACCTGTATGTAGCCTTCTAATAGCAAGATATATAGGGAGATTCTAGTGTCAAAACACTCCGTTCTCGGCTTTCCGCTTGAATTAGAGTCTTCGTCGTCTGCCAGAAAATAAAAATAGTATTTTTAGCCCACTACTATGGCTTCTGGTGGCAAGTTGCAACTTTGAGCTCCATATATTATTTTAAATAATAGATTTTTCACTCTAAGCGGTAGTGATAAGTGAATGTTAAGATTCTTCTCATTTTAAAGGCATTTTAGCGCCCTCCACAAAGTTACATATACACTATAGAAATTAATCTATACGTTTAAATATTGAAAACTGCTTCGTTTGTACCGCGACAAACTTTTCCACTAAGCTACGTGACGTCTAAACTAAGCTTATAATAACTTCTAATATAGTACTAGTTTAATATACTCGATATAACAAAAGAAAATTCTAAGCATCTAACTATACCATTGGGAAATTACGAAGAAAGTTTTTATGAAAGTAATAAAAGTATTGTTTTAATTAAATATTTTCATGCTATGTTTAATTCGAAATTTGAGTTACCTAAATCTAGAGTTCAATTCAATTCACTTGAATTCAATTTTGTACACAATTTGTATTATGAATGTTATTTTGAAAATAATTTTATATAAAACTTACATTTATAATATAAGGCTAATGATAGGTGAATTTAAAAATGTTGGTTCCATATAGCATACATAATTCCCCGTTGAGATCCATATTCACCATGAAATATGTATAGGTTTGAAATCTGTCCTGTCTGTAACATCAAATGACTGTAAAACTTCACGCAACCAAAGTTGCTGGCACCAACAAGGGCAAAATAAATTGTTATCGAAGCCTGGCAACGTTAAATAGTTCTTTACGAAGCAAAAATACATAAAACCCGCGTTAAAACTATCAATATATTACATTGAAATCCTTATTAGCAAACAATTTATAGCATATTGTCTTATATTATTTTCTTTTATATACATACATATACTCGTATTTAAGTAGATGTCGTTGCCTTGGCTGTGGCAATGAAAACCACGCCAATTTGTAAGCATGACACGACGTTATACATCGCGTCGGTGAACGATCCAGGGACAATTGCTTGGTAAAATGTTGATTTCTTAACCAATAAATAGCTTTAGTTGATGAGAGGTAATGTATTTAATTGTATGTATGTTTAATATTCTCACGAATCTCACGAATTATTCGAAAGGAAAACAATTTTACGTTTTTTCTCACATATTGTGTAGTGTTAAGACACTCCGTTCCCCAATTTTTGCCCCATTTTCAAGATTTGCCTCAGTGGTGGAAAGCGAAGGCACGTTTCTTACCAGACCGAGAGTGTGAACTTTGAATAATAATATGTGCAGTAAGGCAGGTACACAAATACTGTTAAATAAGCCATAAACACGTCGTATAGTAAAGTTAAAAGCTTTTGTTAAGCGTTTATTTTTAGTTTTTAAAATGTTATAATTAATTAACCTTGTTTAAAGAAGAAAAGTGAATTGTTAGTTTTAAATCTTATTTCAATTTTCATTTTTATGAACTCTAACGAAGTAAACAAAAAAATATTTCACAAGCTTAAATTTTGGCTGAAAGCTCCATGTTCCAGCTTTTAATATGAAGCTTTACGCTTCAGGGTAAACGATTTTTGAAGTCCTCGTTACGTATGCGGTAGCTTGTTTGTTATTTGTTATGCTTAACTTATGCACGTAAAATTTTATATAAAAAAATAGAGAAAATATTATGCAGTGAATAAAATTTTTAAAGCTATTACTTTAATGGCGGTGAGAGTTACGAAACGCGTTATATTACAAATTGAAATTCTAAATATGAAAATATATGAGTTTAGCCACCAAATATATAATATATCCACAAAAAAACTACATCAAAATAGGTTCATCCCTTTGTTAACTACGATACTACACGTTTAACTTACAATATACCTCTTTTTGCGTTGTGGGTTAAAAAGGAAAAATAAGGTGTAAAAACGTATATACAATAATCGACCATAAAATCAAAACTATAACCCGCTTCGTTATTTAACTAACAGTCTCCCGTAGAAAAGATCAAACTTGAAAGCCTTCTTGGCGCAGAGAGACACCGTATGACTGTAAAGCGGTAGTTGCGGGCTCGATCTCGCTTTTGTATACAAAACTCAACGTTGGGTTTTGTCACTTAATCGAAAATCGGCTAGAAAAAAGGAAAACGGAGCGTTTTGACACTAGGACTAAGTTCTGTTTGTCTATCTGTGTATACAGGAAAAAGCGTGAAGCAATTTTCAAAATAGATTAAATACTAAACTACCACCAAGTAATTTAAAAATAGAGTATAAATATAAATATAAAAGAAGGTATAATGCACAACTTAAATTTAAAAAAAAAAAACGTAACAAATAGCATAATTTATAAAAGACAAACAATGCTATAGTTGACAAAAACAACATTCCTATAGAATTACAAAGTAAATTGTAAGCTATTTCTTACGTAAAAGAAAGATATTTTAATAGCACCAAAGGACTTTTGAAGCGACTGTACTGCAAATGACTCGAAACAATTCGAAGATGGCAGTAATTGCAGAATTAGTAAGTATTTTTGTTTGAGATCAAAGTTCAATGGCTTTATGGCAGGGATATTCATTTTGTTATATATATATATATATATATATATATATATATATATATATAATATATATATATATATATATATATATATATATATATATATATATATATATATATATATATATATATATATATATATTATAAATAATATTTGCCCTTGTATAGCAGAGTAGACAAATAAACCTGGTGTTAAGACACTCCGTCTCCACTTTTTGCCCATTTTTGAGACATTGCGTATTGAGTGGCGGATCTTGTACCAGGTTGTACCAGGACGAGGGAAGGAATGAAATATATACACAATCTCCCCGAGTAGGAATCGAATCCATTAACATCGCGTTTACTGACAAGACGCTGTGGCACTGTGCCACTGCTCCATAACGGCTTGTATGTGTAATGACGAACGACTTAGTTATTTATTAATATTTGTGAGAATAAATGTTGTACATTTTAAAGTTTTCTTAATATCTTTACTGGAAAGATGAATAATCAGATATATGATTCAGTATCGATCTTCACATAGGGATCGAATCTATTCTTTCATCTTTAACTGTGTAGTTCTTTAAGATCTTAGGTTATCCTGCTTAATATGCAAAAATAGCGTAATTACTCGTTAGTTACACTTCCCTTTCGTAAATTGTTTACAAGGTAAAAAACACATATAGTCAAACTTACCCTGATATATATATATATATATATATATATATATATATATATATATATATATATATATATATATATATATATATATATATATATATATATATATATATATATACATATATATACATATATATACATATATATACATATATATATCTACCAATATTTATCTATAACATGATAGTCTTTAAGCAACCTTAGATAGTATTAGCTCGGTTTCATGCCCTTTAATATTATTCCACGTCGTTAAAATAATTGGGCGTGACCTTTTAAATAATTGGGAGAAATATGGAAAGATATTTCTAGTTTTGGCTCTGTTCGTGTTAATCCATGTTGCTTAATGTTCTAAGTAATTTATATCGGATTGTAGACTTTAGTATTATATACGCGCAGTCGAGATTCTGGCTGTAATGTCGAGATTCTTAAATTACTTAAGTTAATTTTCTATACGACGAAATGTTTTTATTTTAGGTACATATTTCGTAACATTTATCGACTTTTTTAAGGCCATATTCTGACATTATATATGTATATATATATATATATATATATATATATATATATATATATATATATATATATAATATATATATATATATATATATATAGATATATATATATATATATATATATATATATATATATATTAATTTAGTTGATATTTCATTTTCTAGCAAATAATTATATTGTAACAAGCTAAGTAAAGCTCCAAAACACCAATTTTGTTTACTTTTGTGCCCGCCCTAGCGTTTCTATAGGAAGCAGATTATAATGGTGCTAAGATGAAACAATAACGCGGGGTCCATCAGTCCTCGCCGAAACGAGATGAATAAAGCCGATAATACTAAAAGCCTACCCTTTCACGCATTCAATTTGTATTATAATTCACGTTTAGAAGGTATTTGATGAAATAATACTTGATTATTTGTTTATTATAGAAAATATGAAACTTTTTTCTACATACATACATACATACATACATAGCTTCACGCTTTACTCCTAGCATCCCGCTAGTGTAGCCGGAGAGAAGCGAGCGCTAAACGCTACGGTCTCTACATGCCTCTTTCACCTCGTCCACTGTCATTGACCTCTTTAAACAGGCTGCGATGCATGTCATACATGCAAGACTCCCCGAAGGGGGGGCTCTCATGCTTTTTACGTGACCTTCCTCCAGTATCTTTGATACTGTATTCTCGAAAGTCAATCGAAGACACTTGAAGACTCTATTATTAAAAATATTAGTATAAAGCAAGTTAAAGACGAACTAAACCCTTTTCTTTCATAACCGCTGCCTCGCTAGGAATAAGGATGAAGCTATATGAAGCTATGATATATATGTTTATAGTTTTTTAGCATATTTTATAAGGTTATTGAATATGTTTTAGCTTTTAAAATTTAAAATGATTACGAAAATATTTATAGTTTTAAAATAACATTTGTTTGATAAAGCGCTGCGCTGTGTTCCGCCCTCTGCTTATCCTGCTAAGTGCGGGACACAGAGTGAAGCTAAGTACATTTTTTTTGCATCACCTCAATTTTTTATATTTTTTTCTATTGTATCGAAACATAAGCTAAATTTCTTTATATATATATATATATATATATATATATATATATATATATATATATATATATATATATATATATATTTTAATTAAACTTACACTAATAAAACCTCCAAGCAAAATCTTTTAGAAAAGTTAACAGTATAATATATAATGGTTTAATATCGTATCATAACAAAGGGTTTCATAGCTGACCTTTAAAACATTCAATAACGCGAGCTTACGGAACATTTCAGCTTTGTTAATGGATTTTAATGGAAAAATAGTTAGATTTTATATGGGATATACAGTATGTAATTATGTGCTTAATAAGTTTATATATTATTTAAAAGTTGTAACCTACAACTTAATTTGCGACTTGCGTATACTATAAAACCGTTCTTATACGAATATTGAGAATATACTATATTTCTTAAGGGACCTTTATGTTATATTTCAGTATGTTGTATGTCAATCAATCATTTAGTAGTTGATGAATTTGAATGAACTTTTTTTCATTACGTATATTAGATAATTATTCTTAAGTAACTCTCCCATTAAATATTTTATAACACATAAAAGTAATAATACTTTAAATTGTATAAAAAATGACAATCAACCAAAACCCGTGACCTATAACCTCTGTAATAGATTGCGTAATATCTTAAAGCTCCATTAAAACGACGATAACAGCTTATAAAGTCAAAGATCCGCAGAATAATTACTTCACCAGCCGTTGAAGTGATGGAACATAATTCAATTTGCGTCCTCCGTTGGTATGGTCATAGTTGAAATTGGTTTTCTGTCTATATAACATTATTATGAGAGATATATGGAAAAATGATAATTCATACTTAATTAAGATTATCTATACTATTATTATAAACTTGTTTACTTTGTTTGCTTGAAAAGGCTAATCTCAAGAAGTACTGGTTCAAAAAGATTTTTATAAATTATTATACTATACTATAGTCATTAATAATATTCTGTCCTTTAGGTGGGGCAGAGGGTTTCTACAGTACTTCGACATTGCGCTCTGTTCTGGTTAATTCGCTTCACCTGGAACTACGTTAGCCCAAAAGCCGCAGATACTGAACATATCCAAGTGTGCTTGGGATGGTCACATTTCCTTTTTCCTCGTGGTGCCCATTCCAGGCTCTGTGATCTGATTGACTTGGATTGAGCACTTCCTAACAAGAGTGTTAGGAAGTGCCCAATCCAAGTCCACTTGCGGCGCTTTTTTTGAAGACCGATGGACGTCTCCAAATAAGGCGATCATGCTAAGCGTTTCGATATTACCCGCTGTACCTGGGGCACTGAAAATGTGTCAAATAAAATTCATCATTTTTCTCTTTTACTGCGTGCTAAGCCGCAAATAAAAGCTTGTATAAAACATATTTGGTCTTCTTTCCTTGATACAGAAAGGACGGCGCTTAATACTACGCAATGTACACGAGAAGTGGCACGATGAGACACTTAATTATAAAAGCAAATATTATATATATGTAGTTATACATACATTTGCGTACGTAAACTGATTTATTTAATAACTTAACCGACCTCGATAGACCAAAGTGAAACTAAGAATATAGAAGTATCTATATATAAAATAAAATAACTTTCCGTTTCGTCTCTAATATTAGCATAATGTGCATATGGTTTTATTTACTCGAGCTTTTTACGATCGTGGCCACGCTTTAAATGGTCTGTAGAAGGCAAAGTGGACAGCTTTCTTTAGTTAATACTCATTTATATGTTTATTTATTTACTATTAATGCACATTAAGCGATGTTTTGACTGTCTATTATGTATGAATACAGTTAGCTGTATGTGAGTAAATTTAACTTAACTTAATACTTTAAGTTCCAAACAAACTGTTTTAATTTACCCTGAAAAGTAGTTAATCCAAATTTGAGCTTTAATACGGAGCTTGAATGCTCTCTCTAGCGCGTCACAAAAAAGGTTCACTTAACATTGATACATTGCGACTATACCCATTCAAATTATTAATAATTTAATTACTTCCGGTATTAGCAATTGTTAAATAGACAAATTAAATATTAAATAATTTTAAATGTGAATAATCAGTTACGCATCTACTTTCATTACTTATTAGACTATTTACATAAATAGCATCATAATTCCATGTTATAAATATAAAATAAATAATAAACTTTAACTATAATTAAGATTATTAAACAAACAAATTTCAAGTGTCAATCAAATAATGTCTTAATTCATCACCAAGCAAACACTTTATACAAATAATAATTAATAAATGATCAATCAACGTACAATTTTGTACTTAAATAACAAATTGTAACTTTCAATTGATGGAAAATCTATTAGTGTTATCGAATATTTTCTATAACGGAGACGTTTGTAATATAAATACTTATGTACATTCAAATATTCAGCTTTCGTTTTATCCAGCATATACCAGAGTAGCCAGAGAGAACCTAGAGTCAAAATATTCCGTTCTTCATAAAATATACCTACACATATGCCAGATACAAATAAATATTAATTGCAAAATATTTTTTCTTTCAATATTTTTTCTGCTAGAATGGGAATTTAATAATAATATATAAGAATACATCACATATTTGAAGTGGGGGAGCACTTCTATTATAATTATTGTCACTAATATCTTAAACAATAACAATTACGTATACACACTCCCAATTACAATAAAAGTATATATATATATATATATATATATATATATATATATATATATATATATATATATATATATATATATATATATATATATATATATATATATATATACAAAATTAAAAGCTGCTTACACACACACACACACACACACGCACACACTTTGGTATGACAAAAGATTATTTATTTTAGAATATAAGTATTTATATAAATATTTATATTCTAAGGACGTTGACGCTCCAAATACATTTTTGTTTTATTTTATTGGTATGATAACAGTGTTTTATAAATTTACCCGACTGAGAACCGACAACTAGCGTATTTATAGTCAAACGCTGTACCACTGTGCCACTATGGTCTTTAAATAAATAGAAATTGAATACAAGAAAAGAAAATCGAACAATTCTTCAAAATTAAACATTAAAATTAAAGTTTATTCTGTCCTAGAAACTATTGTAAGAGATTTAAATCATCTAAGTGTAATAAAACTCAAATTTATCTTAATAATTAAGTGCTAAACTTTTGTAAATTTTATCAGTTATAGAGATATTTTGGCAATAATGAACTTAAATTGTACTTGTTTTTCGCAAGTTGATTGTACAGTCATTTATATATTGCAACACTCTGTTATCAGTATACAGAAGGATAACGAGAGAGAACTTAACTTCATAAAGTTTCATTTTCCGAATTGAAGACATTACACGTTGAGCGGAACTCAACGCTGCACTTTGTCTTATCGTTAGAAAATAATTATTTCCCTCAAAATCGATCGAACCAGCGATTATCAGAGTTATTGGCCTATTGGCATTAGCCTGGATAATAATAATAATAAAGCTTTATCAGATTTCTCAATAGTTTTCAAGGTATCAAGGTAGGTTCAATTTTGTTACAATTAGGCCAAAAATATAGTAAAAATATAGTTTGTTATATCAATAACAAAAATGAATTCAGGCGAAATGAGCAAAACGGAGTGTCTTGACATTAGGTTCTCTCTGTCTACCTTACTATGAAGGAAAGCTTGAAGTTGAAACAAAGTACAATCTAAACTTACAGATCTTTTCTGATGATGATGATGCTCCAGCTTCATGCTTGCACAACGGTTAAGTGCTGTTAGCCGCCTGAAGAGGGACTGTAGAGAGTCCGCGTCCAGAAACGGATGGTCGTTTTGTACGCCTGACACGTCGATTGGAAATTGAAGGTCTGTAATAAGGAAAATATTATCAGGAAGCTTCGATTTGTTTTATTTGTTCCCCGCTTAAGAGACATTGCGTATTGAGTGGCGGAACTCAACGAGCTTTGTCTTGTTAGCTCATTATTCCCGAGTGGGAATCGAACTCACAGTCGTCGAGTGTACAGCCACTGTTACTGTGCCGCTTCGCCATGAGCCCTCAATTGATTGAAGGATTGATAATTTTTTTAACATAAAATAAATAAATAATAAATGAAGACGAGAATATATATGCCATAGTTTAAAACTCAAATTTATTTGTTTCAGGGGTAATTTTATAATCATGATAAAGAAATTGTGGCGCTCTAACATAAAAAGTGTAATATCCTAAAAGGGAAGAGAATGTAAAATATACAGAAAGATGATAAAATACGAGAAATTAACAAACATATAAGAATTGTATACTTAAATAATATAATTTATAATTCAGTGCATAGTATTCTCTGAGACGAATCAATATTGACCACAATACAATACAATATCTATAGTGTAGATAGGTGGTATTTCAATTTGGGGGCTAATCTGCGAAGTTACTGTGTGTTTGACAGCTGACACCTCACATAATGGAGGGGACGAGCTGGATATAGAGTGCTTTATTGCAAAATTGTGAATGGCACTATAGTTGACACTCGATTGGTCACTTAGCACTTGCGTTAACAAGAAAATCTGTTAGAATTTTATTTAAAAACCAAGATTGTTTATTAACGTGCATAGCACAAGCTATCTTTAAAATTAATAATAGAGCAGGATGATATATTCTCTTTTAAATTGATTAAGTAAATTTATGAGTTTATAGTGGTGCAGCGGTACAGTGTGTGACTGTAAATGGGACGGTTCTGGGTTCGATGTCCACTTGAAAGTTTGAATTACTTCATTAAGTCACTCTGGCAAGTATATATAATGCGGAAATAGATTGTCTTGATAATTGAGCGGAAAGTGGGGGCTAGAGTGTCTAAGAACTTCTCTCTACCCTTCTGTACAAAAGAAAAAGGTTAAGCTACTTAACTTAATTAATTTTATTAATTAATTTTGTTACAATTACCTTATTTTGAATTCTTACAAAATATTAAATTTGGACAAAAAGAAATGATCTTAAGCATTCGCACGATAAATCATGAGAGATGCAAGACTTTTGTTCATTGACCTCAGTAGTAACCGATTACTTTGGGGATGAGACATGTAATTTACAAGTTGTTCGTGACTTCACCCGTAATAATATTTTTATATCGATTATCGATCTTTGTTTCATATAGGCATTTACAACTACCTCTATATTTATTATAATTACCTACTTACAAGATATTATCGGGATATTATCGGGTACATAATGTAATGTACATACAATCTGCCCACAATCCACTTGGAAGTCGACATAATACTCGTATGAACCAATCATTACAAACACATATGGAATTAAATTATTTATATAAAGTTATTATTACAATGTTAATGGTACACATAAAGTAATATATAAAAAATAACATATTAATATATCTCACATATTTGTCTTCAAACCACTTTCACCAACTATTCAAATTAAAATAAAGAAAGGCGTCAATTTTTTTGGTCTATAGTCGTATTATTTAAATCATATTTTTAATTTGCAGGCAATTTAAAGCCAAGCAACTGCTTGGAGGCATTTATTCTAAACTAACTTTTATATGTGATTAACATGATATCTATAGTATTTCTTCTATATACGTAGTTAGATAGAGAGGGTCTATTATTAAGACACTCCATACATATTATTTGTATAAAAGATATGATGTGAAATACCAATAGATACTATTTTAGGCAAGCAGACAATCCCTAAATGCTTATATCAAACAACTACGTATTCACATTGTCCAAGGACCCTCATTCATGTGCATATAAACTGTCAGTCAATGACAGTACTCGCCTTCAACAATGATATCATATGAGATTGTATGGTAAATGTTACAAGTGTTTGGTTAATATATATATATACATATATATATATATATATATATATATATATATATATATATATATACATATATATATATATATACTATATATATATATATATATATATATATATATATATATATATATATATATATATATATATATATATATATATATATATATATATATATAGCCTTTGTTACATTGGAACACGTGCTGATACTTAATGTTTCATTTACGCCTTAATCAGTACTTACGTATATTTATTTAGGCAGGATTTATTTTTCACTAAGATCTTTAGTGATAAAGCAAATTTTAAATATATTTTCAAAATATTTCAAACTAAAATAACACTAGAGTATAAAACAAAACATTATAATTATTCACCCATAAACATTATTATAAAGTTTTATGCTCTACATAACATTGAAAGCGTTTACTCGTCGCTACGTACTAACTTATTTCCTGTGTTGAATAATATAGCTGAAATGATAGAGATGCAGGCAGCTGGGGCCAAATGTGCATTTAATATTTATGTTTTAGAATATATATTGGATATTTTCAATATTATGAATGTTTTAAACTAAAATAACAAACGACGTATTCTATAAGAGAATATCTTGCATATTTGACTGTGTATATTTTTAAAACACGCATGTCTTATAAATTGTGGCGTTGTGATAGACCTCATCATAGGTATAGTACAAAATGGTACCATATGGCATTAATTTTGTATGACAAAAGCGTGTCCGACGCGGCAAAGAGGTAATAATATATATATATATATATATATATATATATATATATATATATATATATATATATATATATATATATATATATATATATATATATATATATATATATATATATTTGGCATATTGGCATATAAGTATTATTTTATATAGTAAATATTAAGATTTGCCAGTTGAGCACAGATATCGTTCGTTACCAATGTCATGCTGTATGGAAAACACTCGAAGGAGACTTGTAATGTAAAAACGAGATAACATCACACACTAAGAAAAGCACAGGTTCATCTACAAATTTTGGTTATTTAGATCTAAAGTACCTATTTATGAAGTAGTGTAAATATTTTTATTAATAATTAATTTAAAAAGTCTTTAAATTAATAATATAAAGATATTGATCGCACGTACGTTTGAGGAAAACAATATATTTTTCCTCAAATTCAATCCTTCTTTTGGTTTTCAAAAGCTTTACATAAATCCTAATGTTGAAGTTATTGCAGTACATTGTCTATCTGTTTAAATCTCACCTCGGATTTCAGAGCGCGTGCCGATGCATTACTGGAATAGGGTTGGCATAACAAACCTATCTAATATATATATATATATATATATATATATATATATATATATATATATATATATATATATATATATATATATATATATATATATATAAATATTGGATGTACCTATAGTACATTTGACAATTAAAGAAATGATGTAAATTATATTTTCCTTTTTCTATACTACCAGGTAAAAATATATTTGATATGAAATTTTTCATTTAATAATATATATAAAAATTTTGCAGTGACAAAGAAAATTTACAATTAAATTAGCTAATGATATGTAATAATAGTATAATAATATATTTTTATCTATCTTTGTATCTAATTTAAAATATCTAGGTCTGAACATCCAGCCTAATCGACTTACATAGATCTAAGCCAAAAGTAATAACAGCCCTTTAAAACAAAAAAAAAATTACAAAGGAAATTTTAATAATATAGAGCCGTTAGTATCTAAACAAGACTATTTATTATGTGCAACCCTACCATGAAATCGACTACGCCCTCTGATACAGTACTCACAAAGCCAGTTGAGTCAATTTGACTGCGCGAATGAGTGAAATTAGAGTATCTATCATTTGACCAAATTACAGTTGCTGTTTAATTTATTTGTAGTGATTTTTTGTCACTAACACAAAGGGTATTGGTCACTAACACAAAGGATATTAGTCACTTACACAGAAGCTATACTAATTTTATAAAAATAAAAATGTTTAATCTAACGTTAATCTCAGGTACTACTGGCTCGAATTGAATAATTATTTTCCGTTGGATAACCTATTTATGGAGGATTAAGGAGGGCCAACACTTTTAAAATAAACTCTTATATTCAAAGCTATGTAAAATTATTTTGTTACCGGATATAACATAATATGAGGTACCTGAAACTGTCTAATGCTGAATTTTCGCTTACTTTCGAGACACTGTGTATGTATTGAGTGACTGACAGCACTCCGTCTTCCAGAGCAAGGAATAATAATTGATTCCTCGCCTATGGATCGAACCAACAACTATCGTTATCACCAGACTCACCAGCATATCATGTCATGGCATAATCCGCTGTTCTATTTATACAATTTTATATAAATAAACATTTTCCTTTCTCCAAGATTGAAATGTTCTATTTAACTTTACGCTAAGTAGGTCGCAACGCCACGCTGTCTCCGGCTGCTAGCGCGTAGCAAGGGAAATACTTCCGCGAAAATGTCAGAACATCTACATGTCAGATATTGAAGAACAATTGTAATATTAATAGTGCATTGAATGTTAGATGGGTGGGGGAAGTGTAATGGTCTTAGTAGACAGTGTAATGGACATGTCAGTAGATCAAATTTAAGAATAATAGGTGAAAATATATTCTGAAATATAGATTTTTTTGTACAGGTATATTTATATTATTTTTTTTATATAATAAGTACAACAAATTTGTCTTTTTGTGTGTAAAATTAGCTCAATTAGTTAACTTAACATTATTCTCTTGATTACTATAAAATATTGAACACTATGTTGTATTGTATTTAATGTCATATATATATATATATATATATATATATATATATATATATATATATATATATATATATATATATATATATCTCCAGGAATTCATTCATATATATTATATACATGTGAACGAATTTCTGAAATATTATATTATTCTGAATATATTATATAGATATGTAAGTATATGTTTTAATATTTAGGAAAATATAAAATTCCTTTTTTTCAATCTCGTTCAAATCTTGTGGGCTTTTTTCTTAGTGTTACCATGCACTTCCCAAATTTTACTACTTTCAATTTCTACTGTGCTACTTTCTGTTGTGCGTCGTCTGTCAGTCGCTAAGTAAATGAAGAGTTTTATATAATATACTCGTATTATATAGATTTTAGCTTAGATTTACGATCTAACTTTTCAAACTTGTATCATTTTCAAGTTTTCTTGGGAACGTTGAACATATAAAATAAATGGCATTTAAGAGAAATGGCAAAACTAACAGAGCTAGTGTAAATTGAATGTGATATAGTTGAATGGGAAAAGTGATGGTTTTCTAGATAATATAATGGATATGTCAAAAGTTCTGATGAATTTAATTTACTTTCTTTTATTTATTTTTCTTTTTTTTTCACAGAAATATCATAGTAAATACGTTTACCATTTTCTGGAGCCATTTCATTTTTTTCTTTAATTTGAGCCCATTACATAAACATTTCCAATTTATTTCAATTATTCATACAGTACATAAATATGTTAAAGAAAAGTAAGATTGATTGACATAAATAAAATATGTAAGAACAATCCCAACGCTTCGATGAGCTTTCTAACCATACGCTTTGGTCGTGTTAAAATCAAGAGAAAAATTTTACGTCTTTTTCTAAATTCTCCCAATGGTTCACAAGTAATTTAGTAAGATATTTCCAGATTTATCAGTAAAACTCAAACAATTAATAATATTTAATATTATTTATAATATTTTGTAAACAAATAATGAATAAATAATTGTATTTGAATTTATATTTACAATTGCAATCGTAATTAATAATTAGATGGACTTTATATAGTTTTTTTTCATAGGGAACAGAGAACTTTGGCACAGGGAACTTAGTGTCAATACTCTCCGATATCCATTTACCGTTTAAATTTAAGAAACGCATTCATCGGTGGAGCTCTATGCCGCATTTGTCTTACTTAAGTGGCAAATGAAAATAATTTACTCGAATGAGAATCGAACCCGCTACCATCGCGTGTTCCATGCAAATAAACATTTATCAGTAACATACACACCAAATTTTCAAAATATCACACAGTATCTATATATAGAAGTTTCAGTATAAAATTAGTTCGGACGCAGTGGCCTGTGCTGTACACCTGAACGGATCTGCTTTCATCCTAAACATCTAAGTTAATTCATATAGTGTATGATACGTACAATGTACAACATATATGTATGTAACATACATATATATGTGACAGCTTTGTTGCCATTTCTATTTAAGTTACGCTAGATTTGAGAAATATAGTTTTAGAAGAAAGCTTGTTTTGTTATATTTAGATATTATATAAAAAATATTAAGTTGTATTTCATTATGTATCTATACTTAATAATATAAAGCGGAAGAAATTTTTTAGATAAACGCGCTCGAATTGAAAAATATATACAGAATAGCAGGAGGCAGAGGGAATCTAGTATCAAAACACACCGTTATCCACTGTCCGCTCAAATTCGAGAATCTCAATACTGCGACTTAGCTTACCAGAGTGATAAATGAAAATAATTAATTACGAGTAGGGACCAAATCCTCTACCATGACTAGATGCTGTGCCACTGCTCATGATTGACTTATTTTTGTTTAGCTTCATACTATATCTAGCATATTGCAAGGTAGGCAGAAGGAACCCAGTGTTAAGATAATCCGTTCCCCGCTTTCGAGACGTTGCGTGTTAGTGGCGGAACTCAACGCCGCGTTTGTCCTGTTACCAGAGCGAGGAAAATGAAGATAACACCCTCATCGCGTGGAAATCGAACCCACGCCCGTCGCGTTTACAGTCAGACGCTGTGGTCTCAATAGTTATTAGACTGCATATTATTTTTAATGCCACTTTATAACTACAAACGCTGCAGCTGTTGTCAAATTTTGCACGTCGCTGTAAACTACGGTTCAAAGTTGAAACAAGTTTTAATTGAAAATTGAAACACGCTCGTTACACACATATGTTTTCACAAAGAACTTTATTTAACGTAAAAATTGAGTTTGCTGCGCTATTGATGTTTACACGTGGCTCTGAAATTAATTTTTCACATACATATTATTCTCGTGCCATTAAAAGAAATAAGATTTTAGATCCAATTTTTATACGTCAAGGTGCTTTTATTTTGCGATGGCAGGTCCTATTTTATGTTTGACTTTATTAGTGTCTGATCTGAATTGGAAAGCTGATTGATTTTTATGTAAAAGCTGATAAAACTGATAAGTATTCAATTTTTGAGCTTCTTTTGTCTAATGTGTTCAAAAGTATTTATTTATTCGTAGTATTTATTTATTCGTATAAATCTATGTACTAAATATATATTTGTAGAATCCAAATATACATAAAAATATTCATATATATTTAAACGCTTTGGGATAATTCAACGTATTAAAACAAAGTGAAATTGTTGCTCATTGTGTATAATACATAAAAAATAGAGATATTTCTCTATTCTAAGAAATTTTCTCTAAGAAGAAGAAGAAGAATCTCTAAGAAATTTTAATTAAAAAAAAAAAGAAAAACAATATGTTATTTCAAGCATAACATTTCAAGGTATTAAGATACCATTATACGATAAGCCCAAATAGCACAACATGTTGTAGTAAAATATATAAATAACGCTTAATACCATATTAATAAGGCTTAATATCAAGCATATATGTAATTAGAAGAAACAGCAGTAGGCTTGCGCGTGTGTATGAGTAAAATTAATTTGAACCCCGTTTATTTAAATTATACAAAAAAAAAACAAATAAAATACGAAATAATTGTGTGAAATAATCATTCAACAAAAAATAATAAAGCTTATTAAAATTTGTCAAAATGAGAAAGAAAGTTGCAATTCTGTTGCTTGTATTTCCTTCCGGTTGACTGAAGATCAAAGGGAGTATTCATTCGATGATTCATTTATAGCAGTAATCGAATGTACGGACGACTGACTACACTTTGTGTACAGTTAATAGTCAATATGGCTGTTATGTGGAAATGTAGATCTACTTACTTAAGTGCATAGAGGCGTGTTTTGTTTGCTCTTTTTTTAATTGCTAACCTATAAGGTTAAGTCCTATTTTTAATACTCGAACACAAGATTTTTTATACAGGTGTTGTTAAGAGTGTTATTGTGTAGCACGCACAAACCTACTGCTGTTTCTTCTACTTATATATATGCTTGATGTATTGTATTGTATGTATGTATTAAGCGATACACACACATATATATATATATATATATATATATATATATATATATATATATATATATATATATATATATATATATATATATATCCATTTATAGTCCATTTTTAGACACATACGAAGATATTTCAAGCATGTTAAGTGATATGGCTTGCATTATTAACAATAGTTGATATCTATACAAATAAATTATTATACAGTTTATATTTTGTTTATACGCACGATATTATTAAGTATTTTATCTACAAACAAATATATATTACAACATATATTTGTTTATAGCAACATTATTATATTACAACAAAACATAAGTTCTAGTCACATCAAATGTAGAATTCCGTATCTCAAGAACATTCGGAACTTAATTAGAAACTCCTTGATTATGGAAACGCGCGAGTTAGTTCGCGTAAGTTTAGATTTATTATAACTTGTTTAATTAACAACTATTATATAGTATATATACATAATAGTTGTTAATTAAACAAGTATAGTTGAGGCGTTGATTTCCCCCAAACAAAAGGCAATGCCTCGAAACTCGGAAAATGGGAACGGAATGTTTTAACCTTAGGTTCCTACGGTTCCAACGGTTAACGGTCCTCTGCCTACCGCGCCATGTGCGGGATACAGGGTGAAGCTAAATAAATAAATAATATATAGTAATATGTAACGTTCCATAGATTAAAAATTAGTATGGAAAAATAAAATATATAACGGAAGAGTCATTACATTACAATTTGGTATATTTACTACAATATATATGGACTATGCATATATTATACATATAAACCTGGCTATGTAGAACTGAGTCTATGAATTAAAACCGCATGAAAGTCGATTGTGTAATTTGATTTAGATTAAGCGATAGCTTTCATAGGAAATTCATAAAAATATCATAAAAATTATAGAAAGTGATGTTATATAAAAACAGTTTTTAATATAAAGTGAAAGTTATAACGTTTTTCGTCATTTTAGAATAGTGTACTTTTCACAGGTTTTTTTCTGGAAAGTGAGTGAAATAACGATTGACAGAGCAAAGGTAACAAGGTACATATAATATGTCGAGCTTTATCAAAATGCAGAAAAATAATATCGCTCGCATAATTGCTGTCATTCTTCATAATTGTACCTATATAGGTTTAAAAATAGATGTTTATAACTAAATAGCTTTAAATATGGATAGATAGATAGGTCTAAAAGTGTTTTTTAGCATCACTGTATTGCGATATAGCGATGACACTCCGTTCGCCAATTTCCACTTGATTTCGGAATATTGCGTGTCACTCTATTTTTCCAAGGTTTGAATACCCCAATATTCAAATTTAATTTTTATTCATGAAGTTTTTAGTTACATATTTATTATGTTCAATATATATATATATATATATATATATATATATATATATATATTTATATATATATATATATATATATATATATATATATATATATATATATATATATATATATATATATATATATATATATATATATTTAACATGGTACATTCCTTTATAACGGACTTAATTAAGCTTTATTTTATAGCATAAAAGTATATTTTACACTCATTTATCGCTAATGGAAGTGAACGCCGGATGCACTTTAGAAGTTAATATCATAAACTCATGGATGCAAATTTTATATTATTATAGATTTATTAATACATAAGGTGTAATGTTTGTTCGTAGAATTCGCTTAATTAAGTTTATCACATATAGCAGAGAGAACCCAGTGTCCAGACACTGTTCTTCTTCCGTCAGAATATGAAATCATTTCTACGAAAGGAATCGTATCTACAAATCCCATATTTAAAATCAAACGCTGTCCCACAGTGGCCTCAATTTGACATGAGTCTAAATGATTTAACTTATAAAATTTATAATAATGTAGATATTTAATATACTAAAATCAAATTGAAGTCTTTATTTATTAAACTAAACGGAACGGAACTCAACGCTGCGCTTTATCTCAGTACCAAAGCGAATAATGGAAAGAAGTCATTCCATCGAATGGGGATCGCTCTGGTGAGAATACAAAACGCGGCGTGGAGTTCCGCCACTTAACACGCTATGTCTAAAAACGCTTACCAAAAGTTAAAAAATTACCTCTGTCTTACCCTGCTAAAAAAAACCTAACATAAATAAAAATAACATATACATTATATACATAGCCAGGTTTATTTGCAGTAGGTATATAAGCATAAAGCTGACAAGTGGCCCGCAAGCGAACACGTGCATCCAATATAGGCCACTCAAGGTTACTTTACATGTGGTAGTGGAACAAAGATCCCACTGAACGATATCCCTACTGGCATACATTGCTTTGTAAATAAATGCTAAATTTACTTGTAATTCCTTCTAACGTATACCTAAACGGATTTTACAGCGATTTAGTCGCTGTAGTCACATATACAAATATCGTTTACCTAGAATCTTGTATATTTATAGCGTAAGCTAATTTTTCTCTGCACTGAAAGTCGCTTAGGAAGCCTCCTGATTTCAATTTACTAAATTGTTAATATTTAATAAATATTTAGTTTTAAACAGCGAGAATAAGTTACTGGCTGGTTAGAGATCGACGCCGTATGAAAAAAAACTAATTAAGAACGTGCAAACATAGGCATCTGTTGAATAAACGCGAAGTTTTCCAGGCGACCCACTAGATGTATAATTGTTAATTAAACTTGTGATTTTGTTAATTTCAAAGTTCAAGTGATTTAAGCAACTCAACTTAGTGTATGAAATATTAAACACTTTTTGTTTTTTCGTTACTGTCATTGTATACTATACTATAGTACACTTATATTATATATTTTAATATAATTATTAAAAATATGTATATATAATAATAATAATATGTGTTTTACAAAACGAGAATATTCTAAAGTTTTAAATTCGCATCACGTATAGAATATTTAACATAGTTTAGTTACGTACGTCCCTTGGAAAGTCTCTTCCAAAAGATGCGGGTTCAAATAAAAAAAAAACAAATTGAATAGTGTATGGCGATTGCGGTGGTTTTGAATTTAAATCGACGATTTAACTTTAGCGCTGACTGCGGCGATTCATGTTTGTTTTAGAGACATACAAAAAATATTACCTATATTAAATTACAAATGTTACAAGTATAAAAAATAAAAAAAGGTCACATATATAAAATACTAAATAAAATAACCGCAATTCAAATAAGAAATAAATATAATACAAACATAAACTTACAATAATTTTGTCCTGACGTGTAAAATCCTTCACCTCAACTACAAATAGCTTATTTTGGCACATTCAAGCACTAATTTACAAAATTATGTGTCCACCCAACCGCTATCACCACAACACTGATACCTGAAAACCCAAATCTAAAAAATTGACATATTTCTACTTTGCCTTTACATCCCTTTGAAATTTGGATGAACGGTCTGCGTATAACCATAAGGTTGTAATTTGGATGGGTGACCGTCGCATATTTTTTCCTTGTCTAGGTCACGTTGGCGCAAAATAGGAAGGAATACCAATTTTGAACTCTATCGTGTAGAGCTAAAGTTGAAAGTATTGTGGAGATTTTTTTGATCGTGTGATTTACAAGAATCGTTTACCTGAACGATAAGGCTAATCGGTTATGTTTTTATTTGTGTTTTGTTTTGGTATGACATAAATGGTATTCCGCCTATTTTATGATTAGTGGTCGCTTTTTTACGTTTAGGAATTTTATCGTATCGTGGCACAGTAGGATAGCGTTTGACTGTTAAAGCGATATTTGTGCATCAATCTCCGCTCGGGGTTATTATTTTTTTTAATTTGCCCGCTCTGGTTATATAATAACTTACTGACTTTCAATCAGTTTAACGCAATGTATTAAATTCATCTTTGATATCGGTCAATCATTATGTAAAATTTCTAAATTGTGCTAGAAAAGTGAGAAACAAAAATCCATCCCTCGTAACTTCTATGTTAGGTTAAAAAAATATATATTTTTTTCATTAACAATTCCGTCATTAAAACTTAACGAAAATTCATTTATTTGGTTAAATTTATCCAGCTAGTACATTCACATGAATAATATGTATCGATGTATTATAATTCAAATACACATACTACATAGAAATAAAACGCAATAATGCTGTACTAAAATAACTTTGAATTTAATATTGTAATATTACAATAATAAAAATTTAATTTTTTTATAACTTCCCGCTGTATCTCGCACATAGCAGGGTAAGCAGAGGGAACCGTAGGTAGAAGGAAATTAGTATTATGACACTCAGTTCCCCATCGGTTCGAGGCAATGCGTGTTGAGTGGCGGAACTCAACGCCGCGCTTTTGCCTTGTTGCCAGACCGAAGACAATTAAATTATTTCATTCTCCCTAAGTGGGAATCAAACCCACAAACCGTCGCGTTTACAGGCAGACGCTGTGCCTTTGCACCACTCAAAATTAAAATTCTATTATAAAATATAAGACACAGATATTTCCATGGTAAATACAGATCGTTTCCACAAAACCATAACAAATAGGGTAATTTAGAACTAATATAGGGTTCACTTTACAGTGGCGTCGACCCATAAATTATATTGTTGAAAGAAAAATATTACACCTATTTAGACGTTTGAGTCATTTGTAACATTTTAAATAACCTTCTGTATTTTTTTTTACATTCTTCACTCTTTTTTGTTTAGTTTTTTGTTGGCTTTACACGTCTCCCGTTTTCGTTTGATTTGTTAGATGCGTATGTTTGAATAAGAAATTGATATTTTGTATAAATAAAGATTAGATGTTTGTTTCTATTGGAAAATTAAAATATTCTTAAAATTCTTCGTCAAGCTACTTCTGGTATGAGACAATCTAGACTTAATACTTTGTCCACTATTTTCCACCTAAATGCAAAACATTGCATTTTGATTGGTGGAACTCAATAATATGAAAATGAAAATATTTCATTAAATGGATACCCAACCCCACAACCATCGCATGTACACACAAAAGCTGACCTACTTAGCTTTTATAACATATATTTACGGCTTATACAAATTTTAAATTAATCTCTTTTACTGGATTAATTATGTATATTTTTGAAAAAGTCGGCTTCCAGGTAAAAGCCGACGTTCTCTCACTACAGCGAGTCGTGGTCGCGGATAGAGTCAAATCATACAAGAGCTTTATTTATAAAACATAATATACATTTACCCCGGCTAGAATTACGTCATTAGTCATTTGAAAGAGAGGATTCCGTATAAGTCGTTCAAAACCTTATCTTATCAAAGATTATGATAAGAAAAATGATTTTCTAGAGTAGCTCATTGAAATGGCTATCGCTTTTTTACTATTGTCGCTACGTTAATTACCATTATTACTAATATCTAGGAATAATAATCTGTCTGGCGCCGACACTGCGTTACGTTGCTTCAAGTCTTATCTTTTCGGACTGCTCATATTTTTGTTGAAAACAAACCGTAAAAGTTTTTACATACTTACATAATATTACTGTTAGAAGCAATTTCCTTTGTAGTTTTATACAATAGGTAAAATGATTTCTTCTCAAATTATTCAGAGTAAGTGGAATTTACATAAAAAGTGCTCCATTTCTATTAATTATTATTTGTTAATGCAAAAGCATATAGCTAAAAGTTTAGAGTAGCTATTAATATGTCAGGGTTTAGTTAAATCCAACTTGATTGATTTAAGTTATATTTGAAGCAAATTATAAAACAAAAATATACCAAATGCGAATCGGATTCGTACACTGAAAATTTCTTTATAAATTTTATGATTCCATTTCATCTCATTTCATTCCATTCCATAGACTATCGATGGAATGTATAACACATAAAAGCTTGCCAACTTCCATATGCGGACATTTTTACACTCATTTTGTATAATATTAACTACAAATATGAGTTGGTTACTATTTTTTTCTAATTTATATATAACCAAATTTCAGTTTTTTTTACTTATTTGTGCTGTAAGTTCTCAGTTCTTGTTAAATTTCCTAATTATAGATGGGCGGAAAGTGCCCCATAGATTTTGTTTACGTTGCAATCTTTAAAAATAGAGTATGTATGTAGAATTAACTTCGGGTCGATGACCCTACGCATTTCTGAGTAAAATAGTCTAGACAAAAGTACAACAAAGTATTCTTATAAAGGCTTAAATACTTTTCAGGTACGGAACTCTAACAATAAAAAGATTTTAAAACTGTACACGATTTGAGTGAATAAAGCAATAAGGTTATTTTGAAGATTATTAAATAGCCTTCTAATAAATAAATCCGTTGTCGCAAAATTATATGTTATTTGAAAATATTAAATGGTTTACTAATTTTTTTATTTCATATTTATATTTTTTAAGGAGAAAAGACTGTGCACATATTTAATATTTTGTATATTATGATGTACATATGTACATATTATAATGACTGTTTAACTTAAAGAAATAACTAATCAGGGTTCTATTCCTAAAAAGTTATAATGGGACCCTATTACAAAGCCTCCGCTGGCTGTCTGTCCGTCCGTCTGTCTATATGTCTGTTACTAGGCTGTATCTTAGCAAGAAAGCTGAAATTTTCACAAACTATGTATTTATTGCAATTATTTATTAAAAAATATATTTAATACTTCGTCACCTACAATCATGAAATAGGTAAGGAACATCCGGTTGACGAGTACTACTCGCACTTTTTATATGTATTTGTCATACTACTGTTACTAAAGTTGTGGACCGATTTACCCTGCAGGTGGCTCTGCCGTCGATATGTACAGTCGATATGCCTGTAAATGATCGGGTAAACTATAATAAAATTGTGTATATCATGAGTACTGGTTCTTTTCCAGGGAGGTCAAATTTGTCAAGTCCACTAGTTTTAAATAACAATTCAGTCTAAGATTTAGCCTATATAGTATGTACATATAAATTATCAATTTAGTTATTTAATTATAGCCGTTGCTTAAAAAAATGGTAGCTGGATTGAATATAAAAGGAAAATATATTTATTAATGCGATACTATTCTTAACGCTATATGTGGGCAAAATGAAAATATTTACTTAGAGGCACGTACATTAGCAGGATGTCGCTAAATTGTTTTGTTTACGACCGGTTCAGAGATAGCATCAAGCATTTGTGTTCATAATACATTATCGTTAGCGTTTTATTATATAATGTGATTATTTATTATACGTAGTTATCTTTATCTGACAGAGAGTACGGGGTTTCGCCACCCATGTGGGGTTTCAATATTTATATACCTATTTATTATATAGATCAATGAAATCTGTTCTTATTGACTGACTGACACATATCTAAGTAAGGCAAATTTAGCTACATGAAACGTTCATGGTAATTTCTCATAATTTAAGCATTTTTCATTATATTATATATATATATATATATATATATATATATATATATATATATATATATATATATATATATATATATATATATATATATATATATATATATATATATATATATATATATTATTTATATCAATTAACGATGAGAAATAAGTATTTTATGACTTGGTCCTTTCTAGCTAATTTGAAAAATTTGAGAGGTGAACAGATCTTTGTTATTTCATAAAAATAATGATTCAAATTAAGAATTGTAATCATTATTTTCATGAAAATATATTCTATATGATTGCAAAACGTCCGATGTATTCTCTCTCTCGACCCCCGAGGGGGGAGAGGAAACGGCTTCAGGGCAGTGCCCTCTTGCCGTTAGGCTCTTCCGCCGCCCATGAAGGTGGGCGGGTCCTTGGATTGGGCGTTTAGCCCGAGGTAAAAAGTCCTAAAAAGGGACAGGATTTGGAAGGACTGGACGAAAGGAGTGAGCTATGCGCTACCCGGGCGGTCAGCCCGGCCGAATGAGACCCTCGGGTGATCCCGGGGAGGCTCAGCCTAGGCGACCAGCGACCATGGTAGCAGCTCAGGAATCAGAAGGAGGGGGAAGGATGTCTCGAGGTATATGATTGCAAATCTTTTTTTAGTAGAATTTATATTTCTATATAAAGTAATTAATATTAGAAGATACCGTTGTATAGAAGAGAAAACGCAGAAAAAAACAACTTTACAGTAGCAAAATCCTTTTTCCTACATAGCAGGATAGGCTGATATATTCGACAGGATAGGGATATCATTAGTATGTAGGACATTCAGTTTTACAATTTAGTTGTCCACAATCGTGTTGAGAAAAGACAAAAGCAAGGTAATTAAGATTTTTGATATCTCTGAATGGGAATCGAACCCACAACTGTCTCGTTTACAGTTATGCAAGCTGGGCTATGACGGCCATATGGATTGAATCTGATCGTTAAGAATAAACGATTGCTTCAGTTTAAAGGGGCAAGTACAATAATTAGACATATGGGAGATAACACCTTATGCCTCAAGCTGAAGAGCAGAAGCTTTACAATATATAATATTTTATTGAAAAGCTATGAATGGCATTATGTTTACAATAATAAGCACATTACGTATTTTATATGCGACAATATTATTTTTTTTTAACGGAATCCCCAATATGTTCAATTTAACATCTGTCTATGCTATTGGTTGGAAATGTGAACCTTGAAGTACACCTTTAGATTTATTCTTGTATTTTAGAAAACTAGCGAGTACAAATGTATATCATTCATATGTAAAACGTATTCATAATATATAAATAATATCTTGTTGTTTGTGTGCTGATTTGTTTTACATATGACAGTATGAGTAAGTACTGTGGGTCTCATTGTCTGAAGGGTAAAATAACGCGAGTGAAGCCGCAGTTAAATGATAGTATATAAAATACAATACCAAAAATCCATTATGTCAATATAGATTTTGACTGTGGCATGTCAAGAACCAGGAAGAGGTTGCGTCAACCTTTGCTCCTTTTAAAGGATGATTTGGGCCGTATTGTCATCGATAGTAGAAATCGTCTTATGGATACGACGTAGTATTTCTATAAAACAATTGCTTCACTCAGAATCTTGTATATAGCAAGTAGTGTTAAGACACTATGTGTCCCATTTTCCGACTAATTTTGGAGACATTACGTGATGAGTGGCGGAACTCAACGCCGCTCTATATCTTATGTAATTATACGAGTACATATCGTAAAATATTAAAAAAGATATTATATGGAAATAATTTTTACACTACTCAAGACGTAATATCGTCAAGCCATAAAATTTTCTCAAATTTATTTCATTCTATTCAAAATATTGTATAAAAAATACAATATTTTGAATAGAAATATATTAGAAATTTTTAAATGTAATTAAAAAATATAAAGAAAAAAGAATGCTATAAAAATTACACGTATCACTAAAACTTCGCTTACTATAACAGTGACGTCACGTCTATATATGACTCATACAAATTCTTAGTTCACTTTATTTCCTAGTTAATCATTCACGTGACGAATATTTCCTTTTGAACCTTTTGCTATGAATAAAAGATACAGAAATGCCAATGGCATCAATCAGACGACCCGTCCGTATTTGATGTTCTAATATTTTACTTATAAACATGTATATAAAGAATAACACCTCTGTGGTTTAGATGATGTGTTTGCTGTATCGATAGTAGATTTCAGTTGCGATTTGGTTAGGTAAATTTAGATGAGATCATATTTCGTTGTAATATACTTGTGTTAACAACATATTTGTGTTGTTAACATCTTGGAAACAGATGCTAACAACATAAATAAATTGTAAAGATTGTAAAAAATATGCGATGCAGCTTAATGAAAATATAATATGACTTAGTGATCGGATTCGAACCAGCTACATTCATTTTCATACGTTTTTAAAAATAAACAAGACATTCTGATAAATTCTAGATTTAAATACCTAAACATAAACTTAAACTTGTAACATATTACTATACAGATATTTAACTGTCTATTAATGACAAATAAAATTTATTTTTTACTTTATATTCTAGATATAGTAAGAGTTAATAATTTTTTTTTAATTTTTTTTCAAATATTCAAATAAACACTGTTTTAAATATTTACAAGTCATGTCCATGTTAGACAGATGAGTGTATCAATTGTGAAGGATTGGGCTACATCTCTGCAGCTGAACTTAGTTAATCATCTATATATACAGAGTGCTCTTATTTATTCAAATTGTATTATAATTTTTATATGAACAATTTTCACGACAAACCTTTCTAATTGTCAAAGTATGAATATTAGGCGTCGCTGCCTCCAAATATGAATTACTGAGAAAACATAGCAACCATTATTATTATTAAAATATACAGGAAATTTGTAGGGATTTTTTTTTATTAAGTTATTATGATTCAATATGACGTCATTTAATTATAGTATTCATAAGAATGACATATTAAGCGAATGTAAAAACTTCACATTTTTCTTTATTTCTCAAAATATATAACAGTATATTAGTTATATATATTGAATAGTTAGTTATTCCATAACACTTTAAATGTTCATATTATAACATATTCTGCCCTCCAATATAATTTTCTATCTTCAAACAGTAAACAATTAAATAAAATAATGCTTGCAAAAAGTATAATGCTTAAAGTGGAACACGCTATATATGTGGGACAAACGCAATTCAATGGATAAGTATGATTAATAGATCGTAGAGGCAGGTCGGGATCGCATTAGATTTCCTTGTTGGGATACCAACAATTGTATCAATAGGTATATGTTAATATATGTGTATTAGAATGTAAAAAAGAGATGTCCTTATATGGACAGCTTTAGAACAAGTATTTTGATCACAAACTTCCTTCTTCTAATACTGATTCTCTTTTTGATTTATCGTGTATATATGTATATATATATATATATATATATATATATATATATATATATATATATATATATATATATATATATATATATATATATAATATATATATATATATATATATATATATATACATATATATCCCATTAGGCGGAATCAATTTTTGACACCTCCTCGATCTGATAAGGAGATAAAATGAGGCATAGAGTTCTGAAAACTGATAGAACACTGTAGAAACTTATAAAACATCCAGATAAAATTCATCTCTAGTGACTCTAAGCAACACAATAATTTAATGATTTTATAGTTTGGTCTAAAATAAGGCTATATATCGAACGAGTATTAATCCTTATCTAAAAATGTACATTTGTGTTACCTTGAATATTTAATTAAGACGAAAATTTTCCTTTATAACGGACATGATGTAAAGAATTTTGGGCTTTTATAAGTAAGACTAACCGATTAAACTTACCTTCGTACATCTGAGCATATTGTGGGAAACCAGCAGCCCTCAGCCATTTGCAAGCTTCGGCTGCTTCGATCTCTGTAACAAGTAAAAATTATATTATATAAAATATTCGAAGGAACTAAATACAGTCGAATAATATTAAATTAATTTTTTTTATCATTTTCTGGCTGTACTCTGTCTAGCCGAAGCGAAAAGAAAGAAGAACGAGAATAATTCCTTCCGCAGAGTAGAAATCGAATCCACTATCAATGTGTGTTCAATTAGGTACTGCCCGTGTGCCACAATGTACCTATTAAATAAATTAGGCTTGTTTTCATTTGTTATTAAATTTGAATTATTTTTTTTTAAATATTTCTCTATACTGTCTTATTATTGTTTTATGTAAAATTTGTTATTTATAAGTATCATAATTGGCTTACTATATTTTGAATATAAATTAATTGAATTTTAAATCATTTCTAAAATAGGAAAGTTGTTTAGTTTGCTTAATTGGTTATTATGTTATTTTTTGTTCTATATTTGTTTCTTTTATTATTTTTTTTTTTTTTATTACACTGTTTTGAGTGTAAATCTCGGTGTTTGGCACTCACCCACTGGTAATTTGGAAAAGATATCTCATATAAGCCTACTGTTGTCAATTAAACTTCTAATATTATATTTCTTAAATGTTATATGTGCAATAAAGAATAATTATGATACGCTTATGAAAAGTACTTAAATTTGTACTTTTATTTAATATATTAAGAACAACAACATTAGAAAAGATTACTCTACAAGCAATCTTAACAAAATCGCTTAATAAATAATGGTTCAAAAACAAAACAACCTTTCTCCTTATAAATATTAATAACATGACCACACTTGTTGAGCCCTCACGCCCTTGAAATGCAATGTTTTATTACAGTGTAGGTCAATAGACGTGGTTCTGGTATAACTGGTTAAGAGATTTAACTTATAGTGTAGGGCATAGGGCCAATCAGTGCTATTGTGCGTTTGACGGTTAGAAATGTCAATATGTATTATATATATGTATGTAAAATGTAAGAGAGCAGGTATTTACTGAGAATTTGGGAAAGTCTGATGAGTTATTTGTGTTTATTTTGGCATTATTACTGTAGCAAACAATTGAGTGAAACTCACGTGTGTAGGTATATATTGTCATGAGTGTAAATCGAACCTATACTTACCTTCATATGTACTGATACTTACTAAATATGCAGTTATGTAGTATTAGTGTTTTGAAAATTTATTAATTATCTTAATTTGTTGGTAATAATGCCTTGCCGTGTGCAATTTGGCATTTAGAGCTTAATTTATAACATTTATACTGTTCAAAAATAGCTATAGAACATAAAAACACTAAATAAATCTTTCGAATAACTATTAATGAGGTCCTCGTAGCACAATCTCCAATAAATTAATTGTAACATTTCCTCGCTCTGACCAAGAGACAGCGCGGCGTTGAGATTTGCTACTTAACAAGCAATGGTTCAAGAATTGGGGAACTTAGTGTCTAAACCTATATTACCTCTCTCTATACATATATGGTAAAAAGTAAAATCAAATTATTTTTATACATTTATATAACCTTTAAGCTAAAGATATAAATAAAATAGATATAATTTAAAACAAATATAAATTAACAGAACGAATGCCGTATCCAATTTGTGTAACGTTATGCAATCCAATGTTAAGGTCACGAGAGGTCCATATTATTTAAGTGGCATTGCGTGTGGTAATTTTTCACCGGAACTACGCGGTACAGTCAACAATATATTTTTTCTATATTATAAGAATGAAATATATATATTTTTTCTTATTAAATAGAGTAGGGTATCCAATTGATTGTAAAAATAGTTTAAAGGTTTTCTTTTTTAGTTTAATTGTTTTTTTGCTTATTCACTATCTTGTGTTTTTGTTTTATTAGTATTATTTTAAAAATAAAAAGATACACAATGATTTTTCAAACGATATCATCTCTAAATTTATCTAAATGTTAATTTATCTAAATTAAATTATTGTTAAGAATTTAATATTGTACTTATATGAATTGACATTAGTTTCTCATGCTAATGTCACTAAGCTTCATTGATTGGCTGGTGTCATAAATAAAATAAAAAAAATAAAATAAAATAATAAAAAAGCTTATTATTTCTTACATTTGAGTTATATAGTTACAAAATAAGTTCTAAGTTACAAAATAAGGCATTAGTTAGCAAGGCTTGGGCTGGTGTCATAAGGACAAACAGATGATTTTTCATAATTCCTACAGGGCCAGGGCCTGGACATTACACGAATTACATTTCATAGTCCAAGAATACAAAGTCACGGTCTACAAGCTATATCATAAGTCATAAGAATAAAATATTTAAACAATCAAAATCATATTTAGATGATATAATATTATTGACATTTCCTTTATAGCAATGACTCATTTTGTAGATAACATACAAGTGTAGGTGTGTTATTATGACATTTCCGTAACATTAGATATACATATTTATGTTGGAAACTCTTATTATTTTTAAAATATGGTATGTTAACTTTTGTACCTTTTATAGGACATATGCTTTAGGACAGAATGGCGTTGATATTCGCCTTCTAGAACGAAATTTATAGTAAGTGCAGGTTGAAATAAAATTAAAAAAGAAAAAAGTAATCCTAATTTAACACAAATCATGGTGACCCTATCTGCCACTGACTTGCTGATGGGAGATGAATCGTGGACCACCATCAAGTGCAAGATAAAAAAACAAGCAATGCTTTTAGTTTGAAGTGTAATTTGTGTGTTGAAATTTTGATTAATTCATATTGCAGTTGAATTTGTGTTTTTTTTATTATGAAAGTTTATAGTAGTAGTGATTTGCTATGGCTGTGTCTGTGAATATATATATTTAACAGTATCTATTAAAAACATATATACATCTAAAGTTTTTTTTTATTACCAAATTCTATATACAAAAGTTATGTTACTGTCTGTCTGTTCTGTCAATAACCCAATTATTGATTGATTGATGCCTGATTGGCTCATATTATGGGTTTAGAATACCCAAAACCGAAACAATGAAAATATATATGACGTGTATGATTCATCATACTAGATGTACATATATGACTAATGACCCGACGACACTTAATGCCTTTACAACATGCACCAACTAAGGTCCACTAGTTAAGTTCGTTGGAAGCCACTGGATGCGGGAAACACGTGACATATCATCATGTAGACCTTATGAGAGAGGCCGACCAACAGCAGTGGACATAAGCCTGATAAGCCTGACATATGCTGCTAGAGTAAGAACTAAGATATTACAAATATTATAGAAGAAATCATAAAAAATGACTTTTCGAAACTAATTTACGCTATCCAGTCATTGCTCATAAATATTAAATCGATGAAACATATGTAAATAAAGTAGCCGATGATCTTTCTTAGGATGTTCTCGGAGTTCCCAAGGTTAATGAATCAAACGTAAATTTAGAAACGATATGTAAACAGGTAAATGTGGGAATAAATTTCATATCAAATATGAAATGTTGATGTATGAAGTGGTTTTTTTTCCCTTTTAAACTGAAAGTATTGATACGAAGAAAAAAGTATTAAACATATGACTACTATCTATACTTATTTCAGATTCACGGTTTACTCACGTCAAGACTCTCCGTTCTCCGCTGTCCACTGTACTCGAAACAATAAATATTGAGTGGCGGAACTCAACGTATTATTTCTTACCAAAGTGGCAAAAGCAAGAATCAAATTGTAATCATTTATCAAAGTATGGGTAGGGAGGGGGAAGGGGGGGGGGGATGAGTAACATCGATCATGTTCGTAGTAAAGTCAGATGGTGTCCTACTGCACTACTGTGACCTAAATTGCCACTTCAATTGAAATATTTAATCTTATTCGAATCAAGTAAGCAATAATGACGCAGGATTTGCTTGTACACAGTTTTCCTTAAATCTAATTACACTTAATGAATTCAAGGAGTTTTCCTTATTATTCATATGCTAGTACTACAAGTGTACGATTTGTGCCAATGAATTCAATTTACATAATTCAACTTCGTCGGTGCGTTCAGTTTAAAGGAGTTCGATTTACGCTTTACGGAACTGAAAAGTTCCAGATTTTCTCTAGAAGCAGTCATTAAACAACAAATAAAAGTATAATTTCCAATCTGATTTATATAAAGTATTGATTTAAATTTTCTTATATGTAAACGAAAAAATAATATTAAATTATTTAATTTTTTTTAATATATATTAAGACACCAGAAAATAAAAATTAACAGCACCAGAGGAATCATTAATGCTTTGCCAACATGATATATATATATATATATATATATATATATATATATATATATATATATATATATATATATATATATATATATATATATATATATATATATATATATATAAATTTATTGATTTTTCCAATATTTTTATTACGTGGAAATATATCTGGTTTAATGTATTTGCATTTTAATTTGCATGTCCGTGGTACAATTATCTGACATCAGCTCAACTACCTTGTACCATGTAGTTGAGCCAGCCACCCAAGAGCAGTATAGTAATAGAAATCTGATTATACACTAAGGCCATACAGCTTCTCCGAACACTCCGTATAATATATCTGAAAAAAGTAAGTGAGACTGGAAAGATCTACGGAAATAGTAAATAAATCAAACTATCCCAACAATATTTAGCTGTAAGTAAACAATGTTTACTCTAATAGTATAAATAGACAATGACTTTGGCTCATTATGATTAAAACTAATTGTCACTTGTGACAACATCGTTATACGAACAAGAAAGATATGGATATTAGTTAGTGCTAAAATAAGAAAAAAGTTCTAAATAATGCTACACTAGGTTAGTTGAGGTCTGACTGTAAGCGCGATGGTTGAGAGTTCGATGTTCTCTCGTGGGAATTATTTGTATACATTTTGGTGAGACAAAGGGCGGCGTTGTGCTCCACTAAATAAGTCTACATTCGGGTGGAAAATAAAGAGAATCTCTGGACACTAAGTTCTCTCTGCCTGCACTATTATATATGCGAGGTACAGGGATCATTAGAAAATAAATTATAGAATTTTTTATATAAATTTCGTTATTTGTAGCTCCAAATTTTGCTTACAACATTTTAAAATATACCACCGAATTAAAAAAGCTCCATAGCTTTTATCACTGTCTCTAAGTAGGTAAAAATCAACGAAGTATCTATCTAAATAGTGAATTGACAGAAAATCAATAATTTTAACAAAAACTACTTTCATAAGCTTTGCTTCACGCCAACATATGTAGCTAATATTAAACCATTGCGTATTTGACGCAGGTGGATTTCTATCAATATACGAAGTAAATATTATTAAATTAGTTACAGCATCAATATGTACTCGATTCTCTTCGATTTGATTGGCAAAATAATTTACACTTACGTACATTTGACGAATCTATGGATATAAACAAATTTCAAATTATTATAAACTGTAAATGTAATTATGTAGGATATATGTATGTGTATAATCATTTGTAGTTAAAATATACTAGCGACACGACCGCGGCTTCGTCCGCTTGAGTCTATCATGAATTTATAAGTAAAGTGAATTGAATTCATTCATCATAAATTGTAGCCCATTTGTTATTCTGATGTATAAACAATATTAATGCAAAGTTTCATCTAAATCCGTTCAGTACTTTAAGCGTTAAAACCGAAACAAACATCCATTCTCACGATCTTTAACATTTATAATATTACTAGGATTTACTTATGAAGAAAACTTTAAAATAATTTCAATTTGAGAACAATTGAAATATTAGCTATTAATTAGATATATGTAAATTAATTATGTATCTGTAAAGCTTGTACTAAAGTTATCAAAACCGGCTGTAAAGTGGTCATCTCATTATCAGGTTCAGATAGAACCTCGTGTTGACACATCGTTCTCACTTTCAGATTGACAGACTCACCGAAGGAAGCTTCTTGTTAGAAAGGGAACGTGAAAATGATTCATTACCCAAATGTGAATCGAATCTAAACTATCATATTTATAATCGGATGTTATTCCAATGATCCACGATTGCCTCATATTTTTATTATATATAATGTAAGGAGAGGATATAGTGACAGTTCCTCCAGTCAAATTAGTTGTAGCAACAGATCACTCTGTAAATACTTTATTAATTCTTTTCCTAATTAGTAAAAATCACTTAAAATACGAAAATAAATGTAGATATTATACTAAGACGTTATAATTTTTTTTCTATTAGGTTAGCCCTCCCCTTCTATATGCGAGAGATATAAAATAAAAAAAAATAACGTAAGAGGTTAGAATTTATCATAAAAAATACCTGTTATCTGATCAGCGCTCAAATTAGGAACACTCATTTCTTCACTAACGATCACTAAACACTAAATAACGTTTGGACACGTCCCACTGAATCATACCAATAGCATTTTGCGCTATTCTTTAAAAATTAACACTATATAAGATTTCAACACAACCTTTTTATTGGTTTTTTTGTTAAAAAAAAACACTTGTTCAAAAAATGTAATTCTTTTTTTTTTAATCACAATTAATTATCACATACTGGTAATCCATTGACATCTACATATAGCACACTGTATCACATTCAACACGAAACCGGTAATGTAAATGGTGCACACTAAAAAAAAAACTGAATTTATTGTAAAGAATTCGAGTGGCTTGGTAAAACAAACTCGTGCACTTGAAGCGTTGGTGTAGAATGAGATTATCAGTGTTTATCATAACTAGTCGGTACTTACGTCCTTTAATCGCCCACGTCACCGATAGCGGACGCGTTGAGCTACGAAACATTTATATTACGTATACAAACACACACACACACACACACATATATATATATATATATATATATATATATATATATATATATATATATATATATATATATATATATATATATATATATATATATATATATATAATTATTTTTTTCCTATATTATACTACCGGCAGTAGGTAACAGAAAGAATTTAGTGTTAAGACTCTCTCACTCTCTATTTGAAAAAAATCACATTATATTATTAATTTATTATTCATTGACATCGTCGCTGCGGCACATTCGTTCAAATCAGGGAAATTATTTTACTTACTGTTCGGGTTACAGCGTGCATTGTTGAAAGTAAAGACCGAATAAATTTTAAAAGTAAGTATTATATAATTATATTGTTTATACGTATCAGCTGTAGCGCAGCGGCATACAATCTGATTGTAGCGTGACGGGTTCTATTCCCGCTCTGGAGAATTAATTTTTTTTAATTCCTAGCTCTGGTACACGACAAAGCCCGGTGTTGAGTTCCACGACGCAGCGTTACGCTTAGTCATTGCGTGTTAACAAAATAAAAAAATACATCAATAATTTTGTTACAAATTTTTCGCTTAAGAAGTATCAGCAGCGACACCATAAACATTTATTACATATCCGTATTTTAAACATTAGAGTGAATGAAATTCACTAAATAGTCATATAGGGCAACTATTAATAGTATAATAACATAAATGAAATTCACATCGACGTGCATTACGTTCGCAATGTACAATAATTGGTATAATCAGTCTTGTCTATAAATATTGCCCATATTTGGGCATTTATTGCCGTAACATGTACATACTGGGATGACTTTTATAGCTACTTTGGTCCTTATCTCTTGAGACGTAAAGTTGATTAATATTTTCAAGATAGTGTAAATATGAGCACTTTATATGTGTTGAGATTAACGATTTTAAGTAATAAATATATTTATGGTAATAGCACATTCGATGAGGTGGAATTATATAAAACCTTATTTGGTTTTTTTAATTAGTATAAACATTTACCTACTGCACTTTGAAAATGTCGTACGTTGCATAACGTTCGAATAATTGATTTTCAAAAAAGATAATTTTAAAGAGTAACTTTCCTACGATTATATTCTGGTTTTCATTTTTTTTTATAAGTTATAGTAACTGTGAAGTGTAGAGGAATTTGAACGAGCCATGCCACAAGGCACTATCAAACATTGAGAAATAAAATCGTTAGTAGCAACCAAAATTTTTTGAATAAAAAAATGCCCACTCTAGCACGGACAGTCTAAAGACATCAGATTCATCCTATTAAAATATTGTATTTTCATCGAATCCGAATACTTGTACAAAACAAAAGCAATTCGGATGACTGGAAGTGGGTCAAAGTATCAAGCAAGATTTTCTCACATATCTTTATAAACTAGATGGATAGATACATACCGATATATATATATATATATATATATATATATATATATATATATATATATATATATATATATATATATATATATATATATATATATATATATATATATCAATCTGTCTAAATTAGTAGATAAATATATAGATAGATACAAGTAAAGTTAATAAGTGTTATTAAGACATGAATACAATTTAAATGGAGTATGTCCATATTTCGTGACTCACAAGAACCTCCTTCCGCACCGAATGAGTTTAAAAATTAAGGGAAATATTTAAAAGTGGCGTTATCGCAACTGTCATTCAACATGTTACATCTAATTATACAACGTGCGTACTGTACGAGTGTGTTACCTACTGTAAAGAAAAATAACTCTGAGACATGGCAGCTATGGAAAGAAAACCATATTAAGTTATTTTAATTCTTTTTTCTTATTAGAGTTATGATGGTCATGGATTAGATTCCGTAGGATAAAAATGTTTTCAATAATAAATTCTGGTTAAACAAAGCGGGGCTTTAAGTTTCGCGTATATACGTACGTTACGTAATTTGAGACATTTGGACCGATGGAGTGTCATGACACTAGTAAAAAATTGTGCTTAGCCCACAAGTTAAGGTTCGATCTGTATTCCATTCCATTATTTTGTAAATGTTTGTGTTTTGATCGCTAAATGTAAATACTTTTTTTGCTACAGCAGTCTAGTGAATAATAAAATAATTAGAAAAATGCTTTAGCGTAACACATGAGGTCACCTTAAGGTAAAATATTTTATATTAATAGTAGAGATACTAATATCAAAATTTTTATTTTTTTAGTAGTAGTTTGACCTTAATTCATATTAAGCTAATATTTAAGATAAATGAAGGCCTAATATTGATTAGGTATCTATTGAGATACAGCTATGTTATTAAAATAATTCGTTGATACTATATTTTGTATAAATTCTACATACCTTAATTGTAAAGTATCTATTTAAACTTATTTTCGATTTTTCAAAATTAAGTAATACTATAGTTAGTATATGCCACTTCTCTTGCAACGTACACTCTATGGTAACAGCAACGTTAAAGTTAAGACCTTGTCGTGTTTACAAACCGAGACGGTTATTTATTACATTGGACAAATTTACGTAAAATGTTACTATGATAAAGTTCTAAGTGCATCGCTATAGCAATTGTTTGTCAAAGGCATGCTTATAAACTGAAACTTCAAAAGGATTTGGTAAAATATATCTTAAGTGTTAGCTAATAAAGTTCAATTTTATTCAAAAGCATATAACTGAAATACTTATATGCTCTAAATGTCGTTATCAAAATATGAAATCTGAGATATGAACATGTGTTTATCAGTTATAGCATTGTTTCTACTTAAAATATAGCTCTATATTCAATGATTCACTTTTTAAGTTCTCAGGAAATATCTTATTCATATATTGGAGAGAAATAAAGAAATAATATTTATCTTTTGGGGCCGTCGTGGTGCAGCGGAAGGTTGTGGGTTCGATTTCCACTAGGACAAATTGCAGCGTTGAGCGTCGCGACATACAAATTTAATGCAAGTTAAGATCTTGAAAGTTAAGAAAAATAAAAAACATATACATATACTATTCAATACAAGATAAACAAGAAACAAAATAAACGGGATTTATTTACCTTAGTATTGTATATATCCGACTAATATTATAAATGTGAGAGTTTGTTCCGCTTTCACTTAAAAACAACTAAATAAATTTAGATGAAATTTTCCAGTAATACAGCTTTTTCATCAGAACAACATATGGGCTATAATTTACGATAAACGAATGCAATTCACTTTACTATTAAATAAATATGTAACAGTGTAGTTCAAGCGGGACGAGCAATACTAGATTGCATAAATTTGATATGTGAGCCGAAAATTAATAGAAAAATTTGAACACGGCTTACATTTTAATAAAATCACGAGTAACGACTCGGTTAGATCGAACGTAAATAAAATACGTTTAAATAGCATTATTAATATGACGAATTTAGCGTTTATATAATTTTGTATGGTGACCAGGTAATGGACTTTTTGTGTGTATAAATTTTGTTTTTTTGTCATATACGAACTTAGTGTTTTGGACGCTCTGTTGCGCGGAGACTTGAGTCGCGAAATTCAACGCCATATTTTTTTTATAAAAGCATGTAAATGAAAATAATTCATTCCCCAGATCGGGAATCGAATTCACAACCATCGCCATTACAATCAGACGCTATCCCACTACACAAGGTGCTATAATACCTATGTGTGTAAAAGTAGAAAAATATGTATTTCAAATTCCCATATACATGCTAAAAGTTTGGGTCTAACAGAAACCTATGCTAGTTATGTGTCAGTGCAAGTTAAAAGTGACTATTACTGTGTTTTTTATTATCATATAATATAAGTATTTATAAGCTCTTCAAAAGATGGGAGAAAAGGTGTTTTTTCAAGAAATTACGACAGATTTGCTAAGTTACTTATTTCAGTAGATTTAGATGTCATATAGGTCTAAAATGTTTTATAATACGAGATCTATCACCATACCTTCCATGCTTCGCTACTTCCCATCGACCATTAATTAATTGTAGGGTAGTGTAACCCAATATTGTATTATCGAAGATATTTTTTAACATTATTTTTAGGGGTATTTCACATTAAAGAAAGATATAAGATATTTTCAGAAAACGTATAAAATTTTAATGTCGCGAATTTGAACCTGCGCCTCTTTGAAGCCATCCTAACGCTATGACCATTAAGCGGAATGTTACAAACTAGAACAATTATGTTAAATGCAGCTATGATATGTATGTATGACTCAAGTGCCTTGATAATTTGCAATTATCCGCAATCTTGCCTACAATGTTCATACAAATAGAGCATTTGCTGTGTGGAATGATTTTAAGATATATGGTTGGTCTGGTAATATATTAGTTTTTTACCAACGTTACAATATTTTTTTTCTAGTCTTGTCACTGTACTGTTAGCAAAACAGTTGAAATATTACTACAAAGCTTTGTCTTAAAAAAAACACTGCATAAAATAAACATCTCGAGAGAGAAAGGAAGGCTGAAAAAATTCAGTAGAATACGACAAATAATATTCTAAGGACCCTAAAAAATTAAACTATCTAATTAATTTATGTTCAAGCTTTTGGACTTGTTATCTAAGAACTATTTACATTGGTAATTTAATACTTGAGACAAGTTCGTAGTCACGACCATCGCGTTAACAGTCTGATGCTATACTGCTGCGCCACAATGGACTTCCGTTAATTGTAAATTTAATTTTATACATTTGTAGACCTAAGTGTGTAAATAATCATACTAAAATATCATTTACTTCTTATACTGACAAACTATATGGAAATGGATATGCTATTTGCATAATGTAATATAAAACTGTAAAGTTTAACAATTTCATAATTCACTTGTTATTATCTAATATGCTATCGAAGTGCTATCGGTAGTGACCTCAAGAGTTATCAAGATAGGCTTTCTACCTACATTGTTGCAACAGTGAGCTTCCATGCTTCGTTAAAAGTTTATTTATTTATCTAGTTATCTATCTAGTAAAATTCTTCCGTTACTGAGTGACTGACAGAAAACGAACAGCTGAAATTAGGTGCATGCCTTAGAAACCTAAATTTTTAGCTATATATATATATATATATATATATATATATATATATATATATATATATATATATATATATATATATATATATATATATATATATATATATATATATATCTATATATATATATATATATATATATATATATATATATATATATATATACATTTTATGCTGATATAAGAATAAATATTGCAGAATTTTTTGATTATTTGCATAATTGATGATAATTGATTCATATTTATTCATTTATATAGCCTCAGTAAAATAATATTTGCACTGAGTCACGACCGTACTATGTGACATTATTTTTTACTATTAAAGATAATAAAAAAAATAATCATATATATATTTTTAAATAACTGGAGCTTTTTTTAACCTGCATTATTTTATAATATAATTTTATCTTCTTTTAAACACATCCTTCGTGTGTTCTTCATACAACGTGACATTGACGAAGCGATCTGTGTTCGCTCGGAATTTCATATTTAAAGCCCTGTATTTGAAAACTAAACTTATTTTAAAACGAAAAATACACAGAGTGAAATCCTCTTGCAAGTTATTTCGTCTATTTATGAATTTAAGAAATAGAAAATCTCTCATCACCCATTAACATGGTCAGCAGTAGAGCATAAATCATATTAACGCTGATGCGCGGTCGTCAGAAATAATAAATCGGGTATGGATTTTGAAAGCGCAGCTAGATTCAACTTAGAACAGATGTTACAAGTGCCTCCGAAATAGAAATTAGGTTATGCCACTCATTAGAATACGTCGGTGGCTAAATGTAGACTATAAGAGTTGTATATGTATGAGTAAAGCGATTTGAAGCAAAAATGGACTTTTTTTAATAGTAGGGTTAGGCAGAGAGAGTAGTGTCAACATTTTCCGCCCCAATTTGCGATATAATTTGTGGTGGGATAAAAATACAAAAATTATAATAAAAGCATTTCCGATCCGACTTTTATCTGGATAAGATAGTGAAAAGAATAAGACTTACTTACTCAACCAATGTCAGGAAAAAGCTAAATTTCAACCAAATTGAGCTTTTTCCTTTTTGATTTTGGTTAAAATAAATAAAGTAAAAATCCTAACAAAAAGCTATCATTAATTGAAATTTAAAAATTATTTAATCGTCACCAATGTAATTTTCCTTTACATAGCTTTATCATTGTTTTTTTATTCGTATCAAGGTTGTATTTGTATATATCAATTATGTTATTGAGCCATTTGACCTATTTCCTCATATTTACATAAATATTATCTATAATTTTTATGATATTATTATTATAAGTAGCGATATTTCTAATATATTACTATAATATATTTTTCCTCATTTTATATAATTTCGCACACCGAGATTTCGATTTCAGGTGGCCGAGATTATTACTGTACTTTGTAAATCTATAATATAAATCTCAATGTATTCTAATTTCTGGGACTCACATCAGCGACCCACTGACAGCACCTGGATGGTGTCGTCTACAAATAAAAAGGCAACCACTTTTTCGCCATAAAAATGCAATTATTCAAACTGTCTAGCTTGAATTGAGTATGGGTTCATTTATTAAGAAACGGAATGTCCTAACACTATGTTCTCTCTGTCTACCCCCTGACATATGCGGGAAAGATTGCGATGCTGTGAATGTGCAGCTTGTAATTTTTACAATAAATACATTATTTTCCTTATTGATTTAAAATGTGACCTCCTACGATTATGGACGTAATTTTTTGCAGTGAATTCAAAGGTTAAGTTAATGATTTAAAGGCGGTTCAGCTTGAAATTTTAATTAGTGTAATATTAAAACATTATTGTTTGTTTAACTCGCAAAGTGTCCTTGTCGAAAGAATGCGTAGTGAATCATCACTGCGTTTTAGTAATGTACGTATATTTTACATCAGATTTTGTGCAAGAGTAGCTAGTAAAATCTGTTTATTCTTATAAAACGATAATTGATTTTGGCTTAGCCCTATATAACAAGAAACATAAAATCACTTGTGGAAGAAACGAGAACAAACTAATTAATTTTTTGTTCTATTAGAACTATGGACACGATACTTATCACACTAACAGAAATTTATCTAACATGTGTACTCAGAGATGCCAGCACTTTTACATACGCTCTTAGTACAGTACAGTATCGATGAATTTAAGTTTAAATAATTAAAATTAAACAATAGGAGTCATTTATCTTCAGTTGTTTTTTTTTTCACGCTTCACGCTTTATCCCGCAAATAGCAGGTTTAAGCAGAGAAATCTTTGAGTTAAGATATTCTTTTCTTTGCTCCAATTTAACGTCTTGCCAGAGCATAACTAATCCACACTAGCTTTTGATATACGTGATAAGTATTGTAAAAAGCATATAAGAATTTTGACGCAGCTTGATGACGCACACTGACTGACGGCTTAGTGGTCAGAGCGCTTAGGACGGTTTCCATGAGGCACGGCTTCAAATCCCGCTGCGTTAAAATTTTTATATGTACAGTATTTTTCTATCTTTTGTGTGGATTAACACTTTAAAATAATTTAAAAAAAATAATGATTAAGATATGTATATTTTATATTGATTATTTGGTGCCTACTCCTGCATTCTTTTAAATTTCGCTTTGGGTGGTCGGATATAGCCCATTCTATTCTAACAGTCGCTGACCCCCAGAGGTGACTTCAGTACGAGTATATCTAATGCTGACGTATGCGTTTGTATGCAAAGGTTAAGCTGTTAAGAGTTGTATTGGAAAGTGGATCGAATTTATGAGGAATTAACTATTAGTATGTAATACGTGGTTAGGTAAGTTGAATAATGATATTTGAGATTGAGGCTTCATTTCAAAATTTTCATGAGTGTATAAAAAAATATATTTATTTTGTCATAGAGGGTATTCTTTTCAGCTTTATGCAGTATCCTGCATATTTTCGGATAATCAGAAATTGTGTGTTGATTGGCATAAGTTACGTTGTTTTTTTTCTTACTAGGCACTAGGATGGGGAAATTAATAGAATTCTTTCCTTCCCGTGGAATTTGAACCAACAACCATCCTCTTTACAGCCAACACGACACGACACGTTGTCTCGCTGCACTATGATGGTCTTAATAATATCTATAACTATACTTCTATATCAATTTATATTCAATACTATAAAGCTGAAGAGTTTATATGATTGATTTTAATTGCAAACTACCGGTTTCGACTTAAAAAAATATTTGAATTTAGTAACCAATTATCGAGGAAGGCAATGTTACACAATATTTAATCGTTTCATACACAAGAGAAGTACCTCGGGCACTTAGACTTGTGTTATATGCTATACGCTGTCGGCTATTTTCATTTGTATATGCGGGAGAAATCGCAGGTAAAAGTTTACTTACTTTTACCAGCGACTTGTCCCGCTTATGATACTTATAAGGAACTAGATAAATCAATTGTAATTGTAATTGTGTGTATAGTAGAAGAAAAAGAACCCACTACCTCTATCCCTTCGTCCCATGATAACTGCATATACAGGATTATCGTTAAAGTTTAAAACTTTAAAGAACAACATCGTCGTAGAGTGGCGTCATAAACTGTGACCGAGATGCTTGATGCTTTTACGACCAGTCCATGACGAACGTATTAGATCCTTGTTTTATATCTCGTTAAAATTTCAAACTGTAGACACGATTTTGTGCTTGAGTGTTTTAGTCTTATATTGTGTTATTCGTTTTCGGGGTTCCGTACCTGAAAGGTAAAAACGAGACCCTATTACTAAGCCTCCGCTGTCTGTTTGTCACCAGGCTGTATCTCATAAACCGCGATAGCTAGAAAGCTGAAATTTGCACAAACTATGTATATCTGTTGCCGCTATAACAACAACTACTAAAAATTAAAAAATATAATAATTTGTCAGCGGAATGCCTACAATCATGAAATAGGTACGGAACCCCGGGTGCGCGAAAATTACTCGCACCTGGCCGATAATTTATTAATAATATGTTAGTTAAAGACAAATAACCTTTTTGTCCAATATTGTGATATATTATATTTTACGTTGGAAATAAAATTAAATGTAAATAGATGATAATAGATATTTAAGGATTTATGATACCTAATTACACCATGGCTATAGTAAAGGCGAAGAGTGTAAGTTCGATTCCGACTAGGGGGGATGTATTAATTTTGATTTTCCAGCTATAGTAAGACAAAGTACGGCGCCGAGTTCTACATTTCAATATGAAATATAATAAATAAAAGATATATTTTCAAGCAGTCACTAAATATACGCTAGGATAATGAAATAAATACATCAAAATATTTACTTCCCGTCAAGTCTGGTTTCCCATAGATCCCTTGACTTTTTATTGCATAACATACATCCGCTTAATAAATTCTTGTAATGGGTCATTACAGAGTAAGGACTAAGGCTCTTCATTAAAGTAGTAATAAGTAGCTTAGTAGGTGGTCAACACTGAATGAAGTTGTAACTAAAATACTATTTTTAATGAATTTTCTTATTTTGCTTCAAACATTAAGTAAATGATGCAGGTTATTCTATTTTGACGTAATATAATAAAAAAACTTTTTCGATTCACAGATAAAATCGAATACTATATAGAGCTTATATATTAGTATAAAGCATCTGTAAGTTGGATTCAAACCCTATTTCTATGAACAATGTTACTATTTAGTCTAATTTAAAACTTGAAATAAATGGATATATTAGAGAATGTTCAATATTTTGTAATTTTTATAGTTAGAAATCACTTAGTGTTAAGACATTCCGTTCTCTTCGGATTTGGTGTATTCTCTTAAATATAAATATTAATAAATAGGTTATGAAGATCATGAAATTGGTATACATAGATTAAAGGTCTTAGTAGTTAATTTTTTCTATGCTTCATGGGATTATGGACCGAGATATTTCATATTAATATCAGTTTGATACCTCCATGTGATATATAAAAATAAAATCTTGATAGACGGAAAGACAGACAGATAGACAGCAAAGTACAATGATACTGTTTTTCTTCTTGACGTACGGAATCCTAGAAATGTAAATAAAAACAAATAGCCGCAGTAAACAGCTTATATAATATTATACAACATAATGTCAACGCGAAGTGTCTCAACAAAATTCTTTTACCAAATAAATACAAATATTTCTCATGGCAATATAACTTGTGTGTTAACAGTTGTATCGGTATGCGACACCTGTCATTTGCTTAATGCTAACTACATAGTAAAGCAGATATAGCATTGGTTTTATCGATCTCAAGGTGATGTGACTGTAATTCCGCAGACACTGTGTCAGCTAAAACAGCTTTTTTAATTGATATTTTTTTTTGCATCGATAAGTTAATCAAGTTTTGGTTACATTCAACTTTTTTAAAGTTTCACGTTGACATCTACCGTATATAGTATAATATAAGGATAAGCAGATTGGATTTTTTCAAGGATTTCGTATTCACTATAAAAAACAGATCTATAATTTCCTTATAAAAGTAGATGATAAAATAATAGCTATACCTAAAGTCTAAACAAGAATCAAACAAAGTAGAATGACTGAGTCCATTAGTCCAAAATTGGTGGCGCGAACGGTATATACCCATTTGACATAGGATCTAGAAGTATCTATTTTCATTTTCTAATATTTTCGTTTGTTTTTTTGTCAAAAGGCGTTTCGTGTCTCTAACACCACTTGAATGCCTTTGTCCCCATTGAAAACGTAATCAAAATACCATTCGTTAGTCGATCATTAATACCCAATGCTTGTGATAAGTATAATTCTTATATATAAAACATTTTGAAAAAAAAATTTATATATATATATATATATATATATATATATATATATATATATATATATATATATATATATATATATATATATATATATATATATATATATATATATATATATATATATATATATATATATATATATATATATATATATATATATATATATATATATATATATATATATATATATATATATATATGGACCAAAGACAAAAAATAATGACCTAGAAACGTGGATATTATAAGCACTTTAATGTTCGCTATTTCCAAGCGATGTATTTGCTTTATACAAATATTCATTTCAAAAGGCATAATATTTCTCTATATTGCATATATTCTCATACACTACAAATGCACTATATTATTTTGATAATTAAATTCTTAAATTTGTATTTGAAATAATTAAAATTTATTCACGACCGACGGATGACATAAACGAAATCATATATAACTGTCAACTTTACAGCCTACCGTCATACAATGAGCCTCCGAAAGAGATTCTAAGTTCTGGGCACCTCTCGTCTACCTGCCGCTAGCCACTTTCTTCAAATCGTTTACTCATCGTGCCACATGATTGGATGATCCGTAGTCTAAGACTACACTAACCTAGCATAAGCGCTGTTGTATATGACACATATTATTTATTAACCTCCGTTCTCATAAAAACTAATATAGATTTACCTGAATACTCACTATGTTAGAGTCTCTCTCAGTTATGTAAGAAATTAAACTATTCTACTATCATAAAATATTACTTTAATATCATAGCAAATTTTCATGATCTATAAAAGAGTCTATACAATGTATACGGATTTAAATTATAAAGTTAAAGTGTTTGTTTGGTTGAACGCGTGGACACGTTTGTTTGAATGAACTACTGGACCGAATTGAAGAGTTCTTTATGTATTCAATGGTTAATATATAGAGGAAGGTTTTGTTTCGTCACATTAATAAAATGTAACTTGCGGTCAGAGTAACCTCGGAACCTAACATTTAGAATGTATCATATGTCATAGACAACTCTTAATAATTTTAGTATCTCTATCAATCTATATTGTCTCTATTTATTTATGTTGGATATCTAAGTTATGGAGGAAACTTATAGACTTTATATTATCACGTTGATCGATGTAGACCAAGACTGGATGGATGGACAATGGACAGGTAGACTTGTGATCAAAGTTACCTTATATATATATATATATATATATATATATATATATATATATATATATATATATATATATATATATATATACAACAAGTAAAAATTAGTTTAAAATACAAATAGAAATCATAGTGGTAGCTTTATTTTTATTCGACGATTTTAATGTGCTTGTAAGTATCTATTTAAATAAAAAAATACTTTTAAATGAATTTTATACGATAATATAATATAATAACAACCAATAGATAGATAATAAAGACCTCGCAACGGGATTATATATAAGTGAACAAGATTTATAGGCAGGACCCGAGGACGGAGGACGATTAAATTTTTACAGCCAAAGCGTTACAAGATTTCATTTTCATGTTGTCTTTATGTTTTATGTACGAAATGCTCAAAGATGCGAGTTTTACTAGTTATTGTAATGTTTATTCTAAGTTACTTTGACTTTGACTGTTTTAAGTTTTCAAGTGGCATAAAGTACAATAATTATTTAGCTTCATTTTGTATATGACTGTATTGTAAGTTGTAGGGTATATGGATTTTCTTCCCCCCTCTGGTAAAATAAAGAACGACTTTGAATCCCGCTACTCACGCGCAATTGGCGTTTATAACTTTTTTCTATGTGGATACATTATAAGCTAAATAAATGTAATAGTTGAAGATTTGAACGATTTTTGACAACAATGAGATTATGTTTGGCAAGGTCTTCTATCTAAATTAAAAGGGAAATATTGTGATAATTTTTTTTGTATATGTAAGTACTTTATCAAAACACGGTATCTATAAATATTATATGAAAATTTTATTTTTATTTCTAAATATGAAAAAAAATTTAGATTTCTATCAACACTGATTATAATATATAAAAAGTATAATAAAAAAATGCATTTAAAAAATATTTTATCGCATTTGTATGTATATTCTTTTATATATTTTTGTATGTATATTTTTTATGTGCATAAAAATACAAGCAAGAAATATAAAAATAAATTTTAGTTGACAGAGGTGGGCTCATTTCTAAAAGAAATCTCTTCCAGCCAACCAATGGAAGTGGATAAGTGTCAAACAAACAGCGGGAACAGCTATGTACCTACAAAAAAAATTAAAAAAAAAAATATAAGAGAAAGAAGAAATTTAAATATTATATATATTATTTTGAAATATATATACACATATAAATGTATATTATGTGTATATATATATATATATATATATATATATATATATATATATATATATATATATATATATATATATATATATATATATATATATATATATATATATATATATATATATATATATATATATATATATATATATATAAACTAAGCGTTTTTTAATAGAGATTTTTACATATGTATGTAAATGCCGGTAATACTGGTATTGTTGGAAAGGGTAACAAGTTTATGCTACGAAAATGTTTTAATTGTCATCAGATTCGTACTACAAGTTAATTTTAATAAATAGATTAAATAGAGTCTTACAGAAGCGTGTTATTAATGCCGCACTTAACAGAAACATAATATTGTATGTAAATCCTAATAATAAAAAAAAAGAAACGAAAGCTTTACTTATAATAAGACAATGGTTTCGTTCATAACAAAACTCTAATGAAATTATGCAAATATATATACTCAGTTGCATAACATTCGATTCGCGCTACATTCATTTTGTAACCCATTAGCATCCTCCCACATCTTCCTACGAGGGATATAGCTGAATGATGTTTAATGATTTCTTAATAATTTGGATGATGATTTCGCTACTCAAGAATGAATGAAATTTCTTTTGACGCATACAACGCACTAGCTTTCCGTTCATGGCTTTGCCTCTGCTATTATCTAATCATCGATATTCTACCAATCGATAGATAGTAACGATCGATAGTAACCGACAATCTCCAAAAATAAATGAAGTTATATTTATATTATATATACAATTACTTACGCAATACAAAGAATCTACCTGTAAAAGTTTCAAATTCTCTGGGTATCTTAGTTACTTTGCAGTTATATATTATGTATACATATAATATATTATGTAACATATATATTTAACCCGTTGCTTAAAAATCTACATCGCTTATGCATACTATAATTTCCTTTTTTTTAAACACATGGCTTCGGCTATCACATGTAATTACTATTAAAATCAAACATTTCAATTTCAATTTCAAAGTATATTAAATTTTACAAACAATATTATACGTAATTCATCCTATCGTATATTTAAACTAGCATTAATGGTAAACAATATAATAAACCAACACCTACATGAAACTTGATAATGTATTTGGCAATTGTAGGAAATGGCGACCCAATCTTAGATTAATAATGGTGAAATAAGGTAAAAGCTACTTCATCTGTTTATTTGAATAGTAAAATTGTTGTTGAAAGGCTGTTTAAAGTTATAATATTAATAATGTCAATGATGGGGCCACTGTGAAGTAGTGCGATAGCTTTAATGCTCTGGTTAGGGGTTTGATACATTCTGATTCCTTTTCGTAATAGTCAATAGTACATTTGTTGTTTTGGGCTTAAGTTTAAATTTTTGTAATTATTGTATATATATATATATATATATATATATATATATATATATATATATATATATATATATATATATATATATATATATATATATATATATATATATATATATATATATATATATATATATATATATATATATATATATGAGGGTATATATATATAAATATAGGAGTGGAGACAACCTTATTTTGCCACTTTAAAAGCCAAAATTCGAGACGTTCTCGTGGCTCAACTCAACAAAAATTAGTTTTCTTTTTACATGTGCTTCATAATTTATAATTATTTTTCGACTACCAAAAAGTTTGAAATAAGTATACCACTTAACGAACTCTGAAAATCAGATTATTTTACTATACACACTTCATTAAGTATTCAATACCTTTCTCCATATACATAAGCAGGATAATTGTAATGATAAAAAAAAAAAGCTTGCATGTCAACTTAAGCTGAGATATATTGAGCTTAGTTAAAGCTTATTTTCATTTCGTATTCCGTATTTGTAGTCGTCTCGTGTAGAAATTGATAAAGGACGGCTATTTGCAAAACTTTTTCCCCTGCCCCCGGAATGTAAACATGATTACACTTGAAATATTTGCTGGTACGTTTTTCTCGTTACCTTATACTAATATTATAAGTGAACAAATTGTAGGATTCCTTATTTATTTATACAGCAAAATCGTAAATATTTATCTGGCCTATTGTTATAATATACGTGAGTACTACGTATATGTGCATAATTCTTACATTATGTATTTACACGTTATCTCCCGCATAAAGCAGGGTACCTAAACTAAACTGATTAACTTTTAAGAAAAATCTCATAATAATTATTTTCATATCTCCTTGCAAATTATATACGTACATATATAGTATTTAGTCTACTAAAGACCTTTATAAAGATACTTCTATAGCTTCATCTGTAGCCACTTCAAAAATAAGTGCTTTATCGTGACTACAGAAATATGTGCTCTAAACGTTTCCAATTCATTGTAAAACGTTGTTTGGCAATCATTTAAATTAAAAACAAATAGACCATGAGATGACTGACATCATCACACGCTGGCATGTTTGTTTTATAGATGTTGTGGTACAAGGATCAAGCTTAGCGCTCTTTTCCACATAATAGCAGGATAGCCAGAGGGAACTTAGTGTTATGACACTTCGTTTCCGCCGTTGAGTGGCGGAACTTAACGCTGCGCTTTGTACAAGTACTAAGCGAGTAGCTTATATTACAAAATATGTTAAAACGGATGGCCATTGAATTTACCATACCAAAAGAATATGTGGGAGATGGAATTCTCTATTAAGATAATTTAAATTTCATGAAGATGATGACTACAGCTATTAACTTAAATTGTAACATTTGTATTGAAAATAGCAACTGTTGAGTTACTTACCAACTCTTCTTAGCAGAACTGTTTTCCAAACAGGTGAGGTGGTAGCTTTATGGTGATTGATGAATACTTAAAATATGAATCTATGACATGAGCAAAATATTCCACAGAACACTCGATCCTATATATAATTAATAAAAGAAATATATAAAATCTTATCACTTGCACCCCATTTTGATGCGTAAAGCAAGTGTTGCATTTTTGTTTGTATATTAACGCAATCGCACTTACGAAACACAAGGCGTTAGGCGTTAGGCGAATATATGTTGTTTGCGGCTCACATACCTCCTCATTAAGGAAGCTCTTATCAAAATATCACGATTGTTAGGAAATTTTTAATATTTTTAGTAAACATTTCAGGTAGAGTAATCTTAAATATGATATTATTTCTATATACTCGTACATTCTAAGATTGTTTATCTTGAGATCTTAAGATATATCTTCTTTATAATGAGGTTGATGTGTAAGTAGTGGTTGTATGCTGGGTGGCGGAAATGTATGTGACTTGTTTCAACGAAACATACTATATAATTAAAAAAGGTTAAAAAATACGTATCCGAGTGGGAATCGAACTCACAACTATTGCGTATTTACTTACGTACTTCCCAACTGGCAAGTTTTAAGTCAATTTTTTAGGATGACTAGGAAATTCAGAGATTACTTGGTACCTAATGAACTATATAATCACTATATATTCCATTTATATTCTATTGTTGTTTGCATAACTTGTTAAGGGATGGAACTTAATGCCATACTTTGTCAAAGAGGTCATAGAAATGTCTATATTTAGAATATCAATATAGCGAATGATAATCGAACCTATAATTATCATGAATTTTCATTATCATCATCATCACTTTCCAGTGTACAATTGTGACATAAAACGTGATTTACGCTATATCTGTATATTTGCTATATACGGTAGGTCAGCAGAGAGAACCTAGTGTTTAAACACTTCGTTCTCCGCTTTTCACCAAATTTTTAAGACATTTTATGTCGTGTATGTCATGTTGTGTCGTGTCGTGTCGCGTATTACCAGAGCTGAGCGTGGAAATGGAAATTATTCAAATCCCCAAGTGAACTATGACATAAGGAATGCATCTCGACTTAAGTTAGACTATCTGCAACTGATGGAAGCAAAATTTTATACCTTTTTCACTTTGTTTATTTAAAATGTGGACAAAGGACATTGTTGGCGGCGTATGCTAATTCTAAAGTCAAGAAATTCGTGGAATATTTACTGCCAAACGCCCGTAGCTTGTATTACTTTGTGTTAAGAACTATAAAATATATAACAAAGTATTTGTTTTCAGGTTTACATTTTTGCGCGACGGTGAATACCTATTATTTTTTGGTTATTTTTTTTTTGCATTTTGTCTTCGTGATCCTGTTTATTTGATTTGGAGATTATAAAAATAAACTTCGAACAATTTAAAGTCAAGATTAAAAACATATTATTAGGGAAAATATATTATTCACTTCAAGAATATTATACGGATGTTAGTGTGTTGAGTTAAGTACTGTTGATGTCCATTCGGGAGGCTAACCACAGTTGTCAATATATTGTAAATTTACATTAAAAAGAGCAACTGTTGAGTTTCTCGCCAGCTCTTCTCAACAGAACTGCCCTCAGAGCTGGTGGTAGCTTCTAGTAGGACTGACAGTACTGACACTTGTGTTAATTGACGATTCGAAAATACTTGTAATAGCCTATTTGAATAAAGAATATTTTGATTTTGTATGAATATACGTTTGTATATTTAGCAATTTTTTCCAAAAAAACTACCAATATATATTTTTATAAATTTCAAGCTTTACCTTATAGCAGAGGACGTAGAGAGTACTTAGTGTAAAGACACTTTACTCTCTACTTTTCGAGACAAAGTGGCGAAATCTACCGCTTTACGGATATTTTACCAGGTCATAAAATGGAAAATATTTTTTTAACAAAATTATTCCCTCGTATGAAAATTGGAATCAGCACAACCAATGGTATTTTACACTTTATATAAATAAATGTTTTAAAAACACATAAAACAAAAGTAAATATTCGTTTATAAAATGAAAATAAAAAAAAACATGTTTATAATGTTGTCGCAAGTTTGTTTACACCTTTTTGTTAATAACTTCAGTAAAAACTGATTCACAGTCAGAATCATTCAGAGTATTAATAGCAATGAATATTTTTATTGTATTCTTCCTCACACGGCATATAGTTAGAGAATAATCTGATATAATTTGCTTTACGTAAAGTATAGAGAGAAGAGAAAAGAGAGTAAGTTCATTTGTGACTTAAAACACCGATATTATATACATACCTTAAAACACCGATTCATATACACCCGTACATACACACCGATACATATATACCTTAAAACATCGATTCATTTATGACTTAAAACACCGACTTAAAACCCCGCTCACTTTTTCTAGTCATTGGGTATACAGTGGCTCGCCAAACTGAACCGCGCTTTGTCTTGAAATCAGAGCGAAAAAAATTCAAATAATTAATTCTTTAGAGTAAGAGCCCACAACCATTAAGGATACAGTCAGTACAATCTCACTGCACCACGACATCCTCTTTAATAAGTTAGTTATTTTATAAACAATATTTTATAAGCTTATATATAACTTCCTAATTTGTTTTTTGTTTCTATAAAATCTTATATTGCTTAATATTTTCTCGTTATAAGACCTGTTAAGTAATTTCACTATATAATAATATTGCTTTACTATCATGTAGCTTGGTTTTCGCCACATTTGATACGCCGACGTCGATTTTACGCTACGTAAGTTATGACCAACGTCGGCCACACGGAAAACAGAGGTTCTCATTTTCTTCCTATCAAGATTTAGTGATATTAAAATTGTGATTTAAGTGATATGGTATATAAATATTAGGGATTATTTAACAAAGCGCGGCGTTGAGTTCCGCCACTCAGCACGCAATGCCTCGAAAATTAACCGGAAAGTGGGGAACGGAGTGTCTCAGCTCTAGGTTCCTCTTCTTACTGCGCAAATTTATAATATAAATACACACTAACTTCAATGGTGGTATTTAATTTTACTTACCTTTTTTAACATTACTATTTTGAAATAATATAAATGTTACTTAGCCCTTAAGTAACATTTATATTATTTTTTAATTTTGATTTAACATTCTATTTTTTCTTTACTCAAGCCCAATTTTAAACATCATTTAATTTCATATAGCGCACCTACAGGTAGTACCGCCTCTGGCTATCAAGGTAGGCAGGTAGAAGAAACCTAGTGTCAAGACACACCGTTCACCGCTTTCCGTAACGTAAAAACTCAAAAAATCTGTATAATTGTTGAATAGCGGAACTCCACACCACCTTTACTTATCTTACTAGGGCGGAAAAGTGAAATTAACTCTCATCGGGAATCGAACTTACTATAATTTACAATTTACAGCAACAACAATTAAGTTCAATTATCACGGCACCATAGATTACAATAACTATATCATTACAAAACCACATCGCAACCATGTATTATTCATGTACATTGTATTCAAATGACACTTTCGCCAATCCCCCGCACTAAATCCGCACTGAAGAATGGCTCTTGGGTGATGAGCAGATCTGGAGATAGAAAGCTGGATACTAGGTCTTATATGTTTTATTTAATAGCTTTCGAATGTAGATTTGATTTCACGGTCTTTGGCACACTAGGTGAGATTTGTAATAGGTTTACGACCTATTATAGGCTATAGTTAATGTTTTCTATATAGTTTGTTTAATAACATTTTATATATAGTAATAGAATTTAATGATCTTTAAAGATTTCTTTAATTGATTTAACCATAGTGTAGTTGTACAGTTTATTTTTCTTTTAAAATGATAGTCAAATAAATATATCTTAATATTATATAAATTAGTTGTATAACACAATCTAGCCTATTCAGGAGTAATGGACGTAATTTGAATATGTATATTTTTGTTTTTTTTTTAACGAAAACTGCATTGAAAACCAACATGCAAACAAGCATCTATCCTATATGTAGCTTTATAATTTAAGCTATATTTAAACTTTTTTAAAGCTTATCTTTAAACATTACCATGCTGAAGTGAATGCGTTCACAAGTAATCAGTAATAAAATTGATTTGACTTTATTAAATACTAGATTAAAAACTATTTACAATGTTTGTCGGTACTCTGAGCTATTAACATGCAAAAAAATATTTGTTTTTTTCATAATTTTAGCGTGATTCGGCAACATATATATAGACCAATAGATGATAATTCTACTATGTGGTTTGCTTAGTTCGTTAGCTTCGATTATGAGTATATTAACCGACCCATATTATTTTTATCTAGCTTTTATTAATATATATAGATATGAAAATGCATGCATTGAGTGAAAAGATAATATAAGAAACAGTACCTATACGTATAGCAGGGTAGACAAAAGGAAGTGTTAAAATACTCCGTTCACAGCTTTTCAGATATGTTAAATGACGATTTATCCTTAACGACGATATATATATTTGTGAGGTTAGTGAAAATAATTTAAATATAATCCCACCCTAATAACCCCCCAAATGGGAATCGAACCCACAACTTCGTATACAATCAGACGGTGTCACTACGACACGACGGCTCCAATATAACTTTCAATATAAATCCAAAATAGGCACCGTGTCTGTGTAATAAATAAAAATGTCACCGAAACGTTAATATTTCTTATGTTATTAAAACAACCTGTTTCAAACCAGCTCTGTCAATGCTTCTTTTTGCAGATCTCTGTGCAGCTATGTCATGCCTTTAGATTTTATGGCTAAGGTCTAAGCGATAGACAGAAGCGTTCTTATAATATATTTTATTGAACGGTCATAGTGTGGTGTGAGTCGGTGTGGGTTCAATTTCCACTACGGGGTATGAGCTATTTTCGTTTTCGATCTACTAAGATAAACAGCGACGTTGAGTTGCGCCACTTTGCATATCAATGCTGTGGATGTGTGATTTGATTTATACATATTTGCATCTTTTAAGTGATATTAAATATACTACAAATTATCAATTCTCTATAAAACAGAAGAGTGTTTTTGTTGTTTATAGTGAGTGATATATCACTCAGTTTAATACTTAACACTCAATGTATCAGTAAAATGTATAAAAAATGTTGTTCTCACATAAAAATTCAACATGCGACCAAGGCAGGAAGCAATAGCAATCACAAATAAATTGAATACGTTTTTTTAGTATAATATATGTACTTGTTAATAGAGAGATAGATACGCGGCGTTGAGTTCCGCCATTCAACACGAAATGTCTTGGAAATTAGGTAGGACATTGAGAACGCTTTAAAACTAGCTTTTCTTTGTCTACTCTGCTATACGGGAATGTTTTTTTAGATAAGTAAGAATTAAGTAAGGATTTGTTCTTGGCCGACTACTGTTTTCATTCATAAATAGGAATATATATATATATATATATATATATATATATATATATATATATATATATAATATATATATATATATATATATATATATATATATATATATATATATATCATATATATTATATATATATATATATATATATATATATATATATAATATAGTATATATATATATATATATATATATATATATATATATATATATATATATATATGTGGGATTTGAAATTACTTATGCAACTCATGGCTTTTGTATGTTACGAAATGAATACTATTGTAATATATCAATACGTCAAGTTTTCAATCTTCACTAGAAAGAAAATATTCCAGGTATGAGGAAGCCACATTGTATCATAAAAACAAGTTTGCTTGTGTTCTTGAATTGATTGGATTCAAGGTTCCACTGAGGTAAAATATTGTTGATAGAAATTACTATTAATGAAAATATATAAAATAAATATAGTAACCAATCATCCTGTTTTATTAAGTCTATATAATATATTTATTTCAAATTACATATTATTAATAACATTACTTTTGGGAAAATTTTACAAAAATACATAACTACATTACGAAGGTAACTCTAACCATAGGTACAGTTACATTGAAACAAGCCAAGCACTTGCTTTGAAGGAAGGCTATAGGCAAAGCCTTCAAAAAAAATCTAATGAATCCATCCGACATATTATTTTCTAAATCACACCAGTACTTACTAGTACTACTAAGATAAGTGCATTCAAGCAAACAAATTATACAGCTTCATATTACCAAATTGTAAATTATACAAAAATGTATAAAACCATTTTTTATTCTACCAATTGGAGCCAAATTTAAAGCTATCGAATCTTCCAAAATGAAATGTTTAAAAATTTACATTGTATTGATAATACATTATGTTTCTTATAAATGGGACCATCAGACAAGGCTTACTTAATAATAAATAATAACCTGATAATGATGACAGAATCAACAAAAAATCGAATAACACGGCGATTGTGAATGAAAATCGATGTTTGTCCTACTCAACTCACGTCCGATTAATTTTTATGATCGAATATTTTATAAGTGACATTATTAATTCAATCGATTTATTTATAATACAGGTTAAAATATCTTCTAAAATGTATATAATATTTCTAACATTTAAATAACGTTTTAAATTAAATGTTATTTAAAAAATAATTTCCTTTGTTTCGGTCGGTTAATCAGAATAATATTATATGTTAATGACGAGTTGTTGTTGACAACAAGACGTAAAATCTTTTTTATCTCGTTTTCCTCGGAATTTTGGGAGGCTTTAATAATTCCTCGACGTTCTCCAAGGGACCTATAGGCCAATCAGTTAGTCAGTGTCAGGTCAGTCAGATTTAGCGCAGTGCGTCATTTGCCAAACGCTCAGTAACGGAATAGTACTATATACTCCAACTTACATAACGTTAAAATGTTACATTTACTATTAATTTTAATAAGTAAATTCATATTTGTTCACAATGCTCACAATGTTATTTATATAAGTGATAATATTCTGAAGTGAAGAGTTTGTCCAGAAATTATATAGGACTCAGATATAACTGGGATCATTCTCACAAAACCATCGATATACCATAAGGAAACAATAAACACAACTGTTGTTGACAGCCACACAATGATAAATCATTATATATATATATGCATATTAATGAATAATTCACAAAGTACAGAAAAAATACATCCATATGGTGATCGCTAACGGCACACGGCGACATTAAATACTCGTACGTACACTACCAAAAATAGTAAACGTTTACTTTAAATTTTTATAAAATAATCGCAATGAATTGCTTATTTCTCGATTGCAAATGTCTTGGATAGCGTTGAAAAAGTTTTATTTGTGTAGCGTCAGTAAAAAACTTGTTTTAATTTTTACTTTAATTTTCTGTTTATATGAGTTAAGACTCTCCATATATAATTTTTTTAGTGTTAACTTAATATTTACATGCAAATAAAATAGAAAATATCATTGTAAGAAGCATATGGTTAAAACTTATCTCTTTACATTATTGGATAATATATCTATCTAGACGATAGTACAGTTGTAAGTATATTTTTACATTAGAATAATATTTATCAAAGAAAAGTAGATTAGAAATATATCATAGGATGCAGAAAAAAAAATTCTGAAATATCAAAAGTACTATCAAAAAAAGACTGATTTGATGGGTCATAAGTACCAGTTGCGCCATATATATATATATATATATATATATATATATATATATATATATATATATATATATATATATATATATATATATATATATATATATATATATATATATATATAATAGTAATAATACAAATTATAATATTTTAATTGCTTGTCAACGGTACTTACGCCGACATGCCTTGCCAAAATACGTTGAATTCAATTTGGACATGAACGCAAAGGAGAAGCTGCATTAAAGTGTCGTCTGCAAAAACAAGCTTTCGGAAAATGAAAAACAAAAGCTCGAGTCAGGACTTCTGAATGGATCACCAAAAGGAACGTATAGGATATCCCGTTGCGACTTCTCTGTAATTTTATGTGCATGAAAATGTAAGAGCTACGTATGTTGTTTTTGTATGGATATTTAAGAAGGAGCTTTCTGATAATAAGCTTTTTTAAAGTTAATTTAATTTTAGTCATACATATTGAAGAATTTGTTGATGTATATATTTTATACATAAAGTTATCCTTATCAAAATAAACACGAAACGATATATAAATACTTCAGAAACCAGATCCACGCGAAGTGGAATGTTAGTTTCTTTGTTACAATAGAACTTGAATAAATGTACAATTTAAAATTTCTTCGTACTAGAGCGCTCTTAGTACTATTATACCATAAGTTATAAGTTTTTGCTAACCAAGTTACCTTATAAGTTAACTAAAATTATTTCGCAAAATGGTTTTCCCACGAGAATTTTAATAGTAAAAAATGAACATACAACCGTTTCATACAATTGTGTTTTATAAAACGATGAGTTGACATCGAAGTTGGCTTTAAAATTATCTTTTGTGAAGGAAATTCAATGGGACCCATTTCGAGTTAACTGCCAGTGTCCATGTCTTGTTATTTATTGCTTAAATTAAAATTAAATACTGTATTTTTACAGTTACAGTCGTGAATTGTTTCGCAATTATTGCGATTTTTAATAAATAAAAATGATCGTCCCCCGGTGTAGATTTTAAAATGCTGTTTAAAGAAAACTATGTAGATTAAGAGAGCCTAAGGCTCCTTTTATTTGATCTTATTTGAGAAACATTGCATATCGGGCGACGATTCGCTTTACCTGACTGAAAATATAAAAAATCACTGTGAGTGAAATTTTAAACTTATGGTCGTTTCATCTATAATAATATCAGAACGACGCACGGACAAAGCCTGAGAACGACATTTAGTGTAATCGATTTTGGAAACTAGAATACTTGATTTAAAATAATGAAAGACCAGCCAAACTATAAGAGATAAGAAAACAGTTCCAGGACCAGGATTATTAGCCTTATGAGATGTGGAACTCTAAATGCAAATCTCATAAAACCCACGTCAACCAAGTTGTGAGCAACGCCGAGTATCACATAAGGCAAACTTATTTAATATATAAATTGTAAAAATGGCATCTCTGAGCTTCAAGCAAAGCCATTTATACAACTCCGGCGTGTACACATTGAATGAATAATGTATTGTTGACAGTCCGATTTACAGTAGGCTTGTCAGCACTAAGCTGTACGATAACGATAACTAATCTAAATATATTAAATTTGGATATGTTTTATATAAAAATTATATTTGGTTACGTTGCTAGATGTTGGGACATTTGTTGTTTAAGAGGATCTTATTATAGTATGTAGAATACACAACTTACATGTTACGAATTTAACTCTATGTATATATATATATATATATATATATATATATATATATATATATATATATATATATATATATATATATATATATATATATATATATATATATATATATATATATATATATATATATATATATATATATATATATATATATAATAGTAATAATACAAATTATAATATTTTAATTGCTTGTCAACGGTACTTACGCCGACATGCCTTGCCAAAATACGTTGAATTCAATTTGGACATGAACGCAAAGGAGAAGCTGCATTAAAGTGTCGTCTGCAAAAACAAGCTTTCGGAAAATGAAAAACAAAAGCTCGAGTCAGGACTTCTGAATGGATCACCAAAAAGGAACGTATAGGATATCCCGTTGCGACTTCTCTGTAATTTTATGTGCATGAAAATGTAAGAGCTACGTATGTTTGTTTTTGTATGGATATTTAAGAAGGAGCTTTCTGATAATAAGCTTTTTTAAAGTTAATTTAATTTTAGTCATACATATTGAAGAATTTGTTGATGTATATATTTTATACATAAAGTTATCCTTATCAAAATAAACACGAAACGATATATAAATACTTCAGAAACCAGATCCACGCGAAGTGGAATGTTAGTTTCTTTGTTACAATAGAACTTGAATAAATGTACAATTTAAAATTTCTTCGTACTAGAGCGCTCTTAGTACTATTATACCATAAGTTATAAGTTTTTGCTAACCAAGTTACCTTATAAGTTAACTAAAATTATTTCGCAAAATGGTTTTCCCACGAGAATTTTAATAGTAAAAAATGAACATTCAACCGTTTCATACAATTGTGTTTTATAAAACGATGAGTTGACATCGAGGTTGGCTTTAAAATTATCTTTTGTGAAGGAAATTCAATGGGACCCATTTCGAGTTAACTGCCAGTGTCCATGTCTTGTTATTTATTGCTTAAATTAAAATTAAATACTGTATTTTTACAGTTACAGTCGTGAATTGTTTCGCAATTTATGCGATTTTTAATAAATAAAAATGATCGTCCCCCGGTGTAGATTTTAAAATGCTGTTCAAAGAAAACTATGTAGATTAAGAGAGTCTAAGGCTCCCTTTGTTTGATCTTATTTGAGAAACATTGCATACCGGGCGACGATTCGCTTTACCTTACTGAAAATATAAAAAAATCACTGTGAGTCTAATTTTAAAGTTATGGTCGTTTCATCTATAATATCACCAGAACGACGCACGGACAAAGCCTGAGAACGACATTTAGTTTAATCGATTTTGGAAATTAGAATACTTGATTTAAAATAATGAAAGACCAGCCAAACTATAAGAGATCAGAAAACAGTTCCAGGACCAGGATTATTAGCCTTATGAGATGTGGAACTCTAAATGCAAATCTCATAAAATCCACGTCAACAAAGTTGTGAACAACGCCGAGTATCACATAAGGCAAACTTATTTAATATATAAATTGTAAAAATGGCATCTCTGAGCTTCAAGCCAAGCCATTTATACAACTCCGGCGTTTACACATTGAATGAATAATGTATTGTTGACAGACCGATTTACAGTAGGCTTGTCAGCACTAAGCTGTACGATAACGATAACTAATCTAAATATATTAAATTTGGATATGTTTTTATACAGAAATTATATTTGGTTACGTTGCTAGATGTTGGGACATTTGTTGTTTAAGATCTTATTATTATAGTATGTAGAATACACAACTTACATGTTACGAATTTAACTCTATGTATATATATATATATATATATATATATATATATATATATATATATATATATATATATATATATATATATCATCTCCCAATCTCCGCCAAATTTTAGAACCACCAGTGTGAAAATAAAAATAATTCATTTTCCAATGGGAATCGGACTACAATTACATTTACAGTCAGATGCAGTACCACTGCATCATGATGGTCTCTAAATATCAAAGTCAATTTTGATAAGAAAATATGTGATGACTTGAAAATTTTATATTTGAAAATAATCACGGAAATATCTACTTTTATTCAAGCAAAAAATAATATTAAGTTAATAAAACGGATATAAAATATACACTTAATAATCTTATTCCAGTACTCCTACATACATACATACATATTTTAGAAAAATTACATCTATTTTTACACACTTAACATGAAAAATTCAAAAGAATCAAGACATAAATCACAGTATTAATGTTGTCACAGATTAATCTATTCAGTGCTATAATACTCAATAAATAGAGAAAACCAAACTCAAGTGGAACATAGAAAAGCTTAAATTGTCCTCTATACTTAACACGATAAAGTTTATAATCCCACCAAATTAGCTTTGCCAATGAAGTGTTGGTGTGCCAAAGGATTTGAGTGCACTTATATTTATTGGGATAATCCTCTTATGATCTACTGGGACATTTGTGGAGTCTATAGTTTACAGCCTATTGTGTACAGGATGACGTTTTTTAAAAGTATTTTAAAATGGTAGATTTATTTACTTGCGAGTGGGATATTTTTATAATGTGTTACATATACATAAATATACTTGAGTATGGTTGTTTATGACAAGATAAGTGCTAAATTTTTTTAGAGAACTCGTTCTCCGATTATCATATGAATTTTAGTATCTATACTAGGTTCATTTGCCACTCGTTGAAAGCGCAGCTTCAAAGCCACCTCTATGTTTTATCAGAGTAAAGAAATATAAATAATTTAAATATGATGATACCACCGTATGGAAATCGAACCAAAACTGACAAAGCTTACGAGCGTTACAGACAAGGAAATTGGTATAAAGTGACTTCTATAGTATATATTGATAAAATAAAAATATAACGTATATAAAAAGTAAACTAAAGCTCTTGAAAAATAAATCATCTAATACATCCTGTATATAATAGGATTTGACAAAGCTTCTCGTTATGGATCTTAAAATTTGATGGAGATCATTAATCGGTAGCTAGCATATGAAAAGCTATTTGTCGGCAAATGACATATTACCTAAAGCTTTAATATATATATTTAAATTTTACTCTGCGGTATGTCATCGTTATATTAGAATACATAATAGATTTATTAGTAAGTATATTATTATAATATGTTTTAGATATATGTTTATAATGTTTATGTATTAGGATATAGTAAACAATTTAAAGAAAATCGATATAAGATAAGTAATAGTAGGCATCAAAAGATATTCAAAATAAGTAATATTTTTTACGCAAACATTTTCAATTTAATCATTTATAACTTTTAATGCTTCACATTGTAAGCTATTGTATTCACTTCCACACTTACTGGATAATAAATCATGAAGGTCGTTAAGCACGTTTATAGTAGCATACCTGGAACAAACAAAGCACATTGGATAAGTTCATAAGAATTTTATTAGAAGAGCCAAATATATTAGTGATTCTTGAAAAATTTCAATAATATTTATAATATTATTTCGTTTACTTCACGTTGTATCCCACATATAGCAGGGTATAGCAGGGTAGGCAGAGGGAACCGTAGACACCGTACCGTAACCGTACGAAGGAGCCTAGTGATTTTTTTTATATCTCTTGTTTTTTCGCCACAGATTTTTGGCGTTCTTGCCATTGTTGTTCTGGTTTTCTTGTTTATATAACGAGGGTTGGAGATTTTCGGTCATAAGGTTATAGGGTTGCAGTTTTAGAACGTATCCATTCTCTATACAGTCTCCATACAATTGGCGTCGACAATATCTACAAGCCTAGTGTTAAGACACTCCCTTTCCTGCTTTTCGCCTTTTGAGGTATTGCGTGTTGAGTGACAGAACTCAATGCCGCGCTTTTGCCTTGTTACAAGAGTTTAGATGTTTCCGATGTTTCTTAATATAAGTAGTTTATTATACTATATATATATATATATAATAACTGGTGGTACTAAATATACTTAATATTATAAGGCTGATGAAATTGCTTGGTTTAGCGTGCTAATCTCAGGAACTACCTGTTCAATTGATGATTTGCTTGTATGATATAGTTCATATTTTGAGGGAAGCTACCTATAGCTTTCCTTGTTTTTTTATATATCATGTATATACATGATGATATCGTCATGTTAATAATTTCAATGTAAGCCACGGAATGTGTCATACATAACTCCTAATCTTTCCATTTGGCGACGGTTGCGAAGCCGCATGTAAAAATTAGTCTTAAGATATAATGAACTCTAAATAACACTCTTATTTGCTTCACTTTCTCATTTCTAGAGAATAGAAAAAAGACATAGTAAAAGCTTTAAATAAATCAACCAAACGGAACGCCGTAAATCCATCACTATAAATACTACAAGACACTATAAAAACTTGTATGATATCTCTGACAAAAGTATCCCCGTTCATCTCAGTTTAACAGGCCTATCTAATTACGCGAGTATAATAATATATGTTTTTACAAGCATTGTTAGTAAATGGGATTTTAGTAACCCTTCGAATGCTATGGGAGTCATATAAATTTTTACGATTACACCTTCTGTGCTTTCGTCCAACCTGCCAGCTTAAAATAATTGGAACTTTTTTTTTAAAGTATTGTAATATGACTATAGAGTACTTCACAGGATCGGACCCACACCCAATGGACAGACTACCAACACGTCCACTTTCCCCAGTGGCTCTTTTTATTCGTCACGTGATGTAAACAAAATTGTTTTGTTTTATTTGATTGCAGTGAATGTGTGTGTGTATATCTGTGTGTGTGTGTGTATGTATGTGTGTGTGTGTGTGTATGTGTGTGTGGTAGGAACGTTTTGAGTGTTGTGTGTATTCGTGTTAAATGGCGGATTTCAAATTCAATTTCAATAGTAACAAAAACCAGAAAATGGAAATTTATTTTTTTCCCATAGGCATAACCATAACGATTGCCTAATTGATAATGCCTCTACACAATTTCTATTCATAATTTATTTACAAAAAACTGCTATTTGACTGCATATCCTTTTTTCCTTATTCCACGTTTATAATAGAGGTCAAATATGAAATCTAGTAGACGATCCTAATAGCGTATTGTTAACGATAACGGACGTACCTTTGTCTGTTTGTAGATTCATAATATCTCATTCAACCCTTACTATACACCCGTAGAATAGTTTTTTTCACGACAGATGATATATCAAAAATGCTTAGTAATATTTTGATAATGCATTTTTTTTTCAATACCATGGTGTATTTTGTATGTGATGGGGTCCATTGTTATATTTGAACCGTAAAATTAGTTAAGTCTATAATTAATTTGTTTTTGTTGTATTGTGTAAATAGTATTAAAAAATTGTACCTTTAAGTGTTTGCTATTTTTCACAGCCCGTTTTTTGGTTCATAGATAGAGATTATATTGTTATTATTATTTTTATTCGGATAAAAATGGAGCTGAACTTTGAGCTTTTAATATAATCCATTATGTAGTAACAACTAATGACAAAGTAACAAGATAAAGCGCTACGTCGAGTTCCACCATTTATATTCACATAATCATATATAACCTGCGTAGCACAATATCAATTTCATCTCGTTTTTAGAAACATAATTAAGCTATTTTTAACTACTTTAAAGTTTTATTCCAGGCCAAGGGACGAAAAATATTAATAGAAAAGGTATACAAATTTGAATCTGCGCCTCTTGAAAACCGTTCAATCGCTTGACTACTAAACCATGCGTTCTCGTCATCGATATGCTTTAACGTTTTCTAAAAATAACTTACATATAGCTAAATATCTACATACTTCACTAGTTATAACTACATCGCTATGTGATTTCAGGCGCTATTGGGGTAGGGCCATTATTAAGTGGCCATTTTGACTGGACTATCAAAGCGCATGCGGTACACCGCACACTGACCACTAATAGCCTTTGATCTGGCGATACAGCATCATACGTGTATAGATTACCTAAAACTCAATCGAACAAGTAGGTTTCAGGTATATATATATATAGATATATATATATAATATATATATATATATATATAGATATATATATATATATAATATATAGATATATATATATATATATATATATATATATATATACATATATATATATATATATATATATATATATATATATATATATATATATATATATATATATATATATATATACATATATATATATTATGGATTTTTTCATATTTATTTCTATGTAAGAGCTTAACTTTGACGACAAAGCACCGCAAAGATGTCGAGGTATTCACGAAAGAGGAAAGCGGGGAACGGAGTGTCATGACACTAGGTTCACTCTGCCTACCTTCCTATATGTGGATTATATCGAAATCAGAGGCGAAACTCACTGTTCTTACTCTTTTGAACGTAATGGAATATATTATATGAAAGAAAATTCAGTTCAATAAGTAATAGCATTTCTATGAACAATTTTATGCAAGGAATTGTAAGGAATAATTGTATTGATAAAGAAAGAGAGGCTATCTCTAGCCTTTACCTTTCCTTCTTTTGAAGAAAAAGCATGAGGATTCCTGTTTTTCTGTAGTTTCTATATGACAAACAAAATAAAACGATGACTATGGGTTCGATTCCCATTCAAAGGTATGAAGTATTTTCATTTCTCTCTCAGGTAAGACAAAGTGTAGCATCACACAATGTCTTGAATTGGACAGAGAACGGAGAATGAGGTCCCTACTTATATAGAACCGGTGTGAGGCTAGAAAAGTAAATAGCATTTTCAGAATGAAAAAATAACAAACCATTCCCATTCCGTATTGCTATATTTGTTTGATAACAAGCAATCGATTGCTTTTCACAAAGTTATATTAAATACAAATAGAATCGACCAGCTATAGGTTAGAAATGGTCAAAATCGATCGGACTCTAAATAATATGGTAAAATATCTATATTGTAATGTGATTTCAGTTTTATTAAGCAAGATTTGGAGGAGTTGTGGCACAGCACCACAGCGTCCCACTATATAAACAATGATTATTGGTTTGAGTCCCACTCGAGGGAATTGTTTATATTTCCTTGCTCTGGTAACAAGAAAATCCATGTCGTTGAGTTCAACCACAAATTATATAAACACAATATCTCGAAAATTCGTCGGAAAGCATGGAACAGAGTGTATTAATACTAGACTCCCTTTACGTATTCTAAAAAAGCAAAATATAGTAGTATAAATAGAGAAAACATATTAATAAACTTTTCATTTTAGTTTAGATGGATATGAATGACTTAAAAGTTGCTCTTTATCATAAAGAGATAAAGCGATTGTCCTGTATCATACTCGTATATACTGAAGGTTTAAATTATTACAAATTAATACCTACTTAATTAAAATAATCAATTTCATCGAAAACTATTCAACGTGACTAATATATAGTGATGTACTAAATTAAGCACAAAATATTTCAAGCGGAAGCGAGCATAATTTATACTACGGTATTGTTTCAAAGCCTCGCCCATCACTATCGAAATCCGGTAATAGCTTAATCACTCAGTGGAGCGTTGTGAATAAATAACACTATAATATCAATTAAAGTGTTAACTGACGCCTATCTCTGTTACATTTAGTTTTCATATATTTTCTCCTTTTTTTAAATAATAATTAATAATGATCTATATACTTAAATAATTATGCCAAGAATTGTTTTAATTTAAGATTTTGTAAGACATATACAGCTTTTTGTGCGAAATAACCAAATTTGCCAGACATAAAAATACGTATAACATTTTTATTTTTAAAGCACATTTTAATTTAAATTAAGTTATTATCTCTTTTCATATAAATCTATCAAAAGTTTTTTTATATTCATATTTTATATATAAGTAAATACTTAATTGGCTAATGTGATTTATTTATGTATTAACTGTATTGTATACGCTGTCTATCTCCAAGTTTTTTTTTATTTCAAACCAGTCGTTCCCGAGATTAGCGCGGTCAAGCACACCAAAATCAACACTACATATAAAACTTAAGTATTGTAATTGAACCTACAACGCTCGTAGGTAATAAGCTACCATAAAAAATAACCATACCAGATAACCATACCAGATGTTCTAACCATACCAGAGAAAGGTAAAACAGTTTATTTAAAGTGACTAATTCCTTAAGTAGGAATTGAATTTATTACCAGCAATGGAGCATACATTCAGACCTACTTGATGCGTAAGAGTAGAATTTTGAAAAACTATTTTTGTAACAAGCATTTAATCATTTTGACTCAGCTCAGTGTGTGAAAGCTTTTAAAAAATGTTAAACAATTTACTTTTTACTTAAATAGCAATAACATTGAGCTTTTGTGTTCAAGTTTCATTTCATATTTAACCTCGGACACCTTCGATATATTGACTGGATTGATCAAAATACGGTAAATTGAAAAAAAAAAACTACAAATGATTCCAAATAATATATATATATATATATATATATATATATATATATATATATATATATATATATATATATATATATATATATATATATATATATATATATATATATATATATATATATATATATTTCTTAAGTCTTAATGGTTGACATGACGTCCAATATCGTATTTTAACACAAATATTTTACTAAAATACATATTGCCACTCGAACTGTGATAATCTTAGCTCAATAGTAGCTGTCACCGTCCCCTTATACAGGATTTATAGCGGTATAGATTACACACGGAGGCGGTTGCGTGATATAGATGCTATCTAAACTCGCTTGAATTTTTGATAAACTTTCTTTTTACGCATATATAGTATAAAAGAGGGAACCTAGTAATAAAATACTCCGTTCTAAGCTTTCCGCTCAATGTTCAAGATATTGCGTGGTGATTTGTTTCCAGGGCGGGTGAAAATATTTAATGGTCCTGAATGGCAATTGAATCTACAGTCGTCGTGTTCACAGTCATATGCTGTGTCACTGTGCCACGACGGCCTCTTAAGATTGTTTTTTTTTATCGGAAAAAGATCCTATATATTCACGCATGTCACACATTTATATAGGTTGAAAGTACTGAAGGTACTTATTATATCTAGCGTTCATCCAATATTGACATTACGTTTTGGAAGATATATCACTGTACCAAATGTTCATTAACTTTTATTTTGACAAAGATTTGTAGTAATATAAATTTTTGTGATTTTTGACAAATCAAAATGATATTTCTATAATGTTTGGATGTTTGTACAATTACATAAAGATCTATTTGACTTTAAGAGTTTTGGAGTATGAAAAAAAAACTTATTTAAAGAAAACATGTAAATATTTGAATGGGGCGGGATTTCAACCTCATGGAAACCATCCCAATGGTCCTTAGTGTGGATTAACACTTAAAAAATCATAAAAATATAAAAGATACATATAGAAAACATAACTGTATAACATAAGATATATGTAAAATAAAAAAAATAACTGTTCTTCACTAAAAAAAAATGTGCTTAGAAACGTATTTAATTTCAAAATCAGACCTTCCTCAACACTGTTAATATTAATATTACAAACTATACAAGATGTGAGTCTGTCGTCTTAACGAGCTCTGGACAACGTTTTGGTTAGTTCAGAATAATTCTCACGTTACTTAAATAGCGTAGGGAATAATGTATAAGCGGAAGCGATTAATGATGCTCTGGAAGAATTGTTTAAAAGAATGATATGCAAATGCAATTAAATTAATTTTGTTATAAAACTTATATATTTTGGTTATAGAGAGAAAAAACTGACACTGAGAAAAAAGGCGATTCGTATACTAATAGCAAGAACGTCAACCTAAAAGAAGAAGAATAGAACAAACAGTGGACATGACCCTGGATAGGATATCTGGTACTCATTAAAAATTATAAAAAAGCCAAATTAAACTTAACACTAGGTATATTAAATAACTAAATTAAATTTTAAAGTATTAAATACTAAATTAAATTTTAAAGTATATTATTTAAGAAAATTAATTATAATTAAATTACATTACATTAAAATTTATATATACTCCATATAAACAATTAAGAAAAACTTAAACCAAACCGGAAGAAATCGATTATAGTAGCACTCGATACTTCAAATTTCACGTATTTACAAAGCGTATAACGTATCAAAGACTGTTGTTAATTATTCCAAATCTCACAAAACCGGCTTCCATACAATAACATTGGTAAAACACTTTTACTTCCTCAATAACCGTGACTTTATTTTTAAACGATATTTATTTATTATGATTATTTCCTTAATAATCAAGTTGCCAATTCAAATGGCAATCTTAGTACTGGTAAGTAGGGGCCGTCTTACACACGGTGGTTACGGGTTCAATTTCTCTAGGGGAGATATTTTTTTTTATTATTTTTTACTTAAAAAATATTCAAAGAAAACATAAAAATTTTAACTCAGCAAAAGATTCATTTTAATTTTTTTCGCTTTGATTACAAGGCAAAGCGAAAAAAATGACTACTAAAAAATATTTACCGACGAGCTATTGCTTTCAACTTTTGTATTATTTCAGCTGAATATATACAGCACATATATGGCAGTATAGGCACAGAGAACTTAGTGTCTAGACACTCAATCCTTTTCCTATTTTCAAAATGTTCAATTTCAATTAAAAATTTACAATTACCCATTCAATTGACATATTCTACTCGTAATGAATTGAATTTATCGGAAATAAAAACGAATATCACAACCGATAATTGCCTATCGATTTAAAAACAGAAGCGTGTACTGACATGCATTCAGTGTTACGTAAGTAAAGGTCAGCCTTATGTAAGTCCTAATTTAGCTTGCCACTTGACCCCTTATCAGCGCGTGATAGTAAATATATCTTTTGTATAATAAAAAATATACATTTCAAATTAGACTTTATTACAATTGAATAAAGTTCAAAATTAAATTTTCGATTTTTTTATTAAATACCAATCTTATATCCGTGTTAGGGTTGGGTCGAATAATTTACGTAAAGAAAATATTAGTTAATATAATAAAGTCTTCCGTCAATGAGTTGGTGAGAACTTGACAAACAAAGCACAATCGAAATTGTAAAAAAAAATCACTCCGAAAAAAAAATACCCGAAATTTAATGAGAACAAGAAAGAATGGGTTTTTACGTTTTACGTTCCATGCAAAAGAATCGCGAGCTACAGCTTGTATGGTACAAAAATATTTAATTGAGAGCAATTTAATTTACTTTCCTATTATAACATAATGAAAATTGTTACAGATATTAAATTTTCGTATTTTGTACTCAATTTATTTATTTTTTAAGGGATATTACTATGTGTTGAAAAGTAGTTAACAGCTTGTGTTATTATTAATTAGTATAAAAACAGCTAACAAAAAAAATATTACCAAACAAATATACGGAACCCAATACAATATTCTCGATCTATCTTGTCCACTCTATTACCGTTTCGTAAAATATTGGGCAATTTAGTTGAAGAGGCGTCTTTTGATCTAAACTTTAAAGGATAGTAAACTCCACTACCGGTCACCGGTATCGAATTAAGCTTCCGTTGCGTAAAATATATTTTAACTTAGCTATGGCTAATATTATTATAAATATTAATTAATGTTCACTTTTCCCGCGCATAGCAGGGTAGGCTTAAGGTACCTAGTCTTCAGACACTCCGTTCTCCGCTTTCCGCGTTTCGAGATATTGCGCGTTGATGCTAGAGCGAGGAAAATGAAAATAATTTAATCTCCTCAAGTGGGAATCGAACTCACAAACGCCACGTTTAAAGATAGACGCTATGCAAGTAGATCGTGGGTTCATATTTCGATGTAATCAATAGTCGGTATTTGAAATGCAAGGTAAACATAATATAGTGACTTTATATGGTCGTTTAGCACAAGATACTTGCCTTTTAATGCAAATAGCTAATGACTAGAAGTTTTTATTTAAACTAAATATGCTTATAAACTGACAACATTTAATAACTATTCCAGTATAATCAAGCAATCGATAATCCTGATAAATTAAAACACATGACATAATGAAACGTTGCCTTATACCAAAATAGATTTTAGAATTGCATGCATTATATTAGCATTATTTATAACCGAAAGTAGATATATGCTAACATATAACTATGGTTAAAAGGAACAAGGGTCAGAATCGTGTGACAGTATTTCGTATAATTTACACCTGGTTTACTGTAATTTTCTTCATAGATGCGTGGCTCGGAACAATGGGGTGTAGGCGGTCTAGGGCCACGATCTATTGCGTACATCGGTGCCTTTAAATTACATATAAACATAAAAGAAGATTTGTATAGTCACGCTTGTGAATATGTGATTGAAATACTGAGTAAAGTAATATATACATAAATGTTGTTAAAATAATAATATTACATAAGATACAATTTTAACTTAACTTCAATAGGTTTTTTATATATGTATTATACATATTTTAATGATTGCAATATTTCATGATAATATTATTTCATGATTATTATATGATTTCAATAGTTGGCACAGAACTGAAATAATATTTTTTTTTATTTTAGATTTGCATCTTCTTTAGCACTAACAATCAAATCAAACGATAAAAGAATACTTTTGGTATTGTATTTGTATTTATATGTGAAATTTTGTTATGTGACCCACTATATATAGATAGCTTGATTATTTTTAACATATAAGCAGAGAGAACCTAGTGTCAAGACTATCATTTGTCAACTTTCTGACAAGTTCGAGACTAGCGGTAAAATAAAAAATATTAATTATTTCGTGAATCGAACCCACGACCATCAAACTTACGGCTTAAAAATATCCCAATGCGCCACGATTGTTTCTAATAAAATCTTAAATAAGTAAGAAATTAAATTAAAATACAACAATATTATAGGAACGGTAGAGCTTGAAAGGGTGGTTTGTACATTATAAGAGTACTTACCTATTGTTTTACTTAATATTTGTTACGCATTCTACATTATTTTGTCAAAACAGAAGCTTTTAAAATAATTTAATAACGCCGCATACATTTATAATAGAACTTGAAAAACACGCAGAAAGCTCTCGCCGCATAATATTGTTATAATGAAAGCGACATCAGCAGGTTCAGTTGGGCTTGTGCTTATTCGCTAAAAATACTTTTGATATAACTTGTTTAACAAAAATAGGTTGTTTGCCATTACTCAACACGCTATGTCTCAAAAATTAGGTGAAATGGGGAATTGGAGAATGAAATGGAGGAAAACAGGGTGTTTCAACACTAGATTCCCTCTGACGGGGAAAAATATTATTTTTTTGTAATTTTTGGTTATCTTTAATTTATAAGTTTATTGTGCGATGGATTGTTGTTATTCCATAAATTAATAAATAAAGAGGACCGTCGTGACGCAGAGGTGCAGCATCTGCCTGAAAACGCGACGATTTGTGGGTTCGATTCTCACTCGGGAAGAATGAATTATTTCCACTTTCTTCGCTCTGGCCACAAGGCAAAAGCGCAGTGTTGAGTTCCACCATTCCAGCCTCGAAAGGCAGAAAGCAGGGAACTGAGTATTTTAACACTAGGTTCCTTCTGCCTACGGTTCCCTCTACTGACCCTGCTATGTGTGTGATACAACGTGAAGTTAAGCAAAAATATATAGTAATAATATAGTTTTAAATTAAAATACTCACGTACAGTGTGTGTTGTGCTTTTTTTAGGTTTAATCTGTCTAAAAATTCTTTTTATTTATAAAAAATTATATAGCTTATATAAAGGAACTTCATTTCCATTCAAACATAATGAATAAATGTATATGATGCAAGAGTCAGTGTTCAGAGAGTTAGGTTTCCTTCGATATTAAAGGAAACTCTCGTGAAAATCATGAGAAATTCAGGATGGTTGGCTCATTTGAAGTATGTAGAGATCGCCTCGTTTGGTGCTAGGAGTAAGCCGTGAAGTCTAAATATTATGTAAGAAAACTTATTTATGCTTATTTTCCACTAATAACATTTTTTCAATCATGACAACTTCCATATATTTTTAAGACAAATTAAACCTTACATTTGCTATACCTTCTAGTATTAAAATAGTTAAAATCGGATACGGGAAGCATTGTATGTTATTATCGCGCGCATACACGTGTGTCCGTTTCCTGACCACGACTTCATGCGTAATGCAAAACGTGTTGTCTAAGTGCGATGTGCTCACTCTGTTATGGAACTAATAATAAGTATAGAGTTGACTAAAATATTTATATCAATAATTGATTGATTGTACCATTATTTTAAACTAAGTCTTTTTACCGTATTCTCTTGATATCTAATTGACCGCTTTAATCGTCTAAGTATTAGGTTAGTATCAGGTTTAAGTTGTCAAAAAATTTATAGCAAATAGCACAGATATTTTATATACGAACAGATTGATTTTCTATTTCTATGACATATATACATATAACAATAAAAAAAATGATTACCTGTAGAAGGTATTTACGGGTAAAAATATATAAAAAAAGTTTGATAAATTGTATTGCTCTTCTCTTCTTTTTTTTTCTATCTCAGCTACATACTTTCTCACACTTATTTTACATAAGCCTTATTGTATAGACAGAAAAAAATTATTTCTTTAAGTACAAAGAAGTAAATGGAGTGTCTTAACACAAGACCTACCGGGATAAAGCTTGTGTAATATTTTCATATATTAAAAAAAACGTAATAATGTATATATGTTTCCAAATCGACATCATTATCCTATGATTGTGATGATTGATGATTAATTACGTCTACTGTGACAGAGCAGTGCTGCAGATATAACATGCATCTTTTATAGGAAAGCGGAGGACCGTATGTAATGCTACCTTGCCGTTGTTTGCGTCAAGTTCAAAGGAATTTAGTAAATACATATATATAAGATATATAAAATATATGTACAAAATATGTCCCTACAGGCATTCTTTTGTACAAATCGTAATCCCTGATAAAAAGTGAAAGAAGCAATGATAAAAGGTCGGTTTCTAAGAAATACTTGATTCGACCGTTGGGATAAAATGCCAGCTTGTAAGTTTCAATACATCTTTATTTTTGGATTACCTTTCAAATAATTTATTTATTATATATATGTACATATGTTGTGCAGAATAAATATTGACTAAAGGCACTTGGACCTTTCAGAAGTAAATTAAAATTAAGCAATATAACTTGTACTATGCCCTGACAACGTAATTTGAAACGTGATTTTTTTAATCGTACAGGCAGACGCTCATATATATATATATATATATATATATATATATATATATATATATATATATATATATATATATATATATATATATATATATATATATATATATATATATATATATTAACACGGCGTTGAATTCTGCATATAGCAGTGTCTCGAATTCACGTCGGAAAGTGGACAGTGGTGACACATGGTATACAGAATGAAGCGTAAAGCCAAAAACAATCCTGGAAACATAGAAATAAAGCTACATACATTAAAATACAAATGTAATTTGTGTATAAATGGATAAACTTGATTGAAATATTAGCATCACGTGTAAAAAAAAACATTGTACAGAGTGAAAACTGAATTAAAAATATTTATAATTATAGACGTTCAATTTAATCACTTTTGATGCGAGTATCAAATGCACGCGCAAACGCTGCAAAATGAAATAAAGCAAATCATCAAAACAAATTCCAGTAGAAAACTAAAAAGTTTCTAAACAAAAAAGGCCACACGTCGATATGTCGAACGCTCAGCTACGTTGAAACATGTTTAAAATGAAAAAAAAACAGTATTAATAATGTATGGAGGAGGACACGTGTTCATTTCTATTCTGGTCACATCACTAAAGGGACCAGGATTTGATGGTATTGACATCTGCTGTCATTTTGAACTCGCATTTTTTGTTAGCGTATTGTATCAAATCATGTCCTATTAAATGTCAATATGTTTTACGTTTAAATTAAAAAAAAAATTGGCAGTAGAAGTGATTGTGGTATAAAACAAATGTTGATATTAGACCCTATTCGAATTCGAAGGCACGATTATGTATAAATTATTTTTATCTTTTTGCTGTGCTAAGAAAAAGCCGGGCGTTGAGTTCTAAAATCCATCAACGTACATAATTTTTGCATCTAATATAACAAAACGCAGTAAGTAATATCTATGTTAATGTATGCTTAAATCTATTAATTAGTGCGCTTTTTATTTATATTAAGAATTTTATTTATATAAAAAATATTTTTAAGAATTAATTTGGTTTTAATACTACATAAAAGATGTTTAAATGACCCAAACCAAATTGTAACTGACATAATAGCGGTCCAGTAAAGTTTTATCGTGCAAATTTCAAGGGTTTGTGATTCTATTAGAATTTTGATGTGGCCTGTCACGAATACTAAAGGACATTAGATTAAAATTTTAGGCATTTCATAAAACTAATTTTAACTTAATTTAGCTCTACGCTTTTGAATCTGTCAAGATACTGCGTTTTCCGTTTTCCACCTGGATTAGAGAAATTGTGGAGTGGCGGAGGTAAACGCTGTACTGTTTCTTGTTAGAGCGGAAAACTGAAAATTTTAAATATAATCGATTCCCAGAGTAGATATCGATATTATATTTTTTACAGCCAGACGCTGTTCTAGTCTTTCACGTTTTTTATTAATATAATTAAATAATATGTATCTAGTGTTAAGACACTCCGGTCTCTACTTTTTACCTAATTTTTGAAAGCAACGGCATATTTTTCTTAGACTCATACAAAACGCATGAAAAATTTCATTACGCCGTGTTACACATAAAAATACAAATAAGAAACATTAAATTAAAATTTGCAAAGGTGGTGTTTCTAAAAGATATCTCTTCCAGCCAACCACTGGTAGTAGATGAGTGTCAAACATGACTGAAACACTGGGGCAATGGCATCAACATGGCTGAAAATTATATATAATAAATAAAAAGCTACATTTCAATTATAGAAATCAAATTCTACGCCAAAAGCCTTACGTCTACGGAAAATAGAACCGTTCGCACTTAAACAATGAAAATTTTGAAGACTCCTATTGTAAATTTAATTAAAATGTTACAACTAATTTACCTTTCTAAAGCGAAATTTGTATATAATTAAAAAAAAAAAACTTTTTGTTATGATTAAAAAAGCAATCAAAGGTGATTTTAGGTACGATTTTTACATAGCAATAGAATTTACTTTAAAATAACTTTTGAATATTAGAAAAACAAAATTCTTGTTCTTTTTTTATTTTTGTATTATTTTAATATTAACATATACATAGTAGCAACGTTCTCTAGTTTCTGTGAGAAATGGACACATTGTATGTTATATGTAAGTGGCGAAATTCAACGTCGCACTTTGTCTGTGAGAAGTAAATCATTTCCCCGACTGATAATCGAACCTAAAACTATCGTGGTAGTATTTGCACCAATAACTTAAGAAGCAAACAATAAGAATGTTAATTATTGATTAAATATTGCAAAACAAGGAAAATACAGAGCTAACCAAAGAAATATCTAGTTTACCTAAAAATTCAATATCAGCTAAGTATAATAAGGCTGGGTGCGCACGAGCGACAATTACCGTCTATTGTTCGTGACCACTGTTCGATGGAACATAATTACACGGTTTACTGGCCATTGACTGACTGACTTGGCTTGAGACAGGGCAAGGTACGATAGACGATTTAAGTTTCGTGTGTGGTCTGGTTTATTCTAATTTCTTTTATATATGATTAGAGCTAGATTCTACTAGGTTGAATCGCTAGATGGATCAGTAAATCCTAGTTAGATTTTTGACTTGAAAAGATTTCTAAGTGAAAGAACATTATTCGAGACACGAATTTACACAAAATCAACGACGTGATAAACCTTACTACCGATTAACTACTATTGTAATTTGTACTGTTAGTCGTTTTTTTTATTAATATTATAAATATTTTATAAACAAGAATAAGGTGAATACAAATATGTGACGTATTTAAAAAAAATAAATAAATGTTGAATATCTCAATAGCGATATATCATTAAAAATTATTTTTAATATAATTTAAGCAATGCTTACACGTTCAAAGTACTTTAGGTAACTCTTACCGAGGCTATAGTGGGGTTACGATTTGCAAATGGACTTACAACATAAAAATATTTTTTAAATTCAAACAAGTAGTTCCTAAGATTAGCATTTTCAACCAGACGTACTCTTCAGCTTTATTATTAGTAGTAGTTATTACTATAAATTTAATTTTCATCGTGAGGTTATATATTTTGAGCCATAAGTATAAATTAGGCCTACAATTTCTGCCTTATAAAACTCTGGTCCACTATAGAAATAAGCTTAAAACAAATCAACGCTCACCATGTCCCCTCACTGAGAGTTAATGAACCGTTTTAACCTATTTATGATCAAAGAGCTTTCTGGTGTACGTAACAATAGGCATTGAGAGCTTTATGGTTTGTCAAATAATTTTAAGCATTTTTGTCTTTTTTTCTACTTTACTTAATTATATTTAGAGTAATTGCACTGCGGATCTATGTAAGAGATATTGCATTTTCTGCGATGAAACTTATTTTTTTTAAAAATCCCACTGAATGTGGGTTTAGTTTAAAATAATTAAAATTGTAAATTTTATTTTATTCCTGGGCTTCTGCTAAGCTTACTCTTTCTTAAATCAAGTTATTGAATGTTGAGTAGTTTGAATCGATTTAATGTCGCCTTCAATTTTTGATATAAAATATATAGGTATTAGTTATTCTGAAACATTTACTTAGCCAAATGGATAAAAAAGTCATTTTATTTGTTCAATTATTATTACACAAAAGTGTGAGAATATTTACTAATTGTAAGCCATAAAATTATATAGGTATAAACAGAAATACAGATGTTTGTATAATTTGGGTTGAATAAGCTATGGTATAGAGGCGTAGTATGAAAGCAAATGGCTATAAAGACGGTGATAGTGAGTTCAATTCCTACTCAAGGAATGTTTATTTTTAATAATTTATTACGCCGAATGGAATTTTTCCGTGCAGGTAAGACAAAGGAAGAAGAAGAACGAAATGTCTTGACACCTAGATTTATTTGATAACCGTCCACAATATAACAGGAAAAAATGTGGAGCTGAAAAAGCATAATATGCTTATATACGTAAATAAATAGCAATATGATATATATTTTTTAACTTCACGCTATATCCTGCACATAGGAGGTTAGGCAGAAGGTATCTAGTGTTAAGACATTCCGTTGCCCGCTTTTCGCCTTTCAAGGCATTGCGTTTTGAGTGGCGGAACTCAACGCCGCGCTTTGCCTTGTAGTGAAGAAAACTAAACAATTCATTCACCCTACAAGAACCGTCTAGCTTAAAGGCAGACGCTGTGCCTTTGCGCTACGACGGATATAATATTAATATATAATTTTGAAATTTCGTTTTTTTGTGATTATCCTGAAAATTTTTTGTACAATTTTATATTTACGTGTGGTTGGCAGAAAGAAACGTGTGGGTGAGATTTTCTTTGTTTTCATCACTTAAAGGCTTTGTATGCTCAACAGATTAATCTATTATAATGCAATGTACATCAAAACAAACCCACAACTACTTACTTTACTTAATATATATTTAAGCAATATTTAAAGACATCTATACCACTAAAGATTCATTAATTTTATTTAGTTTGCAAATTCTAATGATATTTTATATATATCCTTTGAAACTAACGAAGTGTAGCATTTACCCTAATTGTGATCAAAGTGAATGAACCGTCGCCCTCAGTAGTGGCTGCGTAGCGTCCTTGTAAACTTTACTTGAATGGAGTCGTTATAGTCGTTAACGATTTTATTGATGTTAGACGACGTGGAAATTTTCTAATTATACTGTGACATTTATGTATGTATACATATTCTATGTACATACAAGCAGACTGTTCCGACTTTGCTTGAAAACTTACTAAATTAATTGTTATCTGTATATGAAATTTCTAATTTTTCAGGGCTCATTACCTAAAAGGTAAAAACGGTACCCTATTATTAGTAATACCGCTCGCTGTCTGTTTGTCACCAGGCTATCATATGAACTGTGATAGGAAGGAAACACAAATTATGTATTTCAAAAAATATTTCGTCAGCGTAATACCTTCAATCATTGATATAGGTACGGTAGTCCTCGGTGCGTGAGTACTACTCGCACTTGAGTAGTACTCACGCACCGAGGACGTAATAAGTTGAGTAAACTTGTTTCGTAATTAAAATTCTGTTTTGATATTATTTCGGCAGAAAGTAGGTATATTAAATGATGCGGACTTTTTCTAGGAAAACTTTCTTTTAGCTTTACACTGATTCCCATATATAGCAGAGTAAACAGGAGAAACCTAGTATAAGGACACTCTATTACCTCCATTCCACCCCATTTTCGAGACGTTGATTGCTAAGTAGCGAAACTCACTGCCGTGCTTTGTCACCTGAGAGAGAAAATGAAAATAATTAATTCCCTCGAGTGGGAATCGAACACACGACAGTCACGATTACAGCCAGACAGACGCTCTGCCGATGCCTCAGGATTTTCTTATCTAAAAGTAATAACTCAAAAAAAATGAAATAATAATTGAAAAACCCCTTTCCAAAGACAAAATAAACCTAATAACCACGAAAGTCAGACAAAATCCAGCTTTACGTATAATCAAATTTCATATGAAAAACACAAATGTTTGTATAAAAAAAACACAAATGTTTGTATAAAAAATCAATTAAGTGAGGCGATTGTTCGTAATCCATAGCTAAAGTAGTATCGTATTATACTCGTACAGGATGCGATCCATTGTACATGTGCAGACTATGCAAATAGATAAAATAGGGTGAGGACTTAAAGGAAAGGTGGTGGCGATTATATAGTATCTGATTTCACTTGGGGAATGGGGATTCATTATATAACAATGAATGTGCTTTTTAATAAAAATATATCGGTCAAGTGTGAGGTGTACTCGCGCACGTAGGGTTCCGTTCTTATTTCGGCATTGTAGTGAACGGAAAATAGAACTGTTAAAGTTGACAAACTTAAGTTTGCGGTTGTATGCAATAATTTTGTATGAAATGAACTACTCGTATAAGTTTCTAATGTTTTTTTTTCTATGATATAACTATAAAATATCATTTTTTGAATATTTTCCTATGTACTATATAATATAATTATCTAAGAGTTACTATGACTTTCTTTGAACCTATTAGCTACTATTTCCATAAATCATTCAAAACTTTATTTATGTAAAGTAAAAATAAAACTAAATCATTTACAACGAAATTAAATAAAATGAAAATCACATCTCGTTTGCCAACAGTATTAACATGCTATTATTTATTTTTGCAACTACAAGCTTTTTCCCGCATAACAGGGTAGGAACAACAAAAATCTATTGTTAAAACACTCCGTCTCTACATTCCATAAGATTTTCGACAATTCGCGGAGAGTGGCGAAACTCAACGCCGCTTTTTTACTATTCAATTTATAAAACGAATTAAATCACATCATATAGTTTATAATATATATTTATAATATATAATAAGATATTCCGCCTATGCCTATAAAATGGGATTACATCGCATAATGATATTTTGATTGATTCATAATTCATATCGACGTTATAGGAAGATCAATTACGATGATGAGCAAAACATATACCAAATCAGATGTATCATGTCTTTTTTATTCACGAACTCCATAATTCAAATGTTTAGAGTCACGTTATGCTAATTAAGCTTATAGAAAAGTGTATATAGTTTTTAAAATTTATTCATGTTTGTTTTTTGTTATGTTGAATGGATGTTAGGTAGAGCTGAGTGGGAGTGGAGTACGGAGGGATCTCTCCGGTTACCTTTTCAATATTTTTTTTTCGCTTATATATATATTTCGTATAAAACATATATTTTTTACATTTTTTTTCGTTCATTCATACGATTTAAGTTCGTTTTTTAAGATATTAAATAAGTTAAGTAGTCATCACTAAACAGTTTAGTTAATAACATTATATATAGCTAAATAGACTTAATTTAAATATAATATTACACAGAATTAACAGTTTTATACATATTTGATATTCAACAAGGTCCAGAGGGAAAATATTACAAAGTTGTTAGCCTTTTACGCCTTTTCTCTCATAGATATCGAAATTAAATTAAATTAAATTATATACCAATAATTTACTTAAAGCAAAAATGTCTTGATAATAAATTATAAGCAATTTATAATGAGCTATAGTTTTTTTTTACCGCTACACTAGAGTGGATATAAAATATAAATGCCAATTTAAACAAAATGAAATGTCTTGTCACATTAATCAATAGAGACACGCTTTCGTAAAATGTAAATGCTCTATGATTTATTTTATCTACTGCTTACTTACTTACTATGTAAGATTTAAGTGAAATAAATTAAGTTGCAAGTTAATTTTTGAGTGTTCCGGTCATAATTTTAAATATAACATCACTTAATTTTTTTAAATCCACATGATAATGCATGAATATGCATGAATATGTGTGTTTGTGTGTGTGTGTGTGTGTGTGTGTGTGTGTGTGTGTGTGTGTGTTTTGATTAATTTTATATACATATGTATATCCAAATTATATGTCATTAGAACAGTTTTATGTTACTTTCATTTTTAATATCAGCTTATTTAGAGATAATGAAGGAGATAAGGATAATATTATATATGCAAATAGGCATAGGTTAACCCAACCTGTGTTAAAGTATTTAGTACTTTTAGAGCGGGGAAATGATAACAACACTTTTCTACTAGTGGAAATCGAACCCGCAACCGTCGTGTCGTTAACAAACGCATACATGCTACATCACTAAAGCCTAGATATAATAGTATAAATAAATCATCGCTTCCCATTCTGATTCTATCTCTATTTCAAGTCGAAGTTCACATGTATGTTCTATTGTTTATATTAAATCTATAATAAGTGTTTTTGATTTAATATTAAGATACTATATTTAATCTGATGGCCACACGTATGGTGGACCTATAGTTATAAAGTATAATTTATCTCATGGAATAAATAGTTCGTTTAAGGTGACAGCTTTCTCGATAGTTTTTAATAGTGTGAAAATCAAATTTAGTTAGAAGAAACAGAAAGGTAAATGCTACTATATCTAAACAATATACATTAAAAACTAATTATTTTGACCTGTGTTTTTCCACATTCGATTCCACATAATTATAGCAGGGTAGGCAAAGAGAAAATAGTGCTAAGACACTGCGTTCTCGATTCTTGACCCCAATTTGAGTCACCTGGATTGTGAAGTGATCTTCTACTGGTACTCTTAACGCCTGCCTACATGCGAAAAATTTTCCGAAAATAAAAAAGCAATCCACAAGCAAATCCGGGTCTGTACTTAGCTACCTTACCTACGCATAATTTATTATAAGTAAATGTGCCAGCTATTATACAATTGAAAGTTAGAGTGCAGGGAATAAGCTTTTAATATGCACAATACGTCTGCTAAAGCTTTTATAGACACCACTTCTTAGTAAAGCAGAGTAATTGAATTTTTATTAGCTAGCGTCCGTACGATTGCGGATATTGATTGAAGTTGGGTGATTATTGAAAAGATTTTTTCCTATAGAAAATTCCGACACGAGTCGTCTGTTTTATATCGTATCGGCTATCCTTGTGAAGTGTAACAGGTTCGAATTTGGTTTTGAATAAATATTTTTTGATACTTGCTACGTAAATAAAACTGTTAAATGAAATGATTATTCCCAAATCAACATAAAAAGTAGATATCGCCGCGCGGTAAGCATGTGTCCGATGAAGGAGGGACAAAAATTCATAAAAGATTACCGTCGTGGTGCAGCGGCACAGCGTATGACTGTAAACGCTACGGTTATGGATTCGACTCAAGAAGAGGGAAGTGGATTATTTTCATTTGCTTTGCTCTGGTAATAAGACAAGCCGCAGCATTGAGTTACGCCACTCAACACAAATTGTCTCAAAAGACAGATAGTGGAAAACGGAGTGTCTGAACACTAGGATCCTTTTACTTACCCTGCTATATGCAGAAAAGAGCGTGTTAGTTATATTATTATTACTATCATTACTAAAAACATATATAATACTAATATCAATTAATATAATAAAAATGTACTTAAAATAAATTCAACTGTTATTAGATTTTATTTCTCAATCAAGACTTAAGGAGAAGTCAGTGATTCCTTTTAAAAGTTAATAAATTAAATCTAAGGCTAGCGTTTATAAGGAAGAGGAAAATCAGCAATTGAAAAGGCATTACTTTGCTTTACTTAATACCTGTTAAAGCTTAGTATCTTTTTTTTAAATTATTTTACTGTATATTTCCCTCTCTGTAAACTCCCCAGTCTCATATTGCAGAATGAGTACAGAGACCTAGTGTTGAAACCTAGAATTTGATTGTTAACTTAGTAGTTAGAAAACACATTTTTTTAAATATAAAAACAAAATATGTATAGCAAAACTAACTATTGCAAAAGTTTCTGAGTCCGATCGATGCAAATAAAACTAAATTAAGATGAAATTCAGCCTCATTCCCATATAAGGTCTCTGCTAATATTATGCCAGACGGTCTCAAGATAGACTTGGATATAAATATTTACGTTCTTAGAAATAATATTGTGATTCGCGAATGAATTTGTGTTACAAATTTTAATAGTTATCGTAACTGATTTTACAAATTTTGAAGTGTATGGCAAATATTATGGTTGCATTTGGTATATTGATATTTATTAATAGATTTGTTTTTCTTAGGAATTTATATTTTTAGCTTTCCGTTTAAAGTAAAAGTAAATGAATACGATATAAAATTTTTAAGAATTTGTTTTTGTAAGGAAATATACTGTAAATTACAAGTAAAGTCGCGGGCTAAGACTTGTATAAATATGGAATACAAGTTAAGTTCAATTAAACGTTAAAATAATATATATATATATATATATATATATATATATATATATATATATATATATATATATATATATATATATATATAATAGATATACTTCCATAAAATTTTAAAGTGGTAAAGGTATAAATGTTTCGATAAATATATCTAATTTGACGTTTTAAGATTTGAACCTGTACCCTATTCGGATGATTCGTACAATTGTTTATATTTAATATCAATTGTTTATTTGATCATATTATTTAAATTATAACAGTATCGAGTGAAGTAATTAATACGAGAATTTCGGAATAAGAATTGAATTGTGCTATTGCGCTAAGGCAGTTTATATGTAATTTGATACCTTAATACCTTCATAATATGGAATACCTTCCCTACCTTCTTAATATGGAATAGATACCTTAATAATATGGAATACCATATATAAGTTCATTTCCTTTGCCATGTTTACTCAGAACCGATGATAACAAAAAGAATCCATCCAATACGCTTCCAGTAATTGGAAATAAAAAATAGTTTAAACGTGGGGATTTTAAATCAGCGGTCGGACAAAGCGAACGATTAATGAAAAAGAAAACGTCGATGCGGGCTGTAGGATGGGTAAGGAACGCACGCGATGCTGTAAAACAATTATAGCTTATATTGATATCTGCCTTTGTTCTTATAGACAGAAAAAAAAATGATTTTATCTTTTCTTTAACTTATTTTATTTTAGTTATTATATTTTAGTATTAGTTATGATTGTTTATAGATTTTTGTTTGGGTTTGAAATTAATAATATAAAGCTCTATAAGCTCACAGTCAGATGTTCCAACACCGCCAAGATGGCTACTTACATATGTTTTTTATAAGGAGAAACCAGTCTACCATTTTTGTTTGCAGATAACCTCATGGAAACCTGAGAACTAAGATCTCATTTCACTCTCCGTCCGAAACATTTGAAAAATGAAGATATTCAATATATATAATAATAGGCTTTTTATTAAGTGATATATGATTCTAATAACTATATCTAACACTTCATCATACTCCGAAGAGAATAGAATTAAATAAAAATTTAATAGAAAAACAATTTTAAAATATATATGTATGTATATAATAACAACTTACAATAATCATTTAAATTTTAAAAGGTAGAAATTAAGTACAACCATATATGTATGGCACGACGCAAATGAATCAAGCCACATAAATCGTATGGGCTTCAAACCACTTTTACTTTTATACGGCAAAGGAGCCGCGTTCAGTTCTATACGATTAGACTCGATCGTAAATTTTGTTATTAGTATTATTAATTCGTATACAACTGGTTAGTTTGCGAGTGTGCGCGTTAAATTAAACATAGCGTTGCAATTTTTCCTTGTGCTAGACAGCTACTGTGGGTCAGTTGGGTAGAAGGTACAAATATATCCCCCATATGGCCAGGGTTGGCAGGGAGCTTGGTGTTAAGACACTCCGTCCTCCGTTTTAAATCTCATCTGAGGTATTTATTTGTAATAATTCTATTGGAAAGCAGTTCTTGTAATATTTAATAGACGCCACCGTGGCGTAGTCTTACAATGTTTGAGTGCCAGCAGATCTTAACTTTGCGAAATAAATTATTTTTATTTTGCTACTCTGGTGGAAGAAAAGAAACTTAAAGTGGCGTTAAATTTTCACATACAATACACTATGTTTTTATAATAAGGTTCCATACATTTAGTGTGTTCATTCAGAATTAGTTTCACATTTAGTTGATTTATGTACTTTTCAATGTGAAAGGTCTTTCAGTGAGACCAATTTCAAAACCTAGGTATATCTTAGATTCTTTATTATTTTTTGAAATGTTAGCAAAAACGTTATTATGGAAAACCCTAAATATAGAGAATCTAGTGTCAAGACACTCTATTCTCGAATTTAAGACTAACGCGAGCGGCGGAGCTTATCACCGTTCTTTGTCTTACTAGAGCAAGGATATTATAAAAGTTCATTTATAGATTTTCAATCATTCATTAATTTATAAAACTTACTTTAAAAATTTTTCAACACGTTTCGTGAGCATTCATTCGTACGCAAAGTAATAATTATTTTACAATTTTATCTCGAACGATTATTTTATTTATAGTGAACTAGACATGCTCGCTTTGAGGGCTCTCATTAGTGATGTATGGCATACTATTGTAGTTAAAAAAGTATTTATGTAAAATAAACGAAGTTTTAACAACGTGACGTATCCGGACAGCGTTTACCTGTAAACGTGATCTTTGGGGGTTCGATTCCCGTTTCAATTAAAATGAAATAAATTATTTTATATACAAGATAGACCAAAGACGGTATTGAGTTGCGTCAATCAACATTAAATTTCTCAAATATTGGGTTGAAAGTGACGATATTTATTAATACTGGGTTCAATCTGTTGAAAAAATGTATACAAGCAATTAAAACAAACAGAAGATCTCAAGAAAATTACATTAAATTCGATTCTTCTTATAAGAAGTCTACAGATAATAAATAAATAATTACATACTTATATGTAATAGTAACAAGATTGTCAAAATTGCTAAATATATACTATTTACTTAAAAACAAATTAAAAATATAAATATATAACAGAATTTTTTTACTAAACCAACTAAAGCTACTAATATAATACAATTTATATTAATATTACCAATTTAAACATCGATATCGCACTTACCATCTCTATGAGTGTATGCGGGCGTATAAGTTCTGATACCATCTATTTTTATCTATGGGCTACATTACAAATAAAATGAACCCTTTTGTTGTGAAATCGCTTCTCGCGTTTATATTTCAAGTGAATATTCTGTCATTTTAGTCTAGCCATTGTTTTCTAGGTAAAGCTAAAGATAAAGCTAGATTTAGTTAGTAGATTTTTGATAGCTTAGTTCCCAACTTAGTTAACTGGCTATTGTGCACGTGTCATAGGAAGTAATATTTGTGGCATATTGCCTGATTGTTGACTTTGATGTTATTTGTATGGTTTGTCTGGACAATGGTTGCTTTCTACTTGTTCTGTTTAGTGAATATTACAGTAAAGTGGAATATTTAAAGATTGCCTTCAATTATACAAATGTGCATCGTGGTGCTGTGTGTGTCTGATTATATACGTAGTTGTGGGTTCGAACCCCATTTCCCCGTTCTGGTAAGATAATGTGGGAATTGAGTTTCACCACGAAATGTCCGGGATTCGGGCGGAAAGTGAGGAATAGAGGTTATTTTTTTACCCGTAAAAATATTCACAAAAGTTGATTTAATTGATTGATTTATTTTAATACACATTATGAAATCATTATGTTATTTATTTTGAAATAAAATTGCAAATTTTCAAACCTGATTTGATATACGTATATATCTTCACATAGATATAAATCTTATCGTATTTTGTATAATAATACAAAATGTTTAAAAATTAAAGCTTATCTAAAATTTATAGATGAAGATGTAATCCACATTAAGTCGCTTAATAGTAATAGGAACTATGTATATATACAATAAATCACAGTAGTTATTACAATATTATTTTAAAGTCTTCCCCACCAATGAAATTGACATATTTTGGAACACATATAAAAATTTAAACCCGCGCCTCTTGGACGGTACACAAGAGGCGCGGGTTCGCATCCAGCTACTTAATTCCACTCAAATGTGTATATATTATCTAAAATAATAATTAGTCTAGTAGTCTAGTACTAAAGAACAATTAAAATTAAAGATTTTTCAATTGAAATGAAGTATTTATCTGATTTCTCTCGCTAATCTATTTCTAACGACTGTCGATCTCGTGACAAAAATGTTTCATAGAACTGCACACAACAAATTAAGCTTGCAATCAACAACAATTAAGTTTAATGAATGTATAAACCTATATATAAATAGCTTCCTAATTCGTGTTTCCTCCTTTTTAATTGATAGTGAAATTAAGTCGGCCGGCTCTGGAGGTCGACGAACAGTGCACTTAATTGTGTACACACAATTGGATTTTTATGTATTAATTTTGCCTTCTAGTACCTATATTTGTTGAATAAATATTTAATATAGGAAATAGGTAGTCGTGAATTAATTTGATTTTCTTTATAAATTTGTGTGAAGAGAGATATATAGATTGAAGCTTTAAAATAAGCTTATTGAAATATATGTATATAAATACATATATATATATATATATATATATATATATATATATATATATATATATATATATATATATATATATATATATATATATATATATATATATATATATATATATATATATATATATATATATATATATATATATATATATATATATATATATATATATATATATATATATATATATATATATATATATATATATATATATATATATATATATATATATATATATATATATATATATATATATATATATATATATATATATACCATAGTAAGTCAAGATAGTTAGTTAAGTAAGATACTTAAGTTACTGCTACACCAGTTTTATACACTAGGCCTCCTTCCGGTAAAACTGGTGTAGCAGTAGTTTTATCTGAAGAGCTACGGAATGGTCTCCTCGAAGTTGACCGACGCAGCGACCGCCTGATGCGGGTGAAGGTACTGGTTGAGGGGGCTATCGCCAACTTAATCAGTACTTACGCTCTCCAGGCTGGTTGTAGCGGGGCCGAAAAGGAGTCATTCTGGGAGCAATATGAAGACATTCTACTCGCTATACCATCTACCGAGGTGATCATAGTTGGGGGAGACCTTAACAGTCACGTGGGTAAGCCTGCGGATACGTATGAACGTGTCCACGGTGGTTTTGGTCACGGTCGCCGCAATATAGAGGGCAAAAATATCCTAAGAACCTGTATTGCATCTGATCTGGCCATCGTGAATACGTTCTTCCAAAAGAGTCCGCAGCATCTTATTACGTATGCGAGTCGACTCCATTCAACCCAAATAGATTACCTATTGACTAGGCGGTGTCATGTTGGCAAGGTAACTAACTGTAAAGTCATTCCTGGTGAAAGCCTCACGGCCCAACATCGTCTTCTTGTCATGGATTATGTCGTTACCCCGATAAGAAATTAGCCGAGACGCGTAAGTCTAAGATCAAGTGGTGGTTGCTGAATGGACCGATGCAGACCGATTTTCTGGCAGAGGTTTACAGTCAAAATTTAACAACTAACACCGAAACTGCTCAGGATACTTGGGATCGAGCTCAGTCAGCAATTATTACGGCTGGTAAACATGTTCTTGGCGTTTCTAAGGGAGGACGTATTATGGACAGGGAGACATGGTGGTGGAATGACAAGGTACAAGAGGTGATTCATGATAAGAAGACTGCATTTAAGGATTGGCAGCGTTCCAACTCTCCTGAAGACAGACTGGAGTACATAGCAGCGAAACGTGCCAGCAAAAGAGCTGTAGCCAGAGCCCGCAGTGAAAGTTTATTACCTCTATATGATAAACTTGAAACTGTGGAGGGGCAGAAGCTCATCTACAAATTGGCACGTGCTCGGGATAAAGCGACGCAAGATATCACAAAATGTCTTTGCTTGCCCTGGGAATCTCTGAGATTCCCAGGGCAAGCTGCTTTGTAGTCATGCTTCTGTGAAGGAGAGGTGGAGAAGTTACTTCTTGGAGCTGCTGAATACTCAGCACCCGGGTAGTATTCCGTCTGAACCACCTCCTAACCTGGGACTTATTGCTCCAATAAGCCTTGATGAAACTCGGAATTGTCTTCGACGCATGAAGAACGGCAAGGCGGTGGGACCTGACGATATTCCGATCGAAGCGTGGAAATCGTTAGGCTCTCTTGGTGTGCTCATACTTACTGATCTTTTTAACCGCATTTTGAACACTGGGACGATGTCACATCAATGGCGGCACAGTTTTATTACCCCTATTTACAAAGGAAGGGGCAGTGTTCAAGATTGCGGTAGTTATAGGGGCATTAAGATTATGAGTCACACCATGAAGCTCTTCGAGCGCTTGATTGCCCTCAGGCTCCGCCGAGAGTGTACTGTCTCTGAGTGTCAATATGGATTTCAGCCAGGATCAGGCACTACGGACGCCATTTTTGCCCTCAGAATTTTGATGGAGGCACACAGGGAAAAGAGGAGAGCTCTGCATGTGGCATTCTTAGACCTGCAGAAGGCCTTTGACTGTGTGCCACGTCAGTGTATCTGGTGGGCACTGCGATCCAAAGGGATCCCTGAATCCTATATTGCTATTATCAGAGACATGTACAACGACTCTGTATCTACAGTTAGGACCGCTGTTGGCGATACCAAACCCTTCCCAATTACAGTAGGGGTTCACCAAGGCTCAGCTCTTAGTCCACTTTTGTTTAATGTAGTGCTAGATACTGTCACGGCTCACATTCAGGACCAGCCTCCATGGCTGATGATGTATGCCGATGACATAGTACTCATTGACGAGAACCGACTGATGCTGGAGCGTAAAGTGAATGCCTGGAAGGGTGTGCTTGAGAACGGTGGTCTTAAACTGAATGTATCAAAGACCGAGTACATGGCTTGCGGGAACCCCGACTCGAGCACCATCCACATCGGGCCTGAGCCAGCCGTTAAGTCGGAGAAGTTCAGGTACCTTGGATCCATTATGCACGAGTCCGGAGGCATCGACTACGATGTCCACGCCCGGGTTAGCGCTGCTTGGGCCAAATGGCGGGAGGTCACTGGTGTGGTCTGCGATCGCAGAATACCGCCCAAACTCAAGGGGCTGATATACAAGAGCATGATCCGACCACTTCTTCTATACGGCAGCGAATGTTGGCCAGCATTATCTCGGCACACTTAGGAGCTTCACGTAACGGAGATAAAGATGCTGAGGTGGATGTGTGGCGTTACTCGGGCTGACCGCATACGCAACACATTCATTCGAGGTAGTCTTGGGGTCCGTGACGTAGCGGATAAGCTCCAAGAGCGTCGTCTGAGATGGTATGGCCACGTTTTGCGCCGGCCTAAGAACTACATCGGAAGAAAATTTTTTGAGATGTCTGTCCCTGGAGTAAGACCCCCCGGACGCCCAGGAAGCGATGGCTGGACGTCGTGACGCACGACATGAGAGCCAATGGACTAACCACTGAGGATGCTCAAGACCGTGCAAAGTGGAGTAGACTAAGTAGGAAAGCAGACCCTGGCAATAGGCCGGGATAATGCTAAGTGGAAGAAGAAGAAGAAGAAATAAGTTAAGATACTTAGATAGAGAAATTCTACTTCCTGTAAACAATATGAAAGCTTTCACAGATCAAGGTTTATTATAAAGAAGCAATCGTTCACAAGCAAAGTAAGGCTTAATAGCGAGTGTACAATTAATATACGGCTGCTAGTACTATACGACCGTGTCAATACACATTTGAATACAGCATCCATTCAATGGAAAATTAATACTAAACACATTCAAATTACACCGCAATAGAGATGTCAACGATTTATATCGATAAACCAATCCGTCGCCTTGTTAACATAAACATAGCGGTTATAGTAATATAGAATATAGAAATTGTGAATTCAATAGCTATCGAGTCACATTTGTTTGACAGCTCCCGTGATTTTAAAAGTACTGTTGCTACATTAATTTTAGATTTGGTATTTCGTATTCGATTAAAAAATAAATCGATTTTTTTGATTTAATATGTAATTTTTTGAGATGGAATGTTTGAACGTGACTTTTATGATCTTTAGTTAATATATTAGAGGTGAGAGAAATGAATAAGATGTCACAAATAATATTATAATGTATGAGAAAACATATAAATTAATACAACGTAAAATTTTTGTCATAAATTTTAGTTATAGCGGTGTATGAGTTACAACTCCAAAAAAGCGGAGTTAAATTTAAAAAATGCGTAATTAAAAGCCAGTAACAAATGCATTTTTTGTATAAAAAAGTGACTATTCTGTTAACTTGATAAATATTTTGATGTTAATGCGCTATAACACTATAACACTATATAAGATCGTCTATATAAGATCGTCTTTAAGATGAAAAGTTTATTTTTTTTATAATAAATAAATTAGTTATTCACACTTATAAGATCTTTGTCCAAATTTAAAACTAATACTGAGTTCACACAGAATAAATAATACTAATAAAAAATTTTAACTTGGAACATAAAATTGAAAATAATATCTTTTGTGTGAATTATAAAATATAATATCTAAGTTTTTTCTATTGCCGCAGGGATTTTGAGAAATCCTTTTTTTGTGCTCCGTTTTTTATTATATGACAAACTATAATCCATAAATAACAGTATACCACTTATTGCAAATAAAATCAGGACATTTCTATTTCGTGCCGCGGTGTACTTAATCCGTCCCATTGCGGAAGACTTAGTGTTCCCACAAGCGTCCGTGTGAAATCGCGTGTTGCCTCAATCACTTTTATGTCGGTCAACTACTGTCAATAGTACCATGCCACGACCCAATCAACGTCGTCGAATTTACATTTTGCCGAGAAAGGAAGTCAAGACAACAAGGTAAAGTCCTTTTGAGTGATATTTTAAGGTCGAAATGCACTTCGAATAGGTAAAGTACTCGTGAGATGTTAAATCATTGTAATTTGTGTTAAGGTTATTTTAAAAAAATAAACTAAAATGTTAAATTCAAAAGTAAAACTAAGATAGCAAAATGGATTGATAATTAAACAAAAAAAATTAAATTACACCAATAAGATATTAATATATTAAGATAAGCAATATACTTAAGTGTTAAAATTTGTACAGACGTTCGAACATAGCGGAATACGTGTATATGAGAAATAAAGTCATTTTGTTTTTTAGAATATTAAATTTCCGCTATACTGGGACTTACACTAAGTTTTAAGCTTTCTTGTCCTGCTATATCCCGTATATATACAGCGTGAAGCTAAAAAATATATTATATTATAAATATTTCATACGAACGCAACAAATCGGTAACTACCGTTCGAATCAATCATATATACTAACTTAATATATTTGACGGTTTTAAAACAATGAAACGGATGTACCATACGAGTCCATTGACAACTATAATTATATAAACCTATTGTAGTCAGATTTAATAGAGAGAAAATAGCTTAATGCTGTCAGTTTCGTATCGATCCGTCAATTACAAACAGTATTATATACTGTGGGATCGTGAAGTTTAGATTTACACGATGGTGCAGGTTCAAATAACAGAAAAGTAAATATTATTAACATGAAACACTCAATTTTAATTTCATTGGCACATTGAAGCAACATACATATTTTGTTATTCATTTTGTGTATATTACACAATTATTATATTTTTAAAAGAACTTTGTACTAAAAAAAATTCTGATATTGGGTTTGGACAGGTCACCAGATGGTCGGAGGCTCTCAAGAGTGCAGCGGGTATTTTGTATTGAGCATTGCACTCTACCTACAACCGCATTGAATGGAAGAGATTGTCATGTGATCGCGATCCTCAGCATTGAGAGAACGAAAAAGGAGAGAATAGAGCTAACGTGTTGTCTTATGTAAGATATAAAGTAAATTACAAAAACGATAAAAGTATCAGAAGGAGGATTAATACATTAAATCTAGATATCGATAGTCGTTAGGCGTAGGCGTTAACAACACTAATTCATATCGACACACGCGATTGCGACTGATTGAATGATTACGATCAGCGTCTCGATGTCTATCGTTTAGTATCCGTTGACAAGTAAATTTCTACTTCGTTTTCGACAACAGACTAATATGCGAGTGTAGTAAAATTTATCTATATATTAATACGTGAAGCAAAAATTTTGGATCCCTTTTTACGAAAATTGCGTTTTATTAAATATTTAAAAATAATAATATTTAAAAAAAAAAAAATAATATTTAAAAAAATTGAAGTTTATGTGTAGGAGAAGTCCAGAACGGTAATATTTTTCAATAATAATGCTTATAAAGTACATTAAATCAATAAATAAAACATTACACATACTACCATATGTTTATCATAATGACTTTTGTATAAAGTGACATGCACATTGCTATGGCAACGCGTATGTCACGCGTGAACGGGTCCTCTAGTATTAATAAAAATGTATAATTATGGTAGTCGTATAGCTTGAGTACCTTTTTTTCCAAATATCTACTTTCAATGCTCAGGTCTGGTATGGCAAAGCTCTGGAGTTCCGCTTACACGGCATTGTCAATTTGGGCAGAAAGTGGAGAGCGGAGTATTTTGCTTGCTTGCTTTTGCTAACTTGTTATATTGGAAAAAGCGTAGAGCTACGTATGAATGTCAAGCTTAAAGCTTCTTGAGGCTTATTTGAGTTCGGCAGCGTATTGAAAATATGTATAAAACTGAAAACAAATAGCTTTGTGGTTTAACAATTTCTGTAACTGTTTGGCTAGTTAATATAACATATATAAAGGTGTATATTATGTTAATTTTATTATTGAAATATTTATTTTTGCAATATATGTATGGAAAGTCATTTTAAGTGAATTTAAGACGTAATTATTGTAATAAAATTGTAGCACTTTAATTAAAATTATATAACAACAATTATTAAATAAAAATTATATAATACTAGTACCATGTAAATTATTATTTATATTTTTATATTAAATATTATTATACTAGAATTTACTCTGCCAGTCCGTTACTCTGTATGTAATTTTACCATTAACTTTCCTAAGTTTTTTTGCTAACCAAATTTATTCTATAGCGCGACTTCATATAATTAAATGACAGTTAGTTTTGCTGTTATATAACTTGTCTAGACATGATAATTTTTTTATTAACATGACATTATTAAACGCTATATTTTATATTACTTTCACGCCTTTTAAGTTACTAAGGATGGTATGTAATCTATTTTTTATTAAACTTTTTGTACTTTAGAGATATAGATACGTATCTATAGTAATTACAGATAAAAAATATACATGACATTCATTTTTGTCTCATGGTTATTCTGCATATAGTGTCTACTCTGCCAGAGAAAGCTTCATGTCAGGGTACTATATTCTTCACGAACTTGGCACAGCTCAACGCCGAATTTTATAGTACCAGAGTATGGAAAGTGGGAATCAAATTCACTTCCACTGCATTTACAGACTGTATTCTACTCGAGTGGAAATCGATCCCCTACGAATCGCATATAAAGTCGCTGTTCCACTGCGCCACGATGGTCCCTTTTTTTTATTGTAAAGATTTGTGCTCATAACGTGTCCGTATGTATAATTAAACTGCGTTAATATTGCAAATTTACATTTTACACGCATTTGTTGGCTTTGAATTAAGCGACAGCTTTCACAATTAACGCTCTTTGTTTAGCTTTTTTAAATTACTGTTAGGTAATATTTTACATATTTATTTTAGAATATATAGACACATTGAGGATCGTCTTGGCGCAGAGGCACAGCGTCTGGCCGTAATCACGACGGTGTTTGGGTTCGATTCCCACTCAAGCAGAATAAATTATTTTGATTTTCTTTGTTCTGGCAACAAGGCAAAGCGCGCCGTTATATATATATATATATATATATATATATATATATATATATATATATATATATATATATATATATATATATATATATATATATATATATATATATATATATATATATATATATATATATATATATATTTTACTTATTAATTTATTATGAATATATTTAAATATATACAGATATCCTATTCCTGTTAATGTATATAAAGCCTTTCGTAACAGAACAGGACAGAGTAAAAGGCCTACAGAGTCTCCGGTTTTCGCTAGAAGAGCTTCATCCTTGGCTTAGGTTAAATTGAGAATTACTAATTTTCCAAACATTGCATGTTGAGTAGTAAAGCTCAATGCTGTATTTTGCCTGTCGAACTAAAAATAATGTACTTTCCGTGTAACAACGGAAACAGTGTACAGGAGGAAATCGAACTCACTACCGCCGCATTTACACTTAAATCTTGTCAGTTTTCTAAAAATATATACAAGTTTGCAGGTATACCTTATATCATTATCACAGTGCGAGTATATAAGCACTTTATAAAACGATGAAACAAATAATATTGACAGATCAGATAGCCACGATTCCGATCTAATTCTGATGCAGATTATATCTTTAGATTTCGCTACTATATTGAGATTTTATCAGGGCCGTGGATTTTTGTTAAGAAAAAATGTAATACACTTCATTTTAAGCTTTAAATCCAAAGGTTAAGGTTCAATTTTGATAATTGTCGAGTAGAAAGTAGTTTTTTGTGATCACTTACACAATAGTACGTGTGAAATGTAACAATAATTATGTTGTATAAGATACCTACGTATGAGAAAATATGAGTATTTTAAATATGTTACAGACAAACAAATATACTTTTATATATATTTAACATTTTTTTATATGACAGAGCTGCGTTAATTTAATTTATTTTTGTTATAATGATTGGAGCATATCTATATAATTATAATACAAGCAAAGTCGAAGAAATTACTTTTTCGCTTAGATCTTTCCACGGAACGGATTTATAAGAGAAAAGTCAACTATATTAAAGATTTGAGTTTGATGTCATTTGTCAATCTGTGCAGTCTATGCGGGCAAAGCCACGATCTTAACACTAGTATTTTTATATTTTATAGTATATTTAGAGGTGTATAGCCATAATTATATAGAAGCAGTTATAGAGAAGCAGTAAAATATAATCCACTTTACATAGAATAATTTACTATCAGACCTCAGTTTAATTAAGTCAACATTTAACACTTCATATGCGAAGATTTATTAGATTGAACTTCAACATCATATGCATTAGATTGAACACTTCGTATGCGAAAAAAGTACTACGTTGTAAATACAGTAGTAGTGAATTCAATCACCATTCGGGGAATGGGTTTATTTTAATTTCATCCCTTTAATGACGTTCGGGGAGCACTCGCACTCATGCAATGTCTCAAATTTAGGCAGAAAGCGGTGAGCGGAGTGTCTTGACACTATTTTTTTCTTTGTGTTCTTTGTGTGTTTACTACTTTATACGGATAAAGATAAAAAATATCTTTTTTTATGAATGTCTTAGTTTCCTAAATATAAAATAATAATAGATTAAAATATACTTTGCATTGTTTTATTAAAACTTATACTTCTTATAAATTAAGCTAAGATCCTCATTGAACTAGCGCTACCAAAATTAAATGTAAAGCAAGTTTTAATTAACAATAAAAGTATTCGTCTATTATGAACTTACTAAATCGCTTTATTTAGTTAAATAATAGGAAATATGACTAAAAAATACTTTTTAGCCTGTTTTAATATACATAGTAGTACATTAGGTCAACTAGCATTAGTTACAAGATAATCTAAAGTCCAAATTGATCTTTTTATTTTATATAAAAACATATTTTCATAGTTTATTTAACAAAAAATATCTAAAATATATTTCGATACTGATAGTATCGAAAAACGACAAAACTAAATATCAAAATATCATCTAAATCATAAATATATATCAACATAATTAAAAAAGTAAAAGATATGTATCACAACAACATAAAAATTAAAAAAATCGGAGAATAGAGTATTCACGCACTAGCTTTTTTCTGCCTATAGTGTTATTTGCACGATAACGTAAAGCTATATAAATACCTGAAAAAGCTAAGAGATAATAACACAAGGGGCAATGTTAAGGAACGAACCTTAGCGAACTTACAATATACGAGTAAATAGCATTTCAATGACACAACCAGAATTATAATTTAGACTCACCGTGTATGTACATCACTAGCTGTCTCGTATATCGATAATCATATGTTAAATGATAAACACATATAATTTATATTCGTTTATACAATGAAATAAGAAACGTATAGAAAATATAGAAAACTTCATTTCCATTGAAAGGTCTTTCTATGTCTCAAAGAGTATAAGATTTAATTTAAAAAAGCAGTACGAAGAGAAGAGGTTTATTTACCTACTTTTAATTACGTCGTCCTCCTTCCTCGAGAACCTTCGACACTGTAATCTCCATGATCAACCCAAAGCTCCCTCTACCTCTCTTACCACTGACTCTTGCTTCATCTACCTTATCTACCATTAATTTACCATTAAATTTTTTGATGTGCCCAACCTTAGAAGTAATAGATTAAAAGATAAAAACTAATTTATTCTTTCCACTCTTTATACATGCAGGTCATTTAACAAGCAATAAATCACAATTCAATAACTCAACTGCAATTATATATTTCAGCACCATTATATACATCACTAGCTGTGACACCTACCGATAAAAGATAAGGCTATCGATAAACATGTCAACAATAAACTAGCAGTAGTTCCGCATTTAAGCTCAATCGGTGGCGATAAGCCATCTCGATATCGGCATTTTCTGTCACAACACTACTGCCTTATAACGTTCCAATGCGGTTAAATATCAAAGGGCTAAAGGAAAATTGTACTAAATATTATATTTTTGAAATGTCAGCTAAGGGGCTATATGCTCACTAATGTTAAATATCGACGATGTGTGTAGGTTCAAATATATACGCGTAAATGGTTATCTCAAAAGTGGAAAAAAGTTGAATTGAAGTGATTGTAAATTATCTTTCAGAGTTTAATTTTCAGTTTCTTGTAAGTAAACATACTTATATTAAAGAAAAAATTAAAGAACAAATTGTAAATTAGTTTTTAAAAATTATATTTCTCTATTCAAAAATTTCTATAGGTTTCGTTTTAAAAAAATATTCATAGCATCATTTTAATTAAAATTGCTCATCTCAGTTTTCGAAAGATCTTTCATTTAGAATCCCTTTGAGATAAAAATACCTGTTAAGCACTTTTAGGAGACGCGCGGCGTACGATTAGTTCGAAGCTTTAATTTTCATATTTTTCGTCGTTTACCAAGTTTTTTAATTATGAGTACTATGTAGAGCTTTTAGAAAAAAAATCATTTTGTAGGATTTCATAAAACATAAAGAAAGTTACATTAAACATATATATTTTAATACAATGCTTAAGTAACGCTGTGATGGCCTAACCAGGATTATTTCTATTGAACTAAACTGAATACGAGTGCTATGTTGTTAATCACTTCAGCTTAACAGGTAATTATAACAATAAATAGATATTGACGAAATAAGAACGAAATCTTTTCAGAAGCAATTATACCATGGAATCACCGTGCGGTTGCCGGGAACATCGCGTTGCTGAGTGAGGAACTCAGAGCAATGCTTAGGACTTGTGGCCCAAGTGTAGTCTTAAGGAGACCCTTTTAAAATGCATATTAACACTCGCTCCTCCTGTCCGAGCTTACCTCTCTATTAGTGTCGCCTTCGAAGTACGTTTTAGAAATTATTTAATAATAGTTCTAGACAGGCTGAGATATTTTAGCACATTACAGTATAAACTAACTCTAAATCTATTTCTTGTAACTACGTATTGACTTTAAGGCATTTTTGCTTTCTGGTACGGTTGTACTGATACGTATAGTACTGCAAGTTCTACCAAAATTATACGCTTTAGATATCTATAGGAAAAATCTGTCTGAATAACGAAATGCCAATAATCTCCACTAAAGAAAAAATATATCAAATTGTCCACAATTGTATAGTGTGAAAAAAAAAATTTATACAAAAACAAGCGTATATGATTCCATAAAAAAGTCACGTATCTTATTACAAGTGAGTTAAACTTATTTGAACTTTTAATGACTTTTGTTTTCAACTTTACTCAGTCTAAAAGTTGCCTGTCTAAAAGTTTGAGTATACTCGTACTTCGTCAGCTAACAAAATAATACAATGTAAATATTAGAGAAATGTTACAAGTACTTTGTATTATTTCACTGCTATTATATTAATATTATAGAATGAAAAATAGCAAAAATAGAATTGAAAAAATAGCAAAAGATTTAAACTTGAAAACAAATTTAAATTACTTTTATTTTCTTAATATTGCCATTCAACCAATATAAATACATATAAAATCCTGAAGTAAGTTTAGTCTTCATCTTCTTCTTGGCATTAGTCCCGGCTTTTGCCAGGGTCTGCCTTCCGACTAAGCCTACTCCACTTTGCACGGTCTTTAACATCCTCAGTGGACAATCTATTGGCTCTCATGTCTTGTGTCACGACATCCAGTTTAGTATTCTTCGTTTATCGTACATGAACGTATGGCTTAGTGGTTGGAGCGCTTGGATGAGAGCTTTCCAAGAGGCGTGGACTTAAATCCCGATATATAAAATATTTTTGTTTTCTAGAAAGTCCTTATTTTCCTTAGTATGGAATAGCACTTAAAATAATAAAAATATAAAAAATCCTTTTCAACCGCCACCGGGGGCAAAAGCTAGTTATACATATAGTTTACAATTAGGCGCTCTAAGTAATAAACAAGCACCTAATTGGTGACTAACTTCCGCGCAGATAGCATCGTCGCATAAAGTTCACTGCATGCTGCAGCGTGAAATAATTGGCGAACGCTAATGACATAACCTAAAATACACCATCATGCATTTTATTATAGAGTACAAAAATAATATATATAAACCAACCATTTTTTTTATTATGTACCTGTTATTTTATTATTAACGAAATAATTGGAATTTACGTCTTTATTTTCGTTATAGCGGACGCCAAAAGGAACTCTTATAGGATCACTTTGCTGTCCGTCTGTCAAGACCATCTTTCTCAATCGCTTGGGGGTGTTGAAACCCTTTTTGGTATAGAGCATAGACAAAATCAAACTTCAAAGTTAACGCAACTAAAAGATCCGAGAGCTTATGATTTGTTTTTGGCGCATTTGTATGAGATTTGCCGCTTAATAAAAGCCTATAGCGTACTTCCCTTGACCTACAATTATGAAATTGGTACCATAAGTGAGCGAGTTCCACATGCACTTGACCTATTTTTCATTATAATCTAACAGTAAATATTAAAGTGATTCGTTTCATACTAACTTTTTTTTTTAGGTTTTATGGCATTTTTTATTGAATGTATGTTATTTTTATATATACCTTATTAATGCTAGTACAATATTTCTTAATGGAACAAATTTTATAGAAACGAATAATAATGTAAAAATTCATATTGACATTACATGTATATACCAACAAATAGAAAAAAGAAATTTATATTTGTCTTTTATTTATTTAGGTATATTCTTCTTTAATTATTTGTTAGTTTCAAGTATTTCAAACTTTAATAAGGTCCTTTAAAATTTTTGTTTGTATTGAAAATTTAAACTAATTGTGTTTTTTTAGATCAATATAAGAATTTCTATTATTTTAAACATATTTATACATATGTATATACCAACAAATAGAAAAAATAAAAATTATATTTGTTTTTAACTTATTTAGGTATATTCTTCTTTAATTATTTGTTACTTTCGAGTACTTCACACTTTAAGGACCTAATCCTTTAAAATTTATTCCAATTCCAATTGTTTGTATTGGAAATTGAAAGTAATTATTTTTTTGAGATCAATATAAGAATTACTATTATTTCAAATTATATATCTTTCGTTTTGTTAATAATTTTGGTTTAATGATTGATTCTTTATTCGTTGAGAAATGTATATAGTAAAGCACGGATTTGAGTTACAGTACGGAGTAAAATAAAAAAATTTCTTTGAGTTGTAACATATATAATAATAACATATGATTTTTAAATATCAGGACTTCTATATATCTCTATTATCATATAACTAAAAGCTGTATCTCATAATGACTGAAGTCGATGAGTTAAAAGCCTAACTTAGGCATCTAAACAAACACTAAACATGACTAACAAACGAAGTGGACGTGGAAAAACTTTAAAAGCTTGTACCGTTTTATTGTCATAAACAAGAAGTGGTGATGTACGGCGCTCTCACTTATTTTAGTGTAATAGTGCTGGGATATGATTTTGAATAAATATTTTTTAGCGTAGATTCATATTCTATACATGAATACTGTATTAAATGTAACTATACTTTTACATAATAAGCAGTCCATTTGTCACGAGTATAAGCTATATGCTATATTATATACGTTTAAACGTGAGGTTACATATCTAGATAAATAGAACATTAACAAAACATGTTCTTAGAAATTTGCCATATCATATATAGGCAGAAAAATTACAACCATTGAATTCAAAATCCTTATTTTTTTTAAATAAACATTAAACTTAATGAATATAAGATAAATAATTAATCTGTAACTCGTATCATATAAGTTCAACTTAATGACAGCTATTTGCTCGTATCAAGTACAGTGCCACCGTGTTCACGAATAAATGCTTCATTAATTACGTTAATAAGCAATTTGCCACGTACTGAAAACAAACATACACTTGAGTTTACACTTGCAATAATATTCTTTGTAATCTTTGAGGCTATAGTTCTATAGAGATTTTTTGGTAATTTGACTCATTGCCTATTTGAATACATGAGGTTATATACATAAGGTTATTATGAACTGATTTAGTCCTATAACACTGTAGGCGGAATAACACCCATACTGTGATATCTTAAACTTTTGTTTCTTTTTTTGAAATAGTATTGAACAAACTGTCACTCTATGGATTTAGAGGGTGATGGGTGTTTACTATAAAAGCTTAGAAATGAGAGCCTGCGATATAGTAGATAATGTAAAAAATATGAAATGTCTCAGGAAAATCACAAGTGTTTTTGCGTGTAAATTATTATTATGTAAAAATATCTGCAGGTCCTCAGCTTTATATTTATTAACCTAGCATATGAACAAAACTATCGTGAAATGCGAAATGATAGGGAAACTCTGAAAATTTGTTGCATGTGTATAGTACAAACTTAGCTTTTTTAATAGAAAACAACTTAGCTTTTTTAATAGAAAACAAGGAAAAATACGATTAATAATACAATTGGTGTGGAAAATATTTTTTAAAATTCAAAAACGGTATCATAGCAAATTGCAGTGGTGCCGCTAAGCTTCCAAATTGACATGACATTTTCTTAATTCTTAATCTTGTTTTAAAATAAAAATAAGAAACTTAATTTTTTTTTAAAATAGTTCCTTCCATATATGCAAGTGTAAGATTGAAATATACTCATATGTATATTTTAATCTTACACTTGCGCCTAACTTACAAAAAAAAACAACAAATTTTCAATCAAAAGAAAAAAAAAGAATAATCGTGAAGTCAATAAAAAGTTAATAGTAAAAATAAAGCGCCTAATATCCTCTTGACCTCATCTGTCAGTTACGATTTGACAAGAAGGAAAGATCTGACTAACAACCATTGATTATTATTGGAAAGCAAACGGAGCGCGCAATATTTAATAACGCCAGTGCTAATGTAGACACATCATCATTCATCTTTATCTTATATCTATACTGTATTGTTAGCGCCAATACTATTTTACTGGATAGAAATCAATAATAAGCTTTCTAATTAAGCTTCTTAAGTTTATATTGCATTACTATTTAAAATGCCTTTTAAGAATAGGCGGAGATTATATCATAAGAATGAGGGAAAGCTCATCTTGAAAACCAATTAGCTATTTTAATGCGATTTTCATTACCCTTCTATTCATAAAGGTTAAGTAGGTCACAAGAGGTTTCTAATGAAAGCTGCCATTTACAACCCTACAGTTAAAGATTGTATTTCTGCCATCAAACGTTTATACCTGTGTAGGTAATATACTTACATTTATTGACAATGATAAAAATGGAGTTGAGTTATATATTTAACAAATTGTTTACATGTTTATAGCATGTTTTAAATAAGACAACCTCTTGCTTTTTTAAGGTTTAATGACGCTAAAATTATTGTTATTAAATATAAAATTTTTTCATATCTATATATACATGTATTAAAAATTCAGGTTTCCTCGTTTTGCATTGTGTATTTACTCAATTTTATATGAAAGATTAAATCTTTAGAGTTCTATATGAAATCATTTAATCTAATAGTTTTAAGCTTGTAAAATATAGTATATGCTATCAATATTAGGTATACATGTAATATTATATATTATATCGACATGTCTATATAACATCACTAAACTTATCAGTAATCACACAGTTGCAAAAACCACAAGATCTACGCGTCATGCAGTCTAGAGGCTGGTTGCAAAACGAGCAAAAAATCAACAACCCCGTTCACATTGGCATAAACAATTTTAAGCTTTAACACGTTAAATTAAAACTGTATGAAAATACCTAACTAAGATGGCTTGTAAACGGGATATTTACGTATCTTTGGAAAATATGAAATTGTCCTTATCTCTTTGGTATAGGGGTCAAAATGGTGTGTAGAGTGAAAAAAGTAAAAAGCATATGTTTAAGTTGACTTGTCACGGCTTTCAATGGAATGTTGTTTGGTAAATAAAAATACGTTATCGTCTCGTCGCATCAAAGTGCTATATTAGTTTCTTACTTGAAAGATCACATTGATGTATACTGTTTATTGTTTACAGCACATCTGCTATTTTATTACTGGACTACTCCTATATGAGCTTTGGAGCTTTTTGGTAAGTTACTAAAAGCTTGTTAGTATAGTGATTATTTCAAAAGCTTGTTGTAAATTAATAGTTTTGTAGGTGTTTAAGATAAGTGAGCTAATATATAGCTATTCAATTATACTTAAAATTGTGATAAAATAGAAGAGAAAATGTAAATGAAAATTCATCTATACATGAAAAATATTGATTATTGTATCGATGTTAGTACATATTGTACATATATTTATGTTAGTAAATTAATTGTTAACATACGTATTTGTAGTATTGAAGGTAAAATTGACCTTAATTAAGTTGTCAAACCCATTTCACTTGACTTTGATACTAAATTATCAATAGTATAATAGTAGGTATCAAGCGTGTATATAATATAATTTAGAAATGTTAGTAAGTTCTTCTCTACTATAGCATATTTTGCTTGACGTTATGCATATCCCGCTTTGATTAAATAAAGAGCTTTGTTAAGTTATGCCGCTCAAAACGAAAATGGAACACGTAATATTTAGGTATTTAAATTTCCTGCACTTATCATGGGTAAGGCAGCTTGAATTGTAGGCTCAAGGAACCTAGCCTTGAAGACACTCCAGATTAAACATTGAGTGGCGGAGCTCAACGTCGCGCATTTTGCCTTGTTGTTAGAGCGAAGAAAATGAAAATATTTCATTCTCCCCGAGTTGGAATCGAACCTAGAAACCGTCGCGTGTACAGGCAGACGCTGTGCCGAATTCGCCGCGACGAATATTAAAAATACATAAAACAAATAAATTACTTTAAAAATATATAAATAATTGGCTTTAAGAACATGTTAAACAATATAAAACAAGTCAGGGTCATTCAATGAACAAATATTGGCATTGAAAATTAGCGAACATAAAAATTTATGTATTTACATTTTATTACTTACATTCGTTCGTCGCTTACGTAAGTTTCGTTTTCAATGAAAGTGGGTAGGTACATATATCGATGTAGATGTTCTCTTACCTGAAAAAAAAATGTTATAATTAATTTAATACGAATAATAGTAATAGCCCGCGAGCGCTCCCTCTGCAATCCGCTTCACAAGATAGATGCGCAATTTTAGGCTCAATCAAATTTTAGGCTCCAAAAGTCTAGGCTGTGCATTATTTGTCAGTCACTCAGTAACAAAAGAATTTTATATATTATTAGTATTTAAAGATAGAAGATTGAGTTTTATTATTAAACAATCACATCACCTATATATTCAAAACACAAGTACATATACCCATATACGCACT